>JAYKKI010000048.1:4290000-4650000 GCA_039881145.1 Druceiella hillmani | reverse complement strand
CTTTTTGGTTTTTGAACTGTGATCAGTCACGCTACAGCAACAAAAGTAACAATACGCTGCAAGATTCTGAGGTTCTCTCCAAATCATGAATGTCTGTATTATTTTGCCCTTTCGACCACTTGCGAAATTTGAAAACGCACCTTGCACAAACATTGTGAAGTGTCCACAACTTGTCCTGGTTACTGATGGATAGGTCAAAATACATGTTGAAAACATTTTTTACAAAATCTGTTATAGTCCTTTGTTGTTTTGTCAACGTGAATTTCCCACAAATGTAACAAAAATAATTTTTTACATTTCCTTATTTTGCAAACCCTTTTCCCATGTTACTTTCACGTGCTTTCCTCGAGCTGTATCATATTTCACCCAATTTTTCAACCCTTGATTTTGGCCTCAAAATCTTATCCTTATGTCTTGTAATTAAACTGGATAATCCAAAAACACTTCGATATGAAATCGAATAAGAAAATATGAATACGGTGGTCATAATTTCAGGAAATTCCCTTTTATTGTATGTCTGCCTTTTCATTACTATTGGAGTGGATACCAATTATATGAAATAAGTATGAAAGTTCAGTTTAATGAATGATATTAACTATAACTTGATGACATCTATTTCTGAATTATTGGAAAAACTTTGTCGAATCCAGTTATATAGCGCTTCGCTTATTACGATATACGAGTGTATGCCATACACGCATTAATTTATACTTTAATTAATGGGTTAGAACCAACCCATTAATTAAAGCATAAATTATTTAATTTAATTTTGATGACGTATAAAAAAATTAGTAGATTAATAATTAAAATTTAAGAAAAAAAGTATGTTAGTTGTATAATGTTTGTTGAATATTAATCAAACTTTACAATAATAATTAAATGTTCTCTTTTTTCTGGCATTACTCTTACTACTCTTTTTGCTGGTAGAAAGATATTTCGTAAAATCTGCTGAAGGTGCCCAAAATATTTTTAGAAAATCTGATATTTTCGTAGTCTTAAATTATTCCTGATCCTATATTTTATAATACCGACTATTGATACTTATGAAATAATATGTTATACATAAAAACTCCAACGAAAAGGATATCCTTTAAATTTTTTTGACAAAAAAAAATATTTTCGCACTTTGCGCATATGAGAAGCGAGGTAATTATTCAAATAAAGTTATCCTCAACAATACTATCAACCCAAATATCTTATTCAATAGCCGGCCCGACATTATAACATCATCATAAATGTCGTTCACAGCAAGGGAAATACCCAAACGCGTTAGTTACTACCACTCGAGTTTCTTTCAGTCCATTAGCCGCCGGCCATTTTCATTCGACCACAACTGTTTCGTTTCCCACGTTTGGATATCGCACCATCCGCGGTTACGTCCATGACTATGGTCCCCTGCGATGCCAGTATGCTTTCATCAAATTCGTATAAGTCAACGAAGTTGCCATTGTACTCAATATTTAATATGTGTAAGTGTATGTGCGGCCCCTTGCCTTAACGAACTTTACTTCAATGACTCAAACTTGAATCAAAATTCGAACGAACGTATTTGTACGCGTAACAGAATTCACTTCAATAACGATTTCATTTTTCGACGCGTATCTAGTTTAAGTTTAGGTTTCAGAAACGGACTACTTACTGTTTGCCCAACATGTTTACATTATATTGAATTGAATTTTGAAAGTAGCGTTTGTAGATCGCAAATATTCCAATCTGCAGTTCTATCATGAAATAAAAACGACAATAAAAACAAATTGTTACCTATTAATAATGAAAAATTGATGTCTTTTAAGGGTGTCTACATGTTATTCTTCACATCTTTTCACCTAAAATTTTTTATACTATTCCATTAATTTTTTTCTATAAACTAAGTCTTAAAAGGGCGTCAAAATAAAAACAATATTGTGAGGAAATTTTTTAGAATAATTATTTCATTATAAATAAAATAATTAACATATAACAGCATTTACGCTGTAATTTAATAGCCTTTATGGACATTATTCTTATCTGTTATAAATAGGGAAATGTTTTAAATTTTTTTTTAGTTCTTCCTAATTTTCAAAAATAATTCTTACTAAAATGTATGTGTCTACTAAAGAAATACGCAAAATGTTAGTTGCACGGTTACTCTTTCTTACTTTTGTAGACACATCACACATCGAATTATATGTGAAGATCCCTCTAGTCTACCCATAGGTTGCCGGAATTACATAAACAGCGTTACGTTACGTTATAATATTTTATTATTTTTTTTTATTTGAATCATTTGTAGCAATCATAATTTTCTCACCATCTTCAATACATTAAAATTAATTAGAATTTATTGAACTATTTGCAAGGATAAAATTACCTGAAATAATTCAGAAACAGTTAATTTATATCAATACTGACTGCCCGTTCCATTTCCAAGAAACAAGCATGTGACAGCAAGTATACATTGAAGAAGCACCGTAAATATTTTTTTTTGGTTTTGACACCGAATACTAATAACTAATAACGAAGTAGGAAAAATTTGTTCATGGGTGCAAAAGATACTAAAATATTATGAAACTATCTGTGCCCGTGACTTTGATTGCGAGACATTCATAGTATATTCTCAATATAACTGGCGAATAGCAAAGAAGTGTAAAGCCACCATTGGCAGCACTAGAGAAAGACGCAAAAACCCTGGCTTCCGTACAAAAATCTTGAAAATATTAAAAAAAACACAATAAGAAATTATGAAAATGTTAAAATCATCAAAAAGTCACCTACACTTGTATAGTACGTTATACAATATAAGCACGGCGAAATGTGTATAAACCAACACAATTCATGCAAACATGGTTAAATTTCATTATAAATGGTACGTATTACGAATTAGTCATTTAAGCTTGCTTTAAGGTTATATATATATATATATATATATATATATATATATATATATATATATATATCTCATTTCTTCGTTCTTAGGATGAAATTTACCAAAAGTATATTTTTATGTGTAAGTACATACGTCTCTTGTACGTACAGTTTTAACTATTAATACCTTATGAAATTTAAACTCCTAGCGAATTCCCGGCTAAAAGGCAAATATAATAAACAAGTTCCAAATTTAGAAGATATCGATTCAAACTGGTATGCGTTATTACGGATTTATTGCATTGCGTGTTTACATGCTGTTAATATAAACATTACTTCGAAACGCCATATAGGGACCTACGTGAAAATATTTTAATGGAATAAACACATTCCCCTTTTCCCCTCTAAATATAATTTCACTGAAACCTAATTACTATTTAATTGTAGCCTAAACTTCTAATTCATCTACAATAAACTAAAGATAAAAACAACTTTTTGGTTAACCCGTTACTGTAACTTGAATATCCTTAACTTACTTTATTTAAAAATTCGAGACACTTTACTGGAATGTACTATTTAGTACAATACATTGTTGACTTGTAAAAATAAGTACGAAGTTCTAATTCTCTTGCGTCTTTGTTACTTTTTCCTACAAATATATTATATAACTTACAAATTGGCATTAATTGTTTAAACAAGTTAGTACAAAGCAAATGAACATTTCAAAAAATATTATTTCCCTTTACAGATCGAAAACAGATCAAAGACAACAAAATGTAATTAGAAATTATGGCTGGGCCATAAATAATCTGAAAACTTCTATCAAGTAATTTAAAAATTTTAATTCTAAAGCCATGATTGGAAGTATAGAACAGTTCCAAATGCGACTCCACTTCCTATACCGAGTTAAACAAATTCAGCGCTCAAACTATCTACGATGTTGCAATCGAATATTGGTACGTGCATGCGAAATTAAATGGATCTTTTCCATACTTTCTCCTTTTTGAGAATGTAAGTTACCTCATAGGGCGGCCAAATAACTGAGCTGGTTTCCAATTTAATACGAACGAGGTATTCAAACGGAATCTTAATTCCGTTAAATCTAAAAATTCTAGGAGTTTCTCATCTCAAAACCGCTTAATTTAAATGCATTTTACAGTTATAACGCGAACTAATTTAATTTGCATAATGCGTCCCAGTCAATCTTGAACTACTTCTAACTTTCAAATATAACACCAAAGTTGGGTTTAATTTTCATCCAGATTAATATAGCATTTTTACCCTGCACTAACTAAATACTTAAAGTAACATATAAACATGAAATCTTCTAAAACAAAGTACGAAAATACAGTCAATCATGGAGGTGAACTTTTGACGATACTGATACATAATGGAATATTAGCGTAAGCTAATCACCATAAACAATATTCTTATTTGGAAGCGATTAACATGAACATAACCGGAAAGATTTTAAATATTTAAATAAATTCTTAGACAACTTCTGCTACAATTATTTTTGTCTTCATTCATATATTATTGACCGATTTTAAAAACAGTTAATTTTACTCTCACCAAATCAAGATCAGCCACAGTAAACAACATTTTATATTAAAATAAATTTGACCAACTTTTTACACTGGCTGTCATTTATCAGCAAAACTACGAGCAAGTGCTTTAGCCGGGTGGTGCTTTCATAAAGCCTTATTTATAGCGACCGCCCCAACACAGCTACCGCTCAGAGCTTTTAATTGCTTTTTGATTTCATGCTCCAAGGGCTGCGCAGATTTTATTCTCGTTGTAAGTTGAAGTAGCTACGAGCTCTTGTAGAGTATTTCTGTATATTTTCTTACAGCTTTATTTGAAACAAAAATGTTGTTTTTTGCTTTTTCGTAAATTTCTGGTGGCAGATATTGCTAGGCTGTTATGTAGTTTGTTTTAAAAACTATTATATTTAAATTGGCAATGCGGAGTGAAATATTTTTCTATCGCCATTTGATAAACTGAGGTTGTAAATTACATTGCATTAATGATATGGCAAATATAGTTGTATGTTTTTTCTTGCAATTCTTTAAGCAGACCACTAATATCACCGCGTTTTCTCAATATTTTTTATGTATATTTCGAAATTTGCAATTTTGGATGCATCGATATCACATGTAGCTTAATCAACTCCAATTATAAGTATTTTTAACCGGTCATTAATAAACTTGCAAACACGTAATTCTAACTTTGTTATGTGACAACCAAGTGGACAAAACTGACAGTAATACTTTCTCTACAAAAAAGAGGTTCATTTTTCATTACAATCCTCATGATTTTGAAGAAATTTATACTTTACGATTGTTTTAAGTGTTTTTCCATTTTTGTTTACTATTTTTTTTTACTTTGAATTAAAAATTATTACACGCTATTTATGGAATTCATAATTAATTAAATATTTGTTAAGATACAAGCCTAAACATTTTTTATATTTGTATAATTTTATGCAATTTTTTGTGAAATTAATATTTTATTTTCTGTTTTATTCTACTACTTTTCTTTAACCCTATTTCTACTTCATTACAATATATACCTCTCCAAATGGTTGTATGATAATATTTAACTTGAACACATCAATCAATTTAAATAAAACTAAACATCATTTTATACATTCTATTCATTTGTTTGGCATTTGCTTTTGTCGTTTCAATTCCAAGAGTATGGTAGTAGATACAATAAGAAAGTGAAAATTATGTTTTTTTATTTATTATGAAAACAACAAAAGTTCTTTTTGTGATGACCTCCTAACTTTATAACTAAATCATTGCATAAATATATTCATTTCTTTTCAGCTCAGTTCCAGAAGCACATAAAACTACAAATTTAAAAAAGGTTAAGTAAAATTTATTTACTTCAATATAATTAAAATCATCGACAATAATTTTTCTTATATTGTGGAAGACATCAAAATATTTATCCCTGTTGGCGAACTTTACCGACACATGTTTTAACAATCTTTATTTGATATAAATAATCATGTGATACTACAAACACAGCCCAAATAAATGTCTACCTCACAGTTAGACAAAGAAATGAATTATTCAAAGTATGTGTAAACTTAATATGTTAACATGTACTTTAAATATGTGCCTAAATAAATATTTTTTATATAAAATAAACATTTAATAATTATCTTTTTTCACAAATAATTAATATGTTCAGTTTATTTGTAAAAACTTCAATAAATTCAATTGTCGTTAAATTTTTTTTCTAATCACAATTTTACAAAATATGAAATTTTAAAATAATGATAAACAAGTCTCTTGCACTCATTCGATAACACCTCTTTTAAATTAAAAATTATAAAAAGTTTCCTCATCTGACTAGTAAGCGTTTTGTATATAAAATTTTAAAACTTAACTTAGTATTTTTATTAAAATATGCTAATGAAGTTTCAGTGCAGCTGATCATTTAGGAAGTTAATAATGAATTTGAACATTATGCGAGAAGTTAGATGGTACATTACAATCGAGCCGGAAATTGGTTGCTGTAAAACTTACTTCGTCTCTTTTGAACGACGCAATCAACTTATAATCCCAAAAGCTTACTTATGAGATCATCTTCGCAGACCGCATTTTTTTAAAGAGCTAACATAACAGGATAATAATGCCACCACGGGAAGGCAATGAAATTTAAAAAAAATTGAGTAGTTAACTCTTTCACACTCTCTAAAGCTAAGCAACTAACGGATCTATATATAGGATAAAACCAAGAACTGGTGAAGATTCACACGAGCTTAATGCTTGATGAGAATCTAGAAAATTAAAGGTAGTAAATATTAATTAAAAAACCTCTCAAGTACAAGTTGAACACGAGGGTTCCGGATTTAGTAAATTTTGGCATTTAAAGGAAGAGGAATTATCTATTTCAAATTTCTAGTTTTTACGTCGCATGGTTTCTGAAAAAATCTGATGTGAACGATGGAACAGACAGATCTTATAATTAATCTTATAAGGGTTTCGTGTTCGGTTTGAGGTACGGAAAAAAATTATTTTCGTAAAAATTTAACTGACACATAGCATTTTAAGTATTATGTAAATGACAATTGTCTCTTTGATTTGATATTTGATAAAGATTTCTAGAGCGGATATACAATCGATTTTCAAGTACCTTGTTCTGAACTTATGGATTTATATGCAGTAGTTCATTGAATTTTAGGCTGTGCCATGAAATGAAACCAAGTAAATATCAGTATAATACATTTTATATATATATATATATATATATATATATATATATATACGTATATATAAAAGGCGACGTATGATGAAAAGCGTGACGAGAATGATGCGCTCTTATTAGACACGCGCATAAATACGACACACCATTTACGTTACACGCTTTCATTTAATTTTACTTACGTTTAATCAATCTGCCACTTTATTCATTCCATGATTATTTCACGCTTTGTTACAACTTTGGTTCATTTAAAAGAAGAATGTAGCCAATGACCGATCTTGATCCCTGAGAATAAGACTTTTAAAATTGTCACATAACAGTTTAATGTTAACGGATTTAATATCCGGAAAATATTTTCAATTTACGTTGGAAGCGTTTTTCGGGACGTTTTGTACGATTAATTGAATATTTTATTCAGGCTCTTCTGAGTTACAAAAATAAAAGTTCGTATTTGGATAGCACATAAGTTGTCAGACATCACCTATGTTTACCTAGTCACCACATAAATTAGACCGAGCGAGAAATTATGTAAAAATAAAACTTTATTTCGCCTCTTATCTAAGTCATTCATTAACGTAAACCATTGGAGTAAACGAATTGAAAAGTCATGAATTAGTATCTCTGAATGAGACTTATATTATTATATAGGTAAGAAGAACAAGAAATCCAATTTTTATACTATACAATTTTTAACTATCGAGTCAAAGAAGTTTCACATACATGCAAAATCTATAACATAATGACAAAATTGTGCAATTATATGGTTTTTATACAGGACACCAGCTGCCCAGTATCTGCAATGAACTACTAACTCATTTAATATAAAATTACCGTATTTATTAAATCATCTGCATTAAAATTTCTTGAATTTCATTCCTTAAATAATTACTAAACCATAAATATAAAGTGATTTGGTAAAAATTACACTCCAAACTTCAAAATTTACACATTCAATGGCTTTGTAGAATTTATTTTTTTACACTCTCTTTTGAGCGTCACTTTTACATATGTATTTAACAGAATCTTTCAATTCAATTTTCACCCATTTTTAGACGACAGAACTATTTCTAATTTTATACACGTATCAAGAACCGATGACAGCATAATAATTAAAAAAATTGAATTATAACAAAAAGGGCCCACAACATTGTTTTATTCTGAAACAAAAATGTTTATAGTTAAAACAAACTAAAAAGCAAGCTTTTGCAGCAATATAATGTAAAAAATAAAAAGTAATCTTTAAATATAAAGATTTTGTTGACGAGCGAGAGAATGTCTCGCAACTCGGTATAACTTAATATTTTGAATAAGCTTAAAATAAGAATTAAGTGATTGGGGTAGGGTGCACTGTTACAATTTTTTTTATCGCTAACTATTTATAAAGGCTAGATATTGCTACATATTTATACAATAACTTTATCATTATGAAAACGTCAAAAGCACACCACGCTTTTTTTACATTAAATTCTTTAGGTCAACCACTGTACACTTATTTTAAGCTTATTCAAAATATTAAGTTATACCGAGTCGTGAAACATTCTTTCTCTCTTTTAACAAAATCTTTACAGATTATTCTTGTTTGTCGTATCTTAGTTGGATACTCACTATCTAAGACTATTGAATTTTGTTTCAATAGTCTCATTATCGTAAATAAAAGATATTGCAAAGTTGTGTTTTGCCGCTGGCGCATATGAAATTTACAATTTACAAAAGTTATCTTGTAGAATCTTCAAAGTGTACAAAATTCATACACATAAATTTGTAGCTAAAAGCAAATTCTGTTCAAGTCTGCGAAATAGCCTTGATCCATTACGTGAAAAAATAATTCTTTTCTCCCTCAATGGACGTCGCAAAGCTTTTACTTCTTTGAAGTTAATACTTCACGAATTGTAAAAGACGATTCGTAAATTACGCCATGTACATCTTCCGACATCTGTGAATTCCCCAGACCTGCGACCCAGTGGAAGTTTGTATTAAACCGTTTATATACATGAATTCTTCCAACAAATATAGTCGAACGAAATAAAGAGGCATTGAGATGTAACAGCAAATCGTATAAGGACAGAGGGTCCTTAAAAAGTCAACGGGAACGTTCGGGTCCCCGGGGGGCAATGAATTTGTTTCGGGCCCAATTGATTCGTACCTTTTGTTCCCTCATAAGGTTTTTTTTCAACTTTATAGTACGACGTTGCACGCTCCGTTTATAGCTGCCGCGCTTAAACCGATGTTGAAATAGACTGATGTGTGTTTAAATGCTATATGACTCACAGTAATATCACAAGTGGTTTTAAAGCGGATGGTTTGTATCCTTTGAATCGACAGGCTATTAAGCTAGCACCTTTATATTATACTATTCTTTTAAGTGTTATTTTTAAATTTTTCGATCAATTGATTCGACTAAATAATATCTTCAGTATATCTGATTAATTAGAAATTATACAAAAAGTTGTTCATTATTGTAGTCGAATTACTTACTGTCTCATATCATATAACTGCTGTCTGTAAGGTACCTTAAGATAATAAGGCCTGGCTAAGGGAGATTTGAAATGAAATGAAGAAAAATCCAATTTAATTAATATGTTTTAATAGTAATCAGCCTTAAAGTTCAATTACTACTACTAATATATATATATATATATATATATATATATATATATATATATATATATATAAATATATACATACATATATATATATATATATATATATATATATATATATATAAATATATACATATATATATATATATATATATATATATATATGTTCTATAAATTGTTTTGTCTAATAGCATTCAAAATCACCAGTGTCTTCTACCGACAAACCTACACACTCCTTGCCACATTTAGTGCATTGTGTCATATCTGCCATCTTGCGATAGTACCAGCTCACTTGCTTTTGTGAAAGAATAACTGTTACCTTTGGAGCAGATTCTTTTACGGATTCGGTCTTTTTTTCTTTCTTTTATTATTTTTTCAAACAGACTTTTGTGGTTGGAGTTCCTTTGCATTAATGGCTCTTTTTTCTTACTATTGGTGTTTTTCATAACACTTTAAGTAGCTTGGACATAAACTGATGAAATGCATTTTTTTTAGCTGAGCGAGCTGCACATTGTCTTCATCACCATCAAAACTGGAACTACCGTAATCCATGCTGTAAACATTTCCATTATTATATCTAATTGGGGTCTGCACAATTCTTACTGTTGGTGTTGATATGGACGATACTTCAACTTGCGATTTATTGCAGGATTCTAGAGTCGATGACCTGGGGGAATCAGGAGGTTGCAAATTTTCTTCATCAACAGCATCAGATCCAAGAGGCGCTGGAACTTCTATCACTATAGATGGAGCAAAAGCTGTTTTTGAAATAGCCTCTCGATTCAAAGGATACAAACCATCCGCTTTAAAACCACTTGTGATATTACTGTGAGTCATATATATGGACCAGACGTTCGAAAGGGTAATATTAAATCGTGCCTTAGTGAGTTTCTTATCTTAAATTTGGTCCAAGAATGACCAGACTTCAGCATCCATGTTATAATCAAGTGATCGATAAACGACTTTATCAAGCGGCTTGAGTTTGTGGGTGGTGTTCGACGGTAAACAGTATTACGATATGTCGAGTGAATCTGCAATTTCAACGTTGGACAGATCTAAATGACAGGCTGTCCCATCAGATATCAAAATCAAAGACTTCTATATTTAGCCAGATGCTTTAAAGAGATTTTAAAAAGGTCATTGATCATATACCCCTTTGTTCCGAAGAATGTAAAAACACTCTTAGCCCCCTTCTTAGCCACAACCATTTGATGATAGTGAATTGTTAAATGACAACTTTTTTCGTTCAAATTTTAAATTATTTCTGTGTGATTTTTTGGATCTATTTGAATATAAATTCCATTTAATTTTGCAAAGTACTCATCAATTATAAATTTTTTAGGTTTTTTGCTCTGGCTAGGTTCATAAATTTAGCCTTTCTTTTTTATATTTCCGGGTATCTTTTCATAAATTATTTTAACAAGTCTTTACCGACAAATGTGTCATTTTCATTGAAATTGTATATAATATTATTTAACTCACAAAATTTGTAGACCAAATGACCGTAATAATGAATATCCGTAATGTCCCAAGCAGTCCTATTTCAGAGAACCTGGTTAGCCTTTTTACAAGATAAGTTTCCTGGTCGTCACAGAACACAGTTTTTCGACCCAGCCTTTTTTCAAATTGCCACTCCGAAGATAGCTTCTAATAATTCTTGTCGAAATACCGTACCTCCCTGCAGATTGATATGTACACAAAGTCCCCCATTGTACTGCTCGGACAATTGACACCAGGTCGTTTTCGGACCACAATGCTAATTTGGGGGCATCGTGATCGTAAGCACTAAAAACAAGTTAATAAAAAAGTTTGCACTACTTGTGTACATTCGTAACGTTTTGTAAGTACTGTAAAATACATTATGAAAGAAACAAACACTGATACAAAAATTACTATGATAACAAGGCCCATGGTTAAATTTGATAGTCTTTATTAACCGCCTACTATATATGTAAGAAAAAAATAAATAAAAATATTTGGACCACGATATGTTTTTAATATTTAACATCAAAGCAGCGAACATTAATAGAGAAATAGGCTATATATTTACATAGCTAAGTTAAAACTTATTATAAAAAACACTTACGATTTACTCGGACCGATTTTGGTGACTGACGGCGGGGAGCGGGGTATCACGCGTGCGCATACTTGTAGTGTGAAATTGTTGCATTAGGTGTATGTGAGGGGGGGCCTGGAGCGAGAACACTCATTTTAAATATGCTTTTCGTTAATAAGGTCTTATTAACCGACAGGCTTTATTACCCGCAGGTACTTTATTAACATATTTCATTAAACTATGTTAAGAATTATCCGAGCAATTATTTAAAATCTATATTAGAGCGAAGCCTAACACAAGGCCATGGTCCAGTTTTGATAAAAGTAATTATATTTTGTTACAAATTTTAAGCCTTTTGTCTTATAAAATAAATGTATCATCGTGATATAAATTCATAGTCATTGTTTTGGAAGGAACTCTTTTGTGTAAGAACTATTTTATAGTTGTTATGAACTCTTGTAAGTGTTATGAACACCAAGCTTGAAAGGCTTAGGGTTCAGTACAGTAGCAGAAATTATGGATATTTAATATTTATTTGTAATATAATATAAGGGTTACAATAGTAGCATTCGGTGAATTTTAAATAATTTTGGCAGTTCAGTGAGCAGTAAAACTAAATAAAAGTAAGCCAAGATCTGCGACCATTGTTTTGGAAAATGGGAATGTATTAGAGCGATGTTCCTACTTATAACCGTAGCTCATTTCAAGATGTTTTGATTTTCAATTCTAGCTTACCCCGCTTGGAAACTTCATCTCAAATATACCAAGTTGTGCCTACTAAAAGTACACATATAAAGGAATTCGTTAAATTCAAAACACACATTCGAAATAAATTCCCTACCTAATCAGGAGCAAGTAAATATTCAATACATTGTTACAAAATACTGTAGAAAAAGATAATTAATTTCCAATATATTTTTTAATATTTCTTAGGCAACAATTAAAATTTGCTTTAAAATTATAACCATTTAATAAAACTTTTATCATAAAAAATTAAACGACTTCAAATACAGAATCACAAAACCTATCGACGAGTCTGCGAGTTACGGCTCTACATACATAAAAGAAATACATAGACAAATTCAGTGTAATATTGCCAGTTCCATTAGATGGAATGGCAATATTACTCCAATCGGAATATTCCCATGTTCTTTCATTAAATGTATCACTAGTAAACGACGGCTACTATTACATACCAGCTGCTGCAAATGTTATTATTTATAAAAAATACCCCAGATTATATTAAGTCTTCCTCTTAATCCAGTTGCAGTGTTTTAATTTTAATAATTATGGTATTTTTCTTATTTTCCCTTAAATATACGTCTACGGGTAATGTATCCTCAAATTAAATAGCAAATTAGCAGACACCGCATTGCAATATGTGCCCATTTAAACAGCGTGGCCGTATAAGATGGCCAATTTTTCATTCAATTGATATAGCCGAATGTATTCAATTGTTTCAAGCGTATTCTTACAAAACGTTCACGTTTTATGATGTTTTAATTCCAATGTTTACCAAAATAATAAACTAATGTTTCGATATAAAGAAGGCCACTTTTTGCTTATTTTCACTATTGGAATACGTTAGAGTGAATATATTAACAAAACAGAAAATACAAAAGAATGTAATCCAAAAGAAAATCCAAAAGAATATTTTGTTACAACCTACCAAAGAAGTGGCTATACCACTGAACAATTATCATTAATTGAAGGGCTACCTTATCTGCCTATGACCGATAAGATAGCCAATGACAAAATTTTACTATTTAATTTATATTTCTTAACTAATTTTTATCACAATTACGCTAGATCGCAGTTTCAAAATATTATTAAAAATAGATTTAATAAAAAATTAAAGAATTGATGTAACCTTTCATTTCAACCTCCAAAATGGCTTCCCAAAAATGTAAATATATTAACCAGAATTACCCTTCAAGTGGAACTAAGAACTTTCTCCTTTTCAACAGACCTTAAAAAAGGAGGATGTTCTCGGTTCACTCATATATTTTTATGTATAAGATGTTTTATTCAATATCACTTCATGTCTACTACCAGTATGGTCCCAAGAAAATTTCGTAATCTTACTTTGGAAATTAAATTTATACCATATAATTCCCCAAAATCTAACAACTCTTGTGTCGACTTTGGATGATACAAGTTCAACTCATTTAGATGATTTTTTTCATTTGCAAAAGCATACCTCCAATGTAGTCCTATAAACATTTGGAAAGTATTTGGCAATGGAAATTGAGAATATACCATAGAATTCTTGAAAATTGACCAGCACATGTGCTGTGGTGAAGTTTATATGATATAGATTTGATTAATTTGAGTTATATTTTTTTATATAAAAGGGTGTACTACCAGTATGGTCCATAAAAATTTAGTGATATAAATTAAAGATATACAATAGCATTCCTCAACATTGCAGAATAGATGCCGTGATCGAGTTTCGATGATTTAGGTCTAATGATAATATAATAAGATTCTACATAGTGAAAAGTAATCATAATGGAAAAGGCTGACAGACTTTGCATCTACTAATAGCCTCACGATTAGAGGTGCCATGTTGAAACATAAGTACCTACGTAAAGTTACTTGAAAATCTCCATATAAATCAAATTGACCATGTACTGGTAGATTTTAGACATAAGAACAGCCTGATGGATATACATAACTGTAGAGCGGCAAATTCAGACATATATTGTCCAAACTCAGAAATAGACTAAATAAAATACATTATAGGAAAAAAGAGGATATAATAAATCACTAGACGTGCAAAAACCGATTAAACTAAATCTAATTAATCACTATATCTCCAAGCTAAGAGAAGTCATCAAATCAAACCAAATAAGATACCTTGGAAACTTACTTAAATCAAAGGATAACAACCCGACCGGAGAGTCAGTAGTTTGCTACTAACTCTCAACAAACCAGGGTGTACCAGGAAATGGGGAAGACTTGCATTCAGATGCTTGATGATGTTAAGAACGACTTAAAAATATTAAAGGTTACCAACTGGAAACATAAAGCATCGATAAATTCCGATGGAAAAAACTAATTGGAGCGACCCTGGCCTGCTCTAGGCTGTAGTGTCAAGTTGAAGAGGAAGAAGATAATATAATAATCACGACTAAGGGGAATAAATTTACTCTTTAGCAAAACCAGGGTACTATTATGAAGCTAGAAGGTGGAACAGAAACTTTTCAGTGGATAGGAACACTGCAATCAAAGCAAAAAGGGAGGTGACGTAAAGAAATCACCTATAAATTTTATCTGCAAATGAGTGGAGTCAATTTAATAGTCTCATTGATTTGCCTGTATAATAAGTTGTATAACAGAAAAGACTTTTCACAATCGACATTATATATAACAAAAGATAATGTCGATTGTGACAAGTCATTTGAAAAATCCTTATTTATACACGAACTCTTGTAGGGTCGAACGCTGTAGGGTCTTTACGTCAACATAGATTATTTTTCGTGCTGTAAAGTTCTATATAGACGTATTTTATTTCAACCAGTAAAATACGCTCCTATAAATAAGCAGTCCTACAAATAACCGTTAACTGGCGCTCCTATAATAAAAAAGTTTAATGGGCATATAACGAGGACAATGTTTCCACTTTTGATTAGCCCCCATAATTACCTTAGGCCAATCATAAAAATGAAATTAAGTAGTAAATACTTGTTCCATCATAAAAATAAAATGTTGATAGTAAAGTGACAATCTCGTCAATAATATAAAATCTGTGAATATTTCTCGGCTATTCGAGAAATAAAGCTACTACAAAAAACATGCACTGAACTTACAAATGTCTTCTGATTTAGATAATGGTGTTAACAGTAGCAACTGAAGCCATCTGTATACCGCATGAAAAGTAGAAAACAAAATTTGAATTGACTCTAAATTCCTGATGAAATATTTGTTCCACCACGTAAGATTAAATTCTTATGTCATGAAAGGAAATTTGTTCACATTGAAAGGAAAAATATCCTTTAGAAAAACAGGAACGACCTGTGGCAGAAGTAATGTAGAAAAATTCAAAAAAGGATGAAATTTTAGATGAATTTACAATCACTACTATAGACGTATAAACATTCGAAACATTACCGATAGAGTGCAGATTCAAAATCCACTGAAGGATCAAAAATATATTCTCTATAAAATAGTATAATTTCAATCTGCCACCAATTCTACCTAACTACCATCAGATGAATTCAGGTTTTGATAGATTAGTATTTCCGTAGCAAGGTTTTTTGATACGAGCCAACCAAAATTTTTCATGAAACGTTGGTGTAATCTCAATTGAAATAAAGAAATTAAAGTTTTTGTGAAGTGACACAATCACTTCATGAATGTCACAGTTATTTTCACTTTATCTCATTTCCGTAATATAAAGCCCTTATTGTGAGACCTCGTTTATTATTTATTTGACTTTATAAGTATAAATCAGTCACAAAAATAAGTAATATCCAGAACTATTCAAGATATCAATATGCATATTACATATAAATTGACACGCAATGCAAATTTAAATTGTATGTTAAAAATCATAAATTAATGCCGTGAGACACTTTCATCCTCGTTGACTCACTCGCACGTTCTGAGCTCGCGCGACCAAAATCATTCGATATGTAAACTCCGCGCACACTCTATCCCGTCTTGCAGCGCATTCATACCGTCAAATGATCGTCCATTGAATTTGTTAGTAGATTTATTAGTAATACTCTATTATTTTTTAAATAAAATAAAACCACTTTTTTTTAATAGAAAAAAACCTCCAACCGACATAAAGAAGTTTGTTCCGCTCACTAATTTCCTATGTTCAATCGATCGAACCAAAGCTAACAATAAAAGAACAGTCCGCCCCAACTTTAAAAGCTTACCGGCTTATGCGAACGCTGCTGATGTCTGACCTTTTATTTGCACCAAACGCTATCGGGTAATCGCTGAATTTATACAATTGAGACTAGATAGGGGATGGAGTTGTCGACGGAAGTCTAGTAGTAGTTTTAGGACTTACTGGATTTCGTTACTGGTCAAATAGAACGGACGTTACTTCAAAACATAAATGTAAACATAAATGAATAACATTCGTGTAAACATAAATGAATATTTTCTAAGCATTATAAATTTGCACTTTTTGTCTTCTATAGAGTAAAGTTTAATTATAATATAAATTAAATTTATGACTTATTATGGGCGAAGATCACTGGTGATTAATTTAGCAATGCAATAATTCAATGCAATAACAATCTAATATATATATATATATATATATATATATATGTATATATATATATATATATATATATATACATATATATATATATATATATATATATATATATATATATATATAGAATTGCACATAATTTATACCATTCACTTCTATCTATACCATTCCTTCAGGAAATAATCTACACCATTACTTCAGGTTTTTCCTAAAATTGAAGATAAATATAGAAAACCTGGAGTTATATCTCCAAATTTACCATTTACATATTTCGCAGACATAAAAATATTATGAATTTTTTGAAATGGTTGAGGTTTATAATCATAGCGACAATAAATTTACATTGCATAGTACAATAAATTTTAGATGAACTTCCATTTATTTTGATTTTTATCATTTTGACTTCACAAGTTTCAGGAATAGGAGTAGTAGCAATATATTTTTTTAATCTTTTGCACCCATATTTCTAGTACAAATATTGAAAAAAATAGTTTTACAACTTCATAACAAGCTTTTTCAATTGGTGTGTCAGGCAATGCATTAAATTATTAGCCCTCTCTGAAATTTCTGTATGAATATTAGCTATTGAGATGTATGTGATTTAGTATGGTTTAAAGTTAAGCCTTTTAAGTTTCTTTAATGAAAGATTTCTGAAAATTTCTAGTGAACGTTTTCAGTAAAATGTCTGAAGCAAAAAAGGTCAGATTTTACATTCTTTGTAAATCACTTCGGAATCGATATAAATCGCTCTTTAAATTGATATCCCACACAATCCATGAAATTAAATCTTATTTGTCCACTCAACAATTGTTTATTAAAACTTACATCGTAATATATTTTACCGTTATGCAAATTTCAAGTTTCTTTTCCAAAGCCCTACTGTGAACATTTTTCGTGAAAGGAGATATTTTTCATAAAATATATTATCTTTTATAAATATAATGATATATTAAATACGAATATATTGTAAACGGCATCCCGCTGTATCGTATGTAGGAAGTCATTGACTTGATTAGCGTTTGACGTTTCGTGGGTATATGGCGGATGTGGCAAAAATCATTTCGGAAACTTGGGTTTATATTGCATAATTAAAAAGATTGTCATTCTTACCTGCTGTATATTCCATTAGTGCAGAGCTGATTAAAATCTGGCTCCATTATTTGGAGCCCACGCGAAACCAAGCACAGCTTAATGATTGATCGTGTGAACAAAATGTTCCTCCGATATCCATATATGAGACCCTATGCTTTACTTCCCCTTTCTATTTTCTACCGATTTCCTTTGTTAAGTTTCCATTCCTTTCAACTGAGAAAATACGTTGCACTTATTAAATAAATAAATGATAATAAAATTTTAAATAAATAGTTTTGAAAACTATATAAATCTTTTTTTTATTTATATCGCTAAAATTGCTATATATAGTATTTCAGTATTAGCTAAGGTGTATCTAAATTTATATGCTAATTTCGACTTCTTAGTTCCAACAGTTTCTGAGAAAAGGGGCTGTGACAGATGGATAGATAGACGAACACGTGAGTTATCTCGTAAGTCGTTAACCATTCATGTTAACAACTTACGAGGGTTTATGTTAGCGTGCTCTTTGCTCACGCGTGTGTTTAACATTTTACACCTCAGCGTAGTTACGGCAAGTCGGATCTCATTTCACATTACTGACATTTGTTTCTATGCCTGCATTGAAAACTCTCGTATTTGTCAGGCAGCATTTGTGAAAATTTGTAACAAATTGGAAACGAATTCAGTTATTTGGACAGCATGTAAGTTAATTTACGTATTTATGTTAGAGAAAATAGAGAAAAGTTTAAACGATTCTTTCATTTTAAAATGTACGGTTACTATCCTCGGAGGTACTCCTTAATTTTCATTTTGAGGATGGTTAGATAGAGCTCTGTGCAAGTGAGAAGGAAATTTATTCTAGCCTTTAAATTATTGACAGGTTACATTGAAAAGCCATCAGTGGTAAAATTGACTTAATACATTTGACGTCATGGAACTCCGCTCTTCCTTAAAATTCAAAAATATTATGATACTTCCAAATACCTACATGATAAGTATATGTTTAAAAAATCACCTGCTCCATCGTATTAAGTACCATAACTACTTTGAAATCCCTTTTAACGCAACTTATCTCTACCACTGACCAAAAAAAGTTTCATCCATTGCGAAAAATCTAAAAAAAATACCCGTAAATTTTGTTTTAAAGTTATGTCTCGATCAACGAATTAAAATAATTTTGTATATATATTTTATTAAGACTACCAATTAATAATTTGATTCGACTGCAAGTTTGCATTTGTCTAGGTGAAAATGTAGTTGGTAATATGTCAGTAAAAGGATTGAAGGGAGAAAAAAGCCTCCAAGAACGGAGTGAAGAAACAAGGAATAAGTGAGAGTGATGATGGAAAAAATTTCAGTTGTAACGCGTGGAAACTTACTTCCACTTAAGAAAAAGTACTTCGATTATATCAACAAGAAAATAATTCAAACCATCCTATGCAATGTAATGAAATGTGTTTCAGTAAAGTATTTTTTTCATGAAAACAGGTATAAAATACCTATCAAAATCATTCGTATGTGATAAAACTTAATAGTTTTACATGCTAATATCGGTACATAAAAAGATTAATAATGTATCAATATTCACTTAATCAGTTCTTTGTGCCTATGAAGTAAATAAATATTAAATTCAAATATACTATGTCACAAAATTTTTATTTATATCTGTACTACCCGAAATCGGCACAAACGATAGACATACTACATCTTGTATACTCTAAATAAAATTAAAAAGCATAGCCGCTAAAAATTGGGAAAACTAATTTCATTTATAAGCGGGGTCGCGAGCGAGACGTTTAACAGGATGGTACTTTTATAAAGCCTTATTTATTGCCATCGCCGCGGAATCTATCGCGCAGAGCTTTTAATTGCTTTTCGATTTTATGCTTCTACGAAACCGATTCAATTTTTTTTCGTATGTAAAGTTGTGTTTCGGGGTCAATATGTTCAAACGTTAATTTGTATGAATGCTGAAACTTTATGACACTTTAAATTGACAGACCTTTATCGTTTTGTTAAGATTCCGTACATCAAAAAAATGGAACCCTTACGAGATCACACCCGTGTTCATCCAACTGTTGTTTTATCACAGTATTTTTTCTCAGAAATCATTTAGCGTAAATACTTGAAATTAGTATTGTAATAATCCAAATAAAAATTTCAATAGGGACTTCAATAACAATTCTTAAAACACACAATTGCATGTAACATGTGGAATACCATTTAAAAAAGCAAGTTATAAGGATTATCAAAAAATATTTTTAATGATTTTATCTAAAATGGTTCTACATATGTTGCTGAAAGGGTCCAAAACAATATCTTCCCCCTCTCGACCCCTTTATGGCCGACATCGCCAAAATAATATTTATGAAAAAAACAGCGTTACTAGAAGTTTACACAAAGTTTACCGCAAACGTAATTTTGTACTTTTGGAGATATCCATGTTATTTGGATTAAGGTTGTAAAATATATGCCAGGCGCTATATTTACCTGATGAAAAGTAAAATCAACATTTTTAAATAGTTTAAAAGAAATACTAAATAACTACTCGTAATATTCAAACTTATACAGAATTATTTTGAACTAAAATAATTACTTCATCAATGTCACAATTCTACAAGAAATATGTCATAGTATGTGTTCATATTTATGTAAACACACGCACACGCACACCCACACACACATATATATGTATCTATGAATATGCATACAGTTATATGTTCATATATCTATATAAACACACCTGTATACCGAAGTAAATACGCAGGAACGCACTCATAAATACACACGAAGAAACCACACAAGTACGAACGCACCCAATTCTAAAAAACATTGTTTTAGATATAGGCCAAACTTGAACACATCCTTTCTCACTCTCTAACTATATCCAGACTATATGTAGGCGATTAATTTCTTCGAAATCCGTTTTCTCCATGGCAGCCTATAAACAATTTTTAAAAAAGTATATCATTTTTAGTATAAATAACTTTTATATTTTGTTCAGGTTTAATAAACTTTATAGAAGTCCAATATTGTATAAAATTTCTTGCATGCTATAATCCAAGATTTAATACTTAATATCTCAAATTTCCATAATTTCACTATAAAACCTTTTTACTTTTAAATGCTCTAAATACACTAATACATGCTCTTAATCACCTTTAAACTTATACAAATACATAGTACTTTCATTAAAGTAATTACCTAAAAAACTAAAGACAATTGTTATAATTTCCCCGTAATCTTTTGATCAGACTCTAACAACTTTACTCTACGACTGAATCAATATTTTCGGAAATACTTTGATATGAATGTACTTTTTTTGCTCTTTGTGATGCATATACTTAAAAGTAAATCACTTGAAATTCTGAGAAAAGTATTTTTGAGATCTTTAAACCGTTTCAAACGACAACTTATACGATACAAGAAACAAAACAGAAAGATTTCAACTACTTAATTTGCCACTCAAAAATTATCATAAAATTGTTTGAAACTGTTAGTTTTCAAGCTTCTACATCAGACGGCTTCTGAGACCAACGGTGCTATATACAGATCAAAACACACGTGCGTAATCTTACAAAGTGTTTTATTGGTTTATAGAATCTTAATGACCGTAGTTTGGGTCGATATAATTTAAGTTAAATGACTGGACCTTTTAGCAGCGGGAGTCCAAAAATCCTTTGATTCCCTGGCCTTGCAAATAAAATACATTTCAACTCAACCGTGTTCGAATGATTTCCCATGTTCACATCTCAAAGTATCCTTGGTTTAGCAAATAGCCGCCCTCGTGAAACCAATTTTATTTAAATGAAATTCCCATAACTCAGTGAAGTTCCAAGTGTACTGAATATTTAACAATACATAAATACCAATGCTACAGCGTCAAACTATGTTTCAATGTGACAATCTTAGCAACGGAAATGGTTATACGTATAATTAAGTTCATTACCGCGCACTTTTGATACATCGATTTCCTGAATTACAGATGGGGGAAATTTGTTCGCGTAACAATCGAATTACTTCCCTCTGTGTAGAACGAATTAAACATATTATATTTCAAATACGCTTTTTTTCAAACGGGTAGACAATAGTGAGGAAACCACTCTTTCAAAGACCAGTTCTTTGTTGCAACTTTTGTTTAGTCACTACCTGATGTTGACATTTAATACACATTTCAGCCTTCAAAATTATGAACTTATTTACATATTTTCAGTATCAATATTATATTCTATTTATATTTATGAACTAGCTGTGCCCGCAACTTTATTGACTTGTTGATCTTTATAAAATATTATTAAGTTAACTTTAAGATTAATACACGTAACACCATCTATTATAATAGTTAAAAAGTAAACTTTTTTTAAAGTCACTTTGTACTGAGGCGTCAAATTGTCAAATGTTCTTTTCTTAATGATCGACTGCAACAAAGAATAGTCTATATGTTCCCCCAGATCTAACAGAGTTCAATCGTAGACTTCATTGAAATGCTTCAAGCTGTTCTCGCGTGATGCGCGAACGATAGTTTGTAGACGAATAGACAAATATTCCTCAAATAATGTTTTTGTATTTTATTACTTTTGTTATGCCGTCCTCAATATTTTTTTGTATCTACCTCCGAAACACAGAAACGTCAATTCCAAAATGTTTATATATTTATAAACAGTAAAGTAAGTAACAAGCACATTTATACAGCCTAATCCTAAGTCTACAAAAGTAATTATATTATAAATATTGACAACATATTAAACGCAGTGAAATAATCTACAGATGTAAATTGACACACTAAATAGTTGTAAATACTACGCGTCCGGTAACTAAAATTCGCCTAATTTCTGTTGAAGTATAAAAATTGCAATGAAATAAAATAAATTTTGCTTTTATTTCATTACACTTCTAATTGATCCTTATATTGTTTTAACATCACCCTACGAATTTATTTAATAAGCACACAAACAAACACACAAACAGACAAACGCACCAAAATTCTAAAAACAAAATTTGTGTGTTCTCATGATTCAATTATGTTCTCATAAATAGGTTTTTTCTTAAAAACCTTCAATATAGAGAGAGGCTAATTCTATAGTTTTATTATAGCAATAGACAAAAAAATACGTTACAACCAAAGGATATGATCAATTTCTATCTTGTGCACATTTACATTCGTGCGCATTACCCAGTAGGGTGCAAGAATGTAAAATTAACACGAAAAAACTAAAAATAAATTCGTGAATTATGGTGATTTTTTCCATCCCTAGAGCTCTGGAGTAATGTATATGTTTACGTGAAATATAAAAGGAATTGTATTGACGATTACTTTTTAAGTTGCTTTCACGTTATATTGACATTCCATTCAATGTTTAGAAAGTAACCCGAATATTCGGATGTTGTATATTTTTATATTAAAATGCTGTAATTTTTTACTGTTAAAAACCACGAAATAAAATATAAAAACAGTATTATTATATTTTGAGTTAGGGTTATCACTTTTCAGATGTTCACGGTCATTTTATAATTAAGTGTAATCAAACCCAAAATAAAAATCGAATTGTTTTATTCCATATATCTATTGGGCTATTGCTTCAACTTCTTGCATGAAATACTTTGAGAAAAATTGTTTCTAACGGACAGACAGACAAACCGATACCGAAGGGCTTTTTATTAGATGTCATTAAACAATACTAAATAGTGAACTTTATTTATTGAAATAAAGAAATTTACCCCAATATCGGCAAGTATTTCAAAAATTTGGCTCGATTTTTATTTGTCGAATCAAGATGTCGACACATTTTGATACCAACCTACGATACTCAATTAGGATGGTTGATTATTCGAGAAAGAACCGATGTCTGAGAAAGATAAACCGGATATGCGATAAAGAACAGGTCCGGTCCAAAATAAATGTGTGTCTACATATATTTACTCGTACCGTCATTTTCCCAATACATTCGCAAAACGTTAGACCTTCAATAATAACTATGTTGAGTACAAGGAGAACTCATACTACGAGGCAATAAACCTACACATTTTAAATATACGTGGTATATACATAACTAAATCTCTCAAAAATATTTAGATAATTTTTGCAAATTGTCAGTTGGCATAACATTTGTAACAGTTTACGTATCAGCTTTAAAACATTGGTGCACCACCAGAGACACGTTTATCAGAATTTCAAAACTACTGGTGTAATTCTAAATTACTTGCAATAATGTTTAAATAATTATTTATTATTGTTAATAATGTCAATTTTTGGGAGATAAGGAGATATTAAACTTTTTGCAACTACACAATTTAATGAAAATAAAAATAGAGTTAAAATATTTACTTCCGGAAAATTTTGACGCCGAAAATTTCATAGACACAGTATGAATGAATAACCTTTATAACCAGTTCAAATCTCATGATATTTTAGGATTCTGTTTAGAAATAAAAACGTTAAGTAGGGTGCAGTATACTCCTTCACGCCATTTTTTTTTCAAAAAATTATGTTTAAAAATAAAACATAGCTAACAATAATATATAATATAAAGCTGTCAAATATAATGATTTTTTAATTATTTGCCAAAATAAAATATCTACAATTTCCCTTAAAAGTCATTGTTTTTTACACGTTGATTTTACGAAAGACTTTTGCTTTTGAAGAAACGTATAAAAATTTTACAATATTAATTGTTTTTGTTTGTCGAAATATATATTTATTTTCAAATTAAAATTAACTGAAGTAATGAAATATTGCACTATATGTATTTTTTCTTACTATTTAGTAAACGGCAGAGCGCTATCGACAATTCGTCTATTAGGCTAGAAGGCGACGATTTTAAAAATGTTAGCAGGACGAAATATGATAAAAACGTAGAAACAATTTTTGTCTTGATCTAACTGAAAGAATTCGATAAATTTAATTATTTCGTATTATTATCATAATGAACCAGTAATGTTTATATTTGTCAATAGTAAACTTTATACTGTGTCTCCAAATATACCTTGGCAGGTCTGTCGTAAATTGAACAGTAATTTACTATCAGACACAATTAGACTCCAATAAATTCGCTCCGTGTCAAATTACCGCACTATTCGCCGTGAATCGAGATACCTTGTATTATCAAATTGAACACTGTATTATAATTAATCGAGACAGTTTCTGGTATTCATGGTACATGCTGTGTAATGAAGTTCATATCGAGCAGTGAGTAGGAATTAGTACAAAATAATTTGCTCGTCATTCTGTACAATAAATATCGAATATTAATGATTTAAACTGAAAAATTCGTTATAAAGACGCGCTAAGTAAGAGTGGAACATAACTTTCGTATTAATTTTCAAAAATATGATTATTGTGGTTTTCCTATAAATTTTCAGTAAGTGTCAGAAATAATTTTCATGTCATAATTTAGTTTATTGGTTTCGGGAATAAAGCGGTGGAAGAGTGGGAAAATGTTTTTTTACACTTGTACCAGCATGTCTCAAGAGATACACTAGATAATTCACACCGGTCTCCTGTTTGGACTATACTTTGTGATATTTGAAAGTATACTTTCTGCTTAAAATTATGATAAAGTATATTTTTAAGTTTCTAGTAAAGTAAAGTAGTTTAAATTATCACTCACAAGATATTTGATTAAAAAAACATGAATTGAAAGTATGATTAATTTATCTGACTGCAAAATAATATTAATGCCGAGTAAGGTGTTCATCGTGCCGCTTTGATCATGGCGCGTGACGCTCAGTGTTCGTGCCCTGTAGAATGCATAAACCTTGCGTTGAACGTCAATTATTCAAAAAAATTAAATAAGTTTTTGGAATATTTTTTTACGTTATAATCGTCTTATCTTATACTCTGAAATACACAGCATACGAAATTAACACAGACAACAATTCTAGTAAGTTCAGCAACACTTTCAATACTAATATTTTTTCCATAACTGCTCCATCATCTCAATGTCATCATAGGTATTGTCCGCCGCGTCCATAAATATCCGGTCCCACTGCAATGCATGCCGAGTTTCAATCGGTCCACCTGCCGATACTTATATTCATTCGGCCACATCTTGGTACCCACTCCCACGCCTCGTCTCACACGCAATTTCGCGAATCTCCACCTTCGCGAAACAAATTTGTCAGAGTCAAGTTCCCAGACTTAACAAAGCTTTGATTGTACTGAATATTCAATTACGTGTATGTGGCCGCGCCAAAGTATCGAACTTCTATGCGAGAATCAAACTTCTGAATAAAATGTTCGCGTTGAACTCGTTCACGATAATTTTCATTTTTCACAGATCCGTTAACCGCTTTCCGAATATGAGGATGCTAATTTGTTTTCTCAATTGATTTATTTCATACTACGCTGTCCAGGAAGTGAACAATCTACTGAAGCTCTAATATTTCATTCATTTACATTTTAATCATCATTTTTGTCATTTTTAAAACTGGATATGATTAACAAATTCAAGCACTATAAACATCTAAGTATGGCTTAAAATTCGGTCTTTCATAATAATTTCATCTCTAAGTAATTTATAATCAAAATAATTTGATGTGTAAGTACATATATACATTCACTGATGGAAATAAGTCTAGACTCGCTCACATCCCCCACCACCCCGCTATTTGCTGAAGTTAAGCGCTTTATCGACAATTTATTTACGTTACATTGAAATAAATTAAATTATAATATATAAAATATTCCTAGCAAGGAGTCACCACAAATGTTACGTCTTTTTTTACATCATGCTTTATTTAATTTTGCTCCTCTGAGCTAGCCTCTTCTGTATTAATATTTCAATATTTCATTTGGCATTTAACTCGTGCTAAGCTATTAAAATATTAAAAATTTATTGGACTGTTGAAGCAATTTAAAATGTTAATTTTTGGAAAAACTAAATTGGGTGTACATACTTAAAATTGTTTATTGCTTTAAACCAATTAAACTCTGTACCAATACTCCGTAATTACACCATGCTACGTCTCAGTTCGAACAGGAGTAACACTGGGTACGGTAAAACGTAGTTTCTCTAACATTTTATATGTGTTGTATATTTGCAGACCTATTTTTAACTAAACCACAATTTCCTCCTTCCCCCTTCGGCACAATTAGCCTCCAACAAATTGACCCCAAGTCGAACTAAAGTTCACGAATCGACATAACTTGAGGCTTGTCAGGCTTAAGTATGTACCGTAATTAGAGACAGTGGTAATCAGCATCTAAACTTACCCGATAATTTTGAACATAACGCCGCCAATTTAGATGGGCGGGAGAAAGCTTCATTGCCTTACGCACATTCGATCGTGTTCTCGTAAGTATTGCGCAACACTATGACGTCTGTCTCGAAACTATTCAAGTATTGATAGCAAATATTGTGCATTGAAAGCAAAGAACAATTTTTTTCTGCTAAATAATTGCGGAGTAAATTCTTTTTTTGTTCAATTCTAAGTACGTAAATTCATTTTTTGACTGATATGTTTAAAAATCATTTATTCTTGGTTGAGTAACTTGTAATTCATACCTAACTTTAATATTTCCTTTGCCTTTAATCTTTTTTGAATTCCTAGTTTCTCACAATCAGGACGTTTAAATAGAGTTTCAGTCTATCTTCGAGATAACTTGTATTTCAAAATTTATTTTAATATAGTTCAATGACACGAAATTACTACTGTTATTCGTTATTTTATTCGCTCCTGGCAATCACTTACCACAATATGTTCGAATCGACACAATCTTTGCTCGCAACTTCGTGTACGTAGACTAGTGAAAAACATACCGATGCCGGTTTTTATAAGTATGTTTCACACTTCACTTCTGGGCATGTCCATTTCGCAAATGTGCGCCTGAATGGAAAACTTCATTGCACGACTTAAAAACATATAGCGCCATCTATCGATTTACATAGGTATACTATATATTTTTACAATTAGTATACAACAAGCAATTTCTATATCGACTAGAAAAATAAAAAAGTAATTTTTTTTTATTTTAAATAGATTTCTATTGTTCTGAATCTGCTTTTGAAAAATAAGATGCGCCACATCCGTTGCTTGGTACATATGTACGTGTATTTGTACGTACGTATATATGTATGGATATACGTTTGTAAGTATGTATGTGTGTATGAGGATATTTCACTGATGGCAATTCTTGATCGATTTTAGTGATTCGCATTTTACCGATCATTTAGTAATCCTATCAGAATAAAAGCTTATTGATGTCGCAGTGATGTGCTGCCCCAGCTTTTCTTTTTTTGCGGATAGCTCTGCTCCCTGTTGTTTTAACTTTATTTTTATTTCTTACCGTTTATTTACAATCCTTTATTTAATAAGCAACAAAAAACGCCGGGTGTGCAAATTGCTTTTACCGATGACACTTCCATCTTTTTCAATCTCTATCTTATTTTCACAATTTCTCCCTAACCTTTATCATCTTCTACCAATTCATCTCTGGATTTTTGCCCAATGATATTCTGTCATGTAATTAAGCTAAGTGACCCAAAAGCCACTCTTTATACAGACTAGCATAACAAAATATAAATATGGTGGTACATCTTTTATAACATCTTGTTACGTTTAAATCTCTTTTTTCCTACCCTAAGGTCACCTCTAGAATATAAATTAATATTTAAATATTTTAATGATAACTCATAGTTGCCAAGGTACATATTAGAAATTTATTAAACTCATGAAGAAATTTTGTGCTTTAATTTGGGAAAAACTTACACATAATGCCACTTTCAAAATCCAGCGACCTGTGTGCACATACTTATTGCTATTAATTGTTTCATTTCAATTAACTACATACTAACATCCATTCATTACAGCATGATACACTTCGGTTGTAACAAAAGTTACATTCGGTAGAGTAAAATTAGTTTTTCTCGTAATATTGTATACTTGCAATTAAATTATTATCAGACATACTATTTACTCACTTCGTTTTAATCTTCAACAAATTCACCTTGAATTGAAATGAAGGTCACGATATTTATTTCAATTTGAGGTTAGATTCAACCGAGCTAATTTGATATCAACATACTTTACTCTGTGTCGCAATGAGGTACAGCGTTGACCATCGTCTGGGCTTACTCAATAATTTTGGTCATAATGCCACGAAGTTAAATCACGGGAAGAAATCTTTACCGTTTTGTTCTTGCCATATAAGGGCGGAAACTTAATCGTAAATTTTATATAACACTATAATGTCTGTCTCGAAAAAATGCAAGTATTAGTATAGCATATTGAAAGCAAACCAAAATTTTACCTGCGCAATAATTTTAATAATTTGTAAGAAATAAGCATGGAAAAATGTATAATGCAAAAGACCCAATGTTATGGTTGCAAAGTAGAATTGGCAAAAACAAAATGTTGTTTTGTTTTTGCCAATTCTACGTCCA
Organism: Druceiella hillmani; assembly: GCA_039881145.1. Taxonomy (NCBI): domain Eukaryota; kingdom Metazoa; phylum Arthropoda; class Insecta; order Lepidoptera; family Hepialidae; genus Druceiella; species Druceiella hillmani. The sequence goes on along the minus strand of JAYKKI010000048.1, from coordinate 4,620,588 downwards.
TGAATTTTTACTTGATAATATTTTCGTTATATCATATAACTGACCTGGATGATCTAAAAGCCATTCCTGATATCGAATCGAACAAGAAAATATGAAAAAGATACTCATATTTTCATAAAGGTTCTATTTATTGGATGTTGAAAATGTTTCTCTTTTCACTACCATTGGGATGGATATAATTTTCATGAAATAAGTTTGGATTTCTGTTCAATGAATGGTAATAATTATAATTTGAGTGATAATGAAGATTTAGAAAAAATTGAAGACTCATTATCAAGTGAGTTTTATGTTATTTTTCCAATATTAATTGAATTTTTTATCGATACTTAAATTTCCTTTTTTTATTGCTAACTAAAAAATTGGCATATTTTCTGAAACCTTCTGATGTTTACAAAAATTTTCCTCTCCACTTTTCTCCTGACTATGTTCACAACAGTCTATAGTATGCTGTCAATGAGTTCAAATTCATATTTTTAAAATCTTCATCTATAGTGATCTTCCAAGTAACAGCGCGTTGACCTCGGTCTCTCTTTCTTTCTTCTATTTGTATCACTGTTTTGGTCATATGGTCTTCATTGTGCATCATAACGTGCCCGTACCAATGCAAGCAATTCTCTCAGCTTTTCCTCAATTTTTGTAATTTTGCTTAACGTTTCTAAAAATATTCTCCTTTTCATAATATTGTTATATTTTCATAAATTTATGCTACTCCAGAACCTATACTACATTGTACTATAAAGACTGATAAATTAATAAGATATAGACAAACTCTCCAATACAATAGAATTTCTTTTGAAACAATATTACGAAACGGAAAAAGTATTTTCACACTTAACACATATGAAGAGGGAAGTAATTATTCAATTACATTTACGCCCTACAATACTATCAACATATATTATTCTATAACCATTCCGATATTATAATGTCATATTAAATGTTGTTCGCGATATCCGAACGCGTTATTAATGACCGCGCGAATTTCCTTCAGTCCATTCGCTGCCAGCTGCCAACTGTTGCTTTTCCCGCGCCATCGTCGCGCAGCATCCGCGATTATGCACACATCCGCCCCTGCAAACCAATTTGATTAAATAAAATTCACGTAAGTTGATAAAGTTGCCGTTGTACTCAATAATTAATATACTAGATTACATTTTAATAAGTGACTAAATTTCAGGGAGCGACGAAGAAACAGTAACTAATTCATATAATGAAAAAAATACATTTTTAACTTCCCTTAACATTCCTGCGTTTTATTGCAAGGGGAATATTAGGAAATAGAAATTGATTATATTTAGATACTGTTTCTTAATCGCTCCTTGAAATTTGGTCACCCATCAAAATGTCACCCAAGATGAACTTGATTTAAATGCCTCAAACCTGAATAAAACTTTCCACGGAAATATGTGGTCGAGTAATTTATTTTATTTAATGTTTAAAATAATGCATCCCTCTCTACTACACTGACACACACATAATAAAGCGTTACTTTACGTGTATATTAGAGTATCACCATTGTTTCTTATTTACCAACGTTCACAGCTTTACTCGTTTATATTGGTACTTGACTCGATTATCCTGAAAATATTTTAATACAAAAATATCAAATAATTTAGATATTTTACAACTGAGAGGTGTTCCATGACGGTTCACATTTTTTTAATGAAACTTATTGGTAAAGCAAATAGAAATAGTTAAAATCTTACAAAATAAAAAAAAATAATCGAATATTACCCAAAAAGTGTTTTAAACAAATGTGCTCACACCAATTCAAAACTGACCTGCATAGGTTCATCTTTGACGTATGATTCACCCAAAGTAAATAGAGAGTGAACTATGTAAACAGCAAATAATCAAAAGTGATCATACAGCAAGATGATGATGATGATGGATGAAAAAAAAGTATAAGCTTTCGTTTACTTCTAATGATTCACTCGGTATTTCATCTAAAGTGACTGGTTTAAACCAAAAAACGAATCACAGGGGTCTTGAATTTATTATTATCGTCTCTTGTCTCGTGTATTTTACTCTTATCTGAAATGTTTTGAAATTAAAGAAGAAAGTGTGTTTGTTGTACCATTCTTATAAATACTTTTAATAATTCATTTCTCAGTGAAAAATAACGCTTCCTATATTTTTATTTCGACTACTTACGGAACTAAACGTGGGACGTGAGACGTAACGACCTCAATTTGGGGAAAATATATTCTCATATTGGTGTTTCAATTTTTAATGGGCGAAGCCATCTAGAAAAACAGTTTTTGCAAATTACACTTCGTCATATAGACACCACCGTTTCACAAAATTTTCTGTTTTTTGCCATTCGTATTAAATTTCTTATTTACACCAGCATAACTAGTTTTATAGTGTATTTGTAAAATATGTGTTTACAAAACATCGTAATTGGAATAGAAATATACATGGATTTCAAATAATAAGATTTAAATTTGTAAAAAATAAATGTACTATAACATTCAGGAAAAGTAACTAGGAGTATCTGTACGTTTGATTCCCTATTCCTCTTATTACAGAGAAAGGTTATTTTTTTGGGCGATAGGATCAAAACATATTTACTCAAGTACGAACAAATTCCTTTGAAGTCCTCTTGAAATGAACTGACCTAGTTCATTTTATAAATTTCGTGTAAAGAAAAAAATAATTCAGTTCTTCTTTCTTGATTCCGAGTGAATCACTCGGAATGATGATGAACCACCGAAACTCGACGTTGCTGAGCATTAGTGTCGGTAATTTTTTTGGGCATTGGCTTAATTATTACAAGTCGCAAATCGTATAATGTTCCCATACTCTTTTGAAACTTAAAATCTGCAGAAAAGACTTGATAGAAAATAGTCTAAGAAACCTCAATTTAATTTCCATTTCTATTATATAATAATCAAGCAAAAAAAATTTCGTGCCTTATGAATATTTTATACATGTATTTTTTTCCTTGTATTAAAAAAATATAATTTTATAAGATTTTGACCAAGAGAATTCAACTATCAAAAGCGTCTCATGCAGATGTGTCTAAAATCTGACTTTTTTTGCTTGATAATATATATATATATATATATATATATATATATATATATATATATATATATATATATATATATTAGGGGGTCCCTTATATCACCAATTTTTTTTTCTTTTAAATATTGTAACGCATACCCTCTAATTCCTTTTATAGTACTAAAGGCTACTTTTGTGCAAAATTTCATCGTCATATGACAATGGCAACTCGTGCCGACAAGGCATCATTGTTTTTCTAAAGAATGGTTTTAGAAGACTTAGTTGCATGTACGCTATATTATGATCAAAATACATATTTTATAATAGAAAACAGTGGAAGATTAATTTAGGTTATGTTTTATTTATAAAATTGAAAAAGATATATAATTCAGGAGTCAGGATACTTTTTTTTTAAAGTATCTTTCTTGCAATCTGGGTACAACTTTCTGTGTTCTTGTACACAACGTAACAAGAACTGTTTTTGTTCTTCTGCAGCAATTATTAATCCATGAAAATCTTGAATGAGCTTCACGCCTCTCTCTGCTGTGTCATTGACTGCCTTCAAGTGCATAACTTTTTTTTTAGCTTCCTGAAAGGAAGGGATTTGTTCCCATGAAGAGACGTCTTCTTGGAGAAAAGCGTTATCAATTTTTAACCGCGATAATAAATTTGTTCTCTTGATGGTCCCGAAATCACTCAAACGTTTTCCTGAAACAATAAAAGAAATATATTAACAAAATTATCGCAATTTCTAATGATAAAATGAAAAAAAAACACTTATTCAACTCACCGTACAAAGAAGTAGATATTTCTTCCTTCGATGGAATATATCTCTTCCCAAAATCATACAAACTTTCCCTTTGTAAATTCGATACGATATCAGCTTTGCTTTGTGTATCAACTTCATCATCAAATAATGAAAATAAAACTATTTCTTCTGATAAATACCACAAGTGTTGGCCGAACTTGGTCAGAGTTGCTTTAGAAATCACTTCGTCGACTGTTTCGTAGTTTTTCAATGTTTTTAAGAAACATAAATCTTTTACCGCCAAATTGCACTCAAGCCAGGGCTTTACATAAGCCATTGCAATAAATAAGCAAACATCTTGCAGTGCTCGTTTGTCCTTAGCACTCATTTTAAACTGTGATTGCAGCGAACATATCTTTAAAGAGTAAATAGCTCTTGCCATCCATCTTGCCTGATGTATGGCCCCAGGTGGTCTGATTTTAAATTTCTTTTCATTATATCCCCCCATAAACACTATACACAGTTCAATCAACTCCCGATAATCGTCGCGTATAATATATTTCAGTAGTTCTTTTTTATAATAATTAATAAGTTCGTTAATCATCGTTTCACAAAAATATTTCTTTACGAAATCAGTACATGTTTCGATAGCAGTTGAATTAACGTTCTTCCAATTGTCTATAAATTTTTTAAATAACAGGATATCAGGACCTATATATAGGTGTCTATAAATTTTTTAAATAATGGGATTGCTAGTAACTTGATGGATCTTTGATTCAAACACACATTTCAGTACTAGTTCATACATATGATGGCGGCAAGCAAAAAGTAACAATTTCCTTTCTAATTTTTGCTCCAAGAGCACACAAGCCCCATTTAAGCGGCCTGTATTAGAAACCGTTTTGTCGCAGCACATAATCTGTACCTTGTCATTGAGATCCCAATCAAAAAGGGCATTTAAAACAGCTTCAGCTTGATCTTTGCCAGTAGAACTATCGAGTTTTGACACTGCTAGAAGTTGGTCTTTTTCTCCAAATGAAATGAGAATTGTCATGCGTTCTTCTTTTGAACCTGTCACATTTAAACCGGGCAATAGCTTCCCATCCCAATGAATAGTTACAATTTCAGGCACGTTGTTCTGAAAATCAGTTTTTATCAATTCTGCTCTCTCTTTTCTCATTTGGGTCCGAATTCGTTGAATAGAAGACTTGTTGATAGGAAAGTCTTCACAACTGAGACCAAGTGCTTTTACAACAGCCTGAAGTATGTAAACAGAATCCCTTACACTTAGTTGACATCTATCTAAAGCTGCAACTAGTTTAAGGGTAATTGGGTTTTTGTAGCAGATAGCGAAGTCACGGATTGCGATTGCGAGGTGGAAGATAAATTTCGTGAAGATCTTGAGGTGGGATAGAGGTGTCTGAAGTCAATAAATTCATATCAGTCAAATGCTTTAGTCTTTTTTCCTCTTCTCCTAGTTTTCTCTGCCTTACTCTTTCTTCTTTCTCAACTAACTTTTTGTCAACACCCGCTAAGCAACCCGAACGCCCTGGCTCTCTTTGTTTTTGTAAAAATATTTTGTCTTCCTCTATTTTGATTCTTTGTAGACCATCGGTATGCGCGATATCAAATAAATTATCTAAATCTTTTTGGAACTTCTACTCGCGGTGCTCATAAATGTCCTGTGTTTTTTTACAGTTTTTTTGTAGCTCACTCCAAACATGGTAAAGATCCATAAGTTCTTTCACACAATTAGATACAGCTCTGGTAGGTATTCTAGCTTTTTTTTCAAAATATAATGCACTCACGAATCACAGGATTTGCACTTTCATTAACAGTCAATTTTACCTCGCGAATATTAAAAAACAGAACTGAGACAACTTGACGATTAGACAGCAACTTTGCACCCGTTATTTGGTGATTTATCTCACCAACCAAGAAAATATTTTTCTTATTACTTTTAAGTTTCACTGACATCTTGAAAAAAAAACTATTATGCACATTAATTAAGCGATACGCCGGTAAAAACTCGGAAACAAATGACTACAAGAGCGAGTACGCGCCGGTCATCTGCATTACTTCTATAAACATGTTTCGCGCTCAACTCGGCACTGGTTGCGGTGCTTCAAATAAGATAAATATGTATTTTCGAGGTTTGCGTTACAAAATAAAAACTTTGAAAAATAAGGGACACCCTAATATATATATATATATATATATATATATATATATATATTAGGGTGTCCCAGGCTACAAGGGTGAAAATTTTTTTTATAATTTCGAAAAGCACTTTCTCTTTTTTTTACATTTGACCCCAAAAACGTAAATATTAATTATTATTGCTATCGGTTACCAATAACCCGTGCCGACTTGACGTTAAAGTTGAATTTTATAAAAGTTAGTATGGAAGCTGTAGGACAATTGTAAAGTTTGTTTATTTTCAGTAAAAAAAACACATATGTTTAATATTTATTTATTGTAAAAGACAAATTAATCATTAAATTTTCTTTTCAAAGTTAGCTTTTTACAGTCAGTATATACTTTTCTATGTTCTTGGATGCAACATAATAAAAATTGCTTTTGCTCCTCTTCAACAGTGATTAAGCCATGAAAGTCTTGCATTAATTTAACCGCTCTTTCTGCCGTATCATTAACTGCTCTCGATGTCAGCAGCTTCATTTTAGCTTGTTGGAAAGAATCTTCATTTGACCATGAATAAAGGCTATTTTCCAGAAAACTGTCATCAATTTGAAGTCGATTAATTAAGAACTTGCTTTTGACAGAGACGAAGTCATCAATGTTTTTCTCTGAAATTAAAATATAGGGAACAGTTATCAATCGTATAGTAAACTAAAAAAGAAAATCAAAGCATAATTTACATGTGATGCATACCAAAAAGTGAACCACAAAGTTCTTCTTTGGATGCGATGTAAAGTTTATCGTGGGCTGATGGGTTTTCTTTAGCTAAGTTAGAAACCATTTTTACTTTAGTTTCTTGAACATTATCGTCAAATAAAGACAAAACTGACACTTCATCTGTCAAATACCATAAAGGCTGGCAAAACTTCTGTAAAGCTACTTTGGAAATGTTTTTGTCTATTGTTTCGTAAGCTTTTATGGTCTTCAAAAAGCACAAATCCTGATAAGGTGCTTTTACTGCTAAAATGCATTGGAGCCATGATTTGACGTAGGATGTAACAATAAACAGACATACTGCTGCTTCAAACAAGGATAAGGCTGCCTTATCCTTGTTGAAAGTCTGAATTGGGAGCTTAGTAATGATATTTTTAATGAATAAATGGCTCTCGCCATCCACCGAGCTTGGTGCATGGCACCTGGAAGCCGAATCTTAAATTTCTTCTCTGTATCTCTACCAAGAAATATTAATGAAAGCTCAATTAACTCGCGATAGTCATCTCTAGCTATCTCTTTAATCAATTCACATCGTTAGAATTGTAGCAGTTTATCAATTTCTGAAACATTTAAACAAGATAGCTTTTTTCTACAGATTTGAATTTTCTCAGTATCGACATTTTTCCAGTTTTCTCTGAATTTTTTGAACAACAGAATATCTGGACGTGTAGTTACTTGGCGACTTTAGCTTCAAACACACTTTTCAATACCAATTCGTAGACGTGATGACGGCAAGCAAAAATGAGCATTTCTCTATCCAGTTTTTGTTCGAGAAGCACACATGCACCATTAATTCAGCGTGGGTTTGAAGCAGTAGTATCACAACAGAGAATCTGCACTCTGTCTTCAAGATTCCAGTTGATAATGGCAGTCCAAACTGCCTGCGCCTGTTCGCTTCCTGATGAGCTGTCCAATTTAGGCACAGCGATAAGTTGTTCGTTATTATCATATAAAATAACTATCGGTAGACGTTCTTCCTTGGGTTTACGTGAATCTAGAGCCGGCAGCAATTTTCCATCCCAGTGGACAGTTACAGTATCCGGGACCTTGTTTTGGAAATTAACTTTTGTAGCTTCATCCCGCTCTCTTCGCATTTCTGTACGAATTTTATGGATTGAGGACTAGCTTATAGGAAATTCATCCGTGTTATGCCCTAGTGCCTCAATAGTAGCTTCAATTATAAATACAGAATCTCTCACACTTAATTGACACCTATCTAATGCGGCAACTAACTTCGGAGTTATGGAATTGTTCCGTATACAAGTTTTATCGGGTCGAGAGGAAGTACCACTTGAGCTGGACCTATTTTCTTGTGAATCTATTATTTCAGAATCAGAAGATGAGTTTTCTAGAAGTGGTTCATAACCTGATGTCGATGGAGCTAACGATGAAATATATTTAGCACGTCGCTTTTCCTCCTCAATCTTTCTAAGGCGCGCCTTTTCTTCTTTTTCTGTTAGATTTTTGTCCATTGCGGTTAAGTGACCAGGGCGACCTGGTTCTCTTTGGCGCTGCAAGAAGATCCTATCTTCATTTATTTTAATTAGCTGAAGCGATATCAAAAAAATTGTTTAAGTTGGAAAGAAACTCTTGTCGACGCTGTTCAAACACTTCTTGTGTTTTTTCGCATTTTTTTTGAAAATCTCTCCAAACTTGATATAATGCAACTAGTTTCTTAACACAGTTAGGTGTTGATTTGGTCGGTTTACGTGCCTTCCCAGTAAATAATGCACTCTCGAATAGTAAGATTTGCACTTTCATTGACACTTAAATTCACTTCACGAATATTATAGAACAGAACTTCCAGTACTTGTCCATTAGAGGGAAGTTTCTAACCGGTTATTTGATGTTTTACGTCCCCTAATAAGAATATATCCTTTTTGGAACTTCTTAAATCCACAGACATGTTGACGACTCAAAAGTAATATGTTTACTAATAAATCAAACAAGTAATAACAAGCAATCAGTGCAAGATTTCCGTCTCGCCATACCGTGCAAGTACAGACAAGTTTCGATGCAAGTCGGCACAGGTTGTTGTGATCCTAAGTACGCGACACTTCATTTTTAAATGTTTTGAGCCAATTCAAACAAAATAAGTGGATATGCGTGAAAAAAATATCACTTTAATTATATATATATATATATATATATATATATATACACATATATATATCCGACTTACATGTATAAAAGTAAAAGTTTAAGGCAGGCTTTGACGAATGGACGAACGAATGTAAAAAAATACATGAGTCTATATTAAGACTAGGGAATACTAAAGAAATAAAACTAAACCACATTAATACTTTACTCTGTCAAAAGAATCGACAGTAACAAAAATGTTCAATAAATGGAAAATTTTAATCACGATAAGTACAAATATTGCTGAAAAAACCATTTTCATGCCTAATGTGCTCGATAAAATACGTAATACGTAATCAAATCAAGAAGCATACGTGTGGAAAAATTAACTTAGTATTTAATTTATCTTCTACTTTTTTACTATATTAAAATTATTTGACTAATGTTTCACTTTACAAACTTTCAGAAATGCTTAAAAAAAAATTTACACTTTGAGATAACTTCATTACAAACAGCAACATCATGACATAGTACCAATCATCCAGCCTATCTTCATTAATAAACGTGCCGTCTCTACTCTTAATCTAACGAATACAACAATAATTTTATCATAACATCGTATTATATTCAGGTCACAACGAAATGGTTACAATAGAAATTGCTTATTATACTACACAGTACTTCCAAATACCGATATGAATCGCATTGTTATATATACAGATCTGTTATTCTGAATTGTAATTTACGCTTCGACGCAATCAACCTCAGATAAATATATCCCGTACCGAAACCGTGCATGAAACTAAAATCTATGAATCGAAATAGCTTAATACCGTCAGCCTGTACCGTAATTAGGGACAGCGGTGATCATCGCCTCGCCTTACCCAATAATTCTGAACATACCGCCGCGAAGTTTGCTTATCGAGAGGGAACTCCAATCCTGTATAATGTGCCGATGTACTTCTTATCATTTTTGCATAATACTGTAACTAGAAATTATCCGAGTATCGTAACTTTCGAAAACCAAAATGTTATGTGTTGAATATAACGTAAACCGTGAGGTTAATAAGCTCTACATAGAGTGTCTATTAAATTTGTAAGACGGTGTAAGAAAAGCATAAAAGTAACACAAGAATTAAATTTTTGTGAATATTGAAAAATTACAACGTTGATGGTACCAATTAAAAACATAAGTTGACGCCAAACGTGTTCTCTGCTTCAGAGTAAAAATGTGGAGGTATATTTTTTATGATCTTGAAGACATTTTCAGTTCTAATCCAAGTGGAATAATAATACAGTGGAACTGACGTAAGTGTGGTAACTCGTGTTAAAATACTTGTCATAAAGAGACATAAAATATTACTTTAAGTTTTAATCAATTGCTAAAGTTGCATTTGGTGCATAATTAATCCAAAAACAATATTAAAAAATAACTTTAAGAATTATTAATGTCAGTGTGATACAGTGACAGTGTCAATAAAATATTAATATAAAAGTGGGTGATTTAAAATTTGAAACTAGGCACCGAGTGCAAACTAATACTTGTTTACACACAAACAATGCTGTGTTTGCATTTACTAGCATCTGTAGCGTAGTGCGTAACGCACTCGTTCGTACGTAGGCAAACCGGCTTCAAGACCAGCAAGCGCACTTGCTTTTTTACCACTGGCAAGATTCGCAATTATTAAAATGGATATGAATCTGTGCAGTAAATGTAATGAGGCCATATTAGATAAAGATGGCATTATTTGTAGTAAATGTTCCCAGACGTATCATTTCTACTGCGGCGGTTTTAGTGAAGCCGCCTACTCTAAATTGCTTCCCATGCACCACGCAATGTCTGTGCATGTCTTGTAAGACGCAACAATGAAAGCCCGCTGTTATCCGGCCAGAAGAATCGACTGCAGGTACACCATTCCTCGCGTCGACTCCCGCTACGCTCATGCCATCCACAGGACGCGCTTCATCAATCCCTACGGGTTCTAGCGTAAAGCACTTGCCACTGAATGTTAGCAATCCAAATCATATTGCGAACTAAAGTAATACCTGCCACAAAGATATTGACGCGAATGTTTGGAAAATCCCTTCAACAGCAATTAATGACACTACTACTTTGATCGCGTACATAGATTAAAAATTAAATACTCTAAAAAATGATTGGCAGTTTAATTTAAATGAAGCCATGCAAAGTATTAATACTAGGCTACAGTTATTCACCCTGAATCTGATTATCTTCCATATCGTTTGAGTTTGCATACGTTTTAAAAATGCTTACATCATTAGATTTGAACAAACGCCCAGGCCCAGACTGAATTGAACCAGCCTTCCTTCCTTTTTTTAATATACCATTTGCATTTATTTAACACTCTTGTTTAATAAATGTGTAATGCATGGGACTTTTTCTACATATTGAAAAAGGCGCACATGGCATAAAGGCGTAATAAAATTGGATCTAAACAAAACAACTATAGACCCATATCAATTTTGTCAGTAATTCCCAAAGCTTCAGAGAGATTAGTACATGGACGGATATATCCAATACTCCATAATGATATTGTATCCGAATAACACGCTTTGTTCGTGGTAGATCTACCACCATAAATGTACTACTCCACTCTCAGCACTTGTTCAAGTCATTGAATTCCGGGCAGCAGGTTGACGTGAAATATACGGATTTCAAGAAAGCTTTGACAAGGTTGAACACTTAATATTGATGCAAAAACTGACATTTAACGTTATCAGGGGCAATCTACTTAGTAGGCAGCAAGCAATAAAAGTAAATGGGTTCTTATCATCATATATCCAGGTGACTTCTGTTGTACCATAGGGATATATATTAGGCCCTTTCTTATTTATTATATTTATTAACGATAAAAGTACCTGGTTTTAAAATTCTAATTTTCTAATATATGGAGATGATCTAAAACTATTTACTCTTTTGAAACACACCCATGACTGTTCGAATATGCAAGCTGATCTCAATAGACTTCATGTTTACTGTGAAGATAAAAAAGTACATTTAAGTTACTTGAAGTGCAAAAACCACTTTCGCAAAGAAAAAAACACACAAACTTTAAATATGCAGTAGGGGGAACTCACTCGAAAATATTGACAGCATACGCGACTTTGACTGCATTTTAGTTTGCATATTGCAATGCATTTTAGTTTGCATAACAATGGTGAAACATATTTAACCTTGTACAATAATATTGTAAGATCACAAATTGAATACGCTGTTGTTGTCTGGAATCCACTACTCTGACAGTATTGATTACACACCAAAAATTTTTTTAGCACAGGTGCCCGAAATTATTGTATAAAGTATTACTTAATAATTACAAATGTGATGCCCTCGATCATAGACATTCATTATTAGAGTTGATAATTATGTTCAATATCTGTCAAAGTAATTATGACTATGTCCATCTCTACCAAGTCAGATAAATATTCGAACTTCCAAACTATTGCTATAATCCCCCACCATTACAATACTCTTATTTCATGTCGATAACCAACCAACTAACAGACGCTGGTATGAGAGCAAGTGGGTTGTGCGACTTACACAATAAACAGATTTGATCAGATTGACACTTAATAGATTGATTTGAGATTAAAGAGATTGATACTTGGCATCCTTGCAAGTTCACGCTCCCAGTTTTGACCAAATGTATAGAACAGGCTCCGTGAAATTCATCCACAGAAGGATGAGTAATCAATGTTAGATATTATAAAAGTAAGTGTTCAATATGCGTGCCACTAAAACTCAGAAACAAATAAACAAAAAAAAAGTCATCAAAATAACCTTCATCATCCTATTTTTTTTTTCTATTCTGTCAGAGTTTGCCTATTTTCTTATTCAAGTATAGTTATAACGTCGTCTTCAACAGTAATTACAGGGCATTTTCTTTATCACCTTGACTCACTGGAACGTTTTCATAAAAACTGGCTGGTATAAAATCTAAATCGGCAAACAAATTTCTGTCATATGGAAAAATTTCAGCCTTTCTAAAACCACTAGTGATCTTTTGCACAGTAACACGTTTCTAATAGGTAGTGTTGAAAAATTTAGCAATGTCAAACTGTTTCGTTTTTCATCCAGGATAATTCTTTAGAAGTAATATTCTGAATTTACTGCAGTAACATTTTATTCAATAGCCGATCTAGCATCATAAACCTTCCTTAATTGCAAAGGACATTCGAGTTTCAATCGATCCGCTTGCCGTTTGTTACATTCATCCAACCATCATTGTTCATCTCGTTTCTCACGTTCACGCTTCGCAGCATAAACAGACCTCCGCCCTCGCGAAACAAATTTATCAGAGTCAAGTTCGCACAAATTAGTGAAGTTTTGACTGTACTGAATATTAAATTGCGTGTAAATGCCGGAGCACCAAACTTGATTTCAATAAGAGAATCAATGTTTGTCTGCGTTGAATTCATCTAGGTTAAGATAATTTCATTTCTTGAGAAGGATGTTAATTTGTTTTGTCAGTTGACTTTTTTAATATAAAGTTTTACAAAAATCTAATATTTTCGTATCAATATTTAAAACTGAACAAATTCGAAGTCTGAAAATATAACTCAAAAGACTCTGACTCTGAGATATAACTGTGAGATATAACTCAAAATTCAGTTTGCAACTAATTTGATCTGTAAATGATATGACTTCCTATATGTCAATTACAAATGCACATTTATGGTACGTCTCTCTATATATATATATATATATATATATATATATATATATATATATGTGTGTGTGTGTGTGTGTGTGTGTGTGTGTGCGTGTGTATGCATGCACAATCGTCAACCTGTATCGGTTCACTTATAGAAATACATTTTTCTAGAGATGCCTTTACACACAGGATCTTCTGCCTTCTGCATCCAGTCGCTTTCCGCTGACTATTTCGGTCATCACTCTATCTGGCTGGGGGAGGGGGGCTTCCCACATTGCGCTTCGAGGTTCGTGGTCTCCAATCGAAAATCTGCGTACCTTCCCCTATGGTCAGTTGTTCGATAAATATGCCCTCTACCCCTTCAGTTTGCTAATGTTTAGCGCTATGTATATAATGTATAAAATGCACTCTCCAAATCAATTTCCGTGAATTATCACAAATCCTTATGTAACGTTACTATGAAATAAATTCAATGTTTTAAATATAAAATACACTCCAAGTTTTGTTGCCCATGAATCATCACAAAACCTTATATTTTCCCAAACTCTTCTATGCTAGCATTTTCTATATAAATTAAAGATTAAATATGTAATTTTATATTTTCCTGTCTAATTTTTATTATTAAGATTTCCGTTTCTTTCCTCCCTAAGATTTCATGACTGATTTTGAGGCGCCAATTACTAATATGTAATCAGTTTTTCTCTTACACGTTCAGATTTTTCAGAAAAGGGTCTATGAAAAATAGACAAAAAAAAACACCTTCATGTAGTAAAAATTATATGTTTAAAAAATACTTATATCTTTCAGTTAAATATAATTAAAATACATAGTTGACATATCTCTTAACACATTTACATAACAAAAGTCTCAGTAGTACTCGAAGCTTATATTCAGAGATTTTTTCTTGAAATCGTTGTACGGATTGTCTCGCTTCAGCAACCAACAGTACTCCGCGAACGTGCTTCTATTCCACTTTCCTTGATATCTACGTTCTATTTCTTTCAAGTCTTGATGAAATTTTCCACCTTTCTCTTCACTAACATCCCCTAGATTTTCTCTCATTTTCTCTCAATTTTCTCTCATTTAAGCTACAATTTCTTTATAATCAGGACTTTTGTTCTCCAGAAAGTTTTTAACCCTTTCTTTAATAGTGGTCCATGCTTGCAACTTGGTTTCACTAAGTTTTCTATCGAATTCTATGTCTTTCATCAATTATCTTACATCGGGACCGACAAAAATATCGTCTTTCAATTTGGCATTTTAAAACGATCCGAAAATATTTTTTTAGGTATTTAAAATTATTCTTTGTCCATAGCCTTAACAAGCTATTTCATCATGCCCAGATTTATATGCAAAGGACGCAGTAACACTTTTCTCGAGGAACCAAATTTTCTCGAATTACATTTTTACTCCCAGGTATTAGTTTAGTTCTACAAGGCCATCCTTTTCGAGTTCAATGTTGTCCTCTATTCCGACTGTCCCATTCGCAGAGAAAGCATGGATAATTGATAAAACCACCTGTTGTCGAAGTATAAATAACTTCCAAATCTCCAGACAGGACCCATCCGTGCTGTTGGTTGTATATTTTAGTCAAAATATTCTGCAAATTTTCGTAGCATTCTTTTGAATATTTAGAATGTGCTACGGGCAATTAAGCATACTGGTTACAATTATGGAAAAGACTTGCTTTCAAACTTCTTTTTGAAGAATCTATGAAGAATCTCCATGCATTTGCATCGTAGTCAACGTCAAACAAGTTCACCAAACCAAGAATGGGAAAATAATTTCGGCTCAAGATCAGGTTCAAAGTCGGGATCAGACTGAAATGGATGTTCCACATTCCCGACACTGATTCTGAATAAGGGGGTAGTGGCTGTGCAGCTTCCGGGTAATGAAACACTACATGCGTTACCGATTGCACATTTGGATAGTTTATTTGCTTTTTTGGTTTTTGAAATGTGATCAGCCACACGACAGCAACAAAAATAACAAACTGTTGCATGATCCTGAGGTTCTCTCCAAATCATGGGTATCTGTATTATTTTGCCCTTTCGACCACTTGGGAAATTCGAGAACACACTTCGCACAAACTTTGTGAGGTGTCCACAACTTGTCCTGGTTACTGATATGTAGGTCAAAATAAATGTTGTAAACATTTTTCACGAAATTTGTTATAGTCCTTTATTGTTTTGTCAACATGAATTTCCGACAAATGTAACAAAAACTATACGGTGAGGTTAAAAAACTTCGCTATGACAGTTTTAAGTTAACTTTTTAAATTGTGTAGTGTAACTGATGTACTTTAAAATCGGTTCGGGAATTATAGTGACAAAAGGTTATAATAGAGCTTTAATCAAAAATTAGTGGTATTATTTCGAATTGAGCTTTTTTTGGCGTGTGAATCACATATAAATCTTGTACCAATCAGTTAATAAGGTAGTAATTAGCTAATTATGATGGAGAATATATTTTTTTTCTACTATTAGTATCATTTATATAACATTTAAGCCGTTAGATCATTTTTATTATGTATTATAGAGCTTGAAAGCGAACGCAGAGGGTAATTTTGGCCAAAAGGAATGTTGCAATATATAAAAAAAATGTGACGTGCTAGATTTTTTTCATTATTTTTTCCGTAATCAGCACTTCTAAAACTATCAGAAACCACATTTTAACTTCAGAGAGTTTCAATTATAATAAAAATTACACTGGTTAAACGAAGTTTCTCTCGTAATATTTGATAATGGCGTACATTTGCTCACCTTTTATTAACCAACTACAAGTTCCTAATTTACTTTCCAGCACAAATATCCCCCAACAAAATGGTCCCAAATCGAACTAAAGCTCGCGAATCGATGTAAATTTATATCGTCAAGCTTTTCCCTGTGCCGTAATTAGAGACGACTATTAATCATCGTCTAAGACTTACCTGATAATTTTGAACATAAACCCCGAGAAGTTATATTACCGGAAGAAGCTTCAAAACCTTACGAATTCTCGATAGTGTTCTTGTAATGTGACGATGAAAACGTTATCGTAATTATCATACAATACTATTCGAGTCTGTCTCAAAACTATTCGAGCATTGGTAAGAAACATTGTGTATTGAAAGCCAACAAGTATGTAGAAATATTTTTTTCTTTTCTTCTTTAATTTGAAATTTGAAGGTTTATTTATTGTCTCTATTTGAGTTAGTTTATCACAAACACATAACCAAACAAAAAGTCCAAAAATAATTTTGATGCAGTCTATCACTTTTCCTTTATCTTCACAATTATTTTTTAGCTAATGTTTTCAATGCAGAGACAAGCAAATTTCACATTTTTATTATATGTAGAAATGAATATTAAATGTCACATTCTATAATATCATGAAATTTCAATATTATGTAGAGAAAATGACCATAAAAAAGTTTTTTTTATATTTTTAAATATTAGTTAGCCTTTGCAAAATGAAATTCGTTTTTGTCCCTTGGTGTGTACGTAGGAATGGTTTTGTATGACAATACACCACATGGAGCAGTCTTGACCGATTTTAGTGATTCTCATTTTATCGCTTAATAAACTATCAAATCTAAGGGTTTCCACAATTATTTCTCACACAATTTAACTTTCAGACAGTTTAACGTTTATAATTAATTTTCTATGGAAACTTTCTCTTTTCATGCTAGGCGACTGTTCTCAGTCTCCATTTAGTGCGAATTTCCATGCCCCTTCTCTTTGCTAACCGATGTTTTCAGCTTTTTTTTACATTTCCTTAATTTACAAATCCTTTGACCATCTTACTTTTACGTGCTTTTGTTGAGCTGTATCACATTTCACCCAATTTCCCAACCCTTGATTTTTGGCTCAAAATCTTAGCCTTATGTCTTGTAATTAAACTGGGTAATCCAAAACCACTTCGATATGAAATCGAATAAGGAAATATAAATAATATGGCCATCATTTCAAAAAAATTCCCTTTTATTGTATGTCTGTCTTTTCATTACTATCAGATACCAATTATATGAAATAAGTATGAAAGTTCAGTTTAATGAATGATATTAATTATAACTTGATGGCATCTATTTCTGAATTATTGCGAAAATTTTGACGAATCCTGCTATTTAGTACTTCGTTTATTACGACATACGAGTGCATGTCATACATCATTAACTTTAGAACGTAGCCATCAATTAAAGCATAAATTATTTAATTTAATTTTTATGACGTATGAAAAAACGAGTATTATTAATTAAAATTTAGGAAAATAATCTTACCTGCTATTATGTTAATTGTATATTATTTGTTGAATATTAATCGAATTTTACAATAATAATTGAATTTTTCGTTTTCATTGCTGGTAGAAATATATTTCCCAAAATCCGCTGAAGGTGCCCAAAATGTTTTTAAAATTTCTGATATTTTCATAGTTTTAAATTATTCCAGATCCTATATTTTATAGCACCTACTATTCACACTTATGAAATAATATGTTATACATAAAAACTCCAACGAAAAGGATGTCCTTTGAAATTTTATTTACGAAAAAAAAATACGTCGCACTTTGCACATATGAGAAGCAAGGTAATTATTCAAATAAAGTTATCCTCAACAATACTATCAACCCAAATATCTTATTCAATAGCCGGCCCGACATTATAACGTCATCATAAATGTCGTTCGCGGCAAAGGAAATGCCCGGACGCGTTAGTAACGGCCGTTCGAGTTTCTTTCAGTCTGTTCGCCGTCGGGCATTCTCATTCGGCCCCAACTGTTTCGTTTCCCACGCCTCGATATCGCAGCAACCGCGGTTACGTCCATACCCATTCCTGCGCCGCCAGTATGCTTTCATCAAATTCGCGTAAGTCAACGAAGTTGCCATTGTGCTCAATATTTAATATGTGTAAGTGGCTGTGCGGCACATTGCCTTGACGAACTTGATTTCAATGACTCAAACTTGAATCAAACTTTCGACGGAAGTATTTGTTAGCATAATTGAATTTATTTAAATAACGATAAATACCTTTTC
This sequence comes from Druceiella hillmani, assembly GCA_039881145.1. Taxonomy (NCBI): domain Eukaryota; kingdom Metazoa; phylum Arthropoda; class Insecta; order Lepidoptera; family Hepialidae; genus Druceiella; species Druceiella hillmani. Next base: position 4,602,153 of record JAYKKI010000048.1, on the reverse strand, counting down.
CGACACATATCCAGTTTCAAGTTTAAGTTTCAGAAGCTTATGTTTACTTTATATTAAATCGAATATTAAAAGTAGCGTATGTATCTCGAAAATATTCCAATATTCAATCCTATCATGAAATAAAAACGAAATAAAAGAAATTGGTTACCTATTAATAAAAACAAAATTGATATCTTTAAGAGTATCTTTATTTAATTGTTTATATCTTTTCAGCTAAATATTTTTATACTATTCGCATTAAGGAAGGAAATTTCCTTCTATAAACTAGAATAATTTATGTCATATGGTAGTAGCAAAATTGTTCATGGGTAGATGTTTATAGAATAGAATAAAAGGCAGTAACAAATAAATGTGGATTTGAAATATGGAGAGTAAATTATAAAAAACCTACACAAAAAAACATTCAGGAAAAGTACCTTGGGGTATCGATACATTCTTTTTAATATTTTATCTGTACGATACTTTATCTTCATTATTACTCATGTATCCCTACCCCTTGTATTGCGGAGAAGGAGGTATTTTTTTCGAAGAGGTGGTTGCAAACCAAATTCACTTCATCACGGCCAAGTTCATTTAACACAATATTTAAGTGTACTCACCAATTTATTTTGGATGACTTGTGTAAATATTAAAACCTATTAAGTATGAGTAGAACTTGCAACAGGGTTTCGTACACACTTTGTCATATATAAACATTTAAGGGTATATAAACTTTTTATTAAGTTATTTAGTTCAATTATTGGAAACTATACATATATCTTATATAAGGACTCATCACATTATTAAGTATAATTAATAAATTAAAATACTATTTAACGATGTACACGAAGTAGTTTGAGACGTTATACAATGAAGTATGAGAAAATAGAAAATCTATTACACTTTATATGTAGGCGATGTACACTGAAACATGTTTAACAGATTTTATGTCGTGACTTTATAGGCGTTATAAATATGTAAAACCACGCCAGGTTACGTCGTTATAAAATAGTTTGCAAAGAAAACCGCTGTGACATACAGACGGACAAATGGAAATGATGAAACTGTAAGAGTAATTTATAATTTGACTACGGAAACTTAAAAAGTAAATTCTGTTTTTCTTTCACTACGAGTGAATAATTCGAGATTATGATGGAAAGTGAATCGTTGAAACTTAGAATTACTAAGATCAGCACCAGCGTTGGCATAATTATTGCAGATTCCAACCCATATTATTTACACAAATCTCTCTATAACTGAAATTTCTCCAACGAGACTTTAAATTAAAAATAGTCTAAGGAATTTTATTTTCAGTCCTTTTGCATGATATCCACTGAAAAATAAAATTAACCCGACTTGTGAATTTACAAACGCGTTTTTTTAAATACGTTTAAAAATTGTTTTGTTTTATTTACCAACTAAGAGATCTCAATCATTATAAATATCTGCATGTTAAATGTCATGCAGATAGTTCTTAAATCACAGAAATTGTGAGGCTTTGACAAACAGATAATAAAACGTAACAAAATTACAAATGTCCATAGTTTGACTACGGGAGACCATAGACATTAAATTGACCCAACTTTTGATACTAATAACTTACGTTCTTAATAGGATTGACTGTAACAGAATATATTTTCAATATTTTGGAAATATTAACATAATAAACATAAAAATGGATAAAGATATGGTATAAAATGTAGATGGCAATAATTAAATCTTAATTCGTAATCAAAGCTGATATGATACTATATCAAGCATTAAAAAAGCTCAATAAAAATAAACGGTTACATGCCATCAAAATATTTATCTCGCCTCGTCGGAAGGTTTTATCTAACTAATTATGGATAAGTTAATTTTATACCTTGAGACAACTTTATTATGAACAGTCAATACTTCAGTCCTTCTTTACTAATAACTGTCACCTCTCCCGTTCCTTCACTTCGACTATCATCCGCAGCTGACATTTTATAATTGTGCCATATTACATCTTGGTAATAACAAAAGGGTTACAGTGGAAACTGTTTATTACATTACACAGTATATCTGAACATAGCACAATTACAAATCTGTTATTAACCGAATTATACTTTATGCTCCGATACTATTAGAATCAGACAAATTCGTTCCGTGTCGATACCATCTCTGGAACTAAACTCTACGAACTGAACCGTCAGCTTGTAGCGTAATAAAGGAGGGCGATGATCATCGCCTCGGCTTACTCAATAATTCTGAACATAACGCCACGAATTTTGCTCATCGAGAAGTAATTCCACTCGATTGAGAACGCATGTGGTGACTGATACTTTCTGCATATTTTGCCAATAAATTCTATATTACTGTTGCGTAACACTGTAGCTTTAAATTATCTAAGAATCTTACGTATTAGATGCATCGTATTTTACGTATTGAATGTAATTAAAAATCGTGGGATTAATAAGCTGTATTTGTAGGCCTCAGACGTTTTCCACTTTTCTTTGTAACTTGTAAGATGGTACATAAAAATGAAAAGATAACAGAAACATTAAATTATAATAGATATTAAAGACGTTTTGGTAAAACTGAAAAGCATACCATTTATATCAAATATGTTCTGTGTTTATTTAGCAAAACCAAATCGCATCATTACTGAAACTTTTTAGTTTCAATTTTCAAGAAAATAAATTCTTATTTTGATTTCATTTCTTGATATTGACAAAGAATGACGTAAACATTTAATTACGAAGCTGCAAATATATGACGGAAAGAGCAAATTAAACATAAAAAGAAATTTGAGACATAATATCAATGAAAAATGTACAAAAAATAATAAATTGTATGTGTATATATATATATATATATATATATATATATATATATATATATATATATATAGGTATTATCAAATTGTCTTACAACATAATTTTGTATCATGAATAACGTATTAGAACGACGTCAAAATAAAAATATTCTGATGAAAATTGTTAAAATAATTATTTCATTATAAATAAAATGATTATTATATAACAGCATTTACGCTGTAATTTAAAATATTTTAAAGACACTATTCTTACCTTACATAAAAAGAAAGATGTATTAAAAGATTTTTTAGTTCTTCATAATTTTCAAACAAAATTAAAAGAATTACGCCACATGTTAATTGCACGGTTACTCTTTCTTACTTTTGTAGATACACAACATATCGAATTATATGTGAAATCCGCACTATTCCACCCACAGGTTGCCGGAATTACATAAACAGCGTTACGTTACGTTGTAATATTTTATTATATTTTTTGATTTGAATCATTTGTAGCAATCATAATTTTCTCACCATCTTCAATACATTGAAATTAATTAGAATTTATAGAATTGTTTGTAAGGATAAAATTACCTAAAATAATTCAGAAACAGTATTAAACAGTATTACAATTTAAATCAATACTGGCTGCCAGTTCCATTTCAAAGAAAGAAGCATGTGACAGGAGATATACATTGAAGGAGCACCGTAAATATTTTATTTTTCAGTTTTAACGCCGAATATTAACAAGTAATATGGAAATAGGAAAAATTCGTACATGGGTGCGAAATAAATAAAAATATTATAAAAATATCTGTGTCCGTGACTTTGATCGTATGGGATTCGTAATAATAAAATTTATTAGCAATTAATTCTTTTTTTTTTTATTTTTTCTCCCATAACTCGTAGAGTACATTTCTATGAACACAAAGTTCACTAAAACGCTAATGATGGCGCTAGCAGCCAAATCGGTTCTGCCGGTTCTGATATTAGGGTGCACAATGAACGCAAACTAAATATTGGCGTTCTGTTAATCCAAGCTATCTAAATATGTCACTGAAAACCGCATACAAATCGGTTCAGCCGTTACTGAGATTAGCGTGTACAACGCGGATGCGCATGGGAAAATATGCAAACTTACAATCAAACTGACAAAAAATCTAAATTCTGTTATTTCAGGTTATTTAAAAAAAATTATTCTTCACATTAAATATTTTTACTAAAAAATATTCATTTCATTTTATTTCTGCAAGCTTAGAAAACTAAGTATACATTGGCATACTTATTGCTACAAGATCAATCTCTTACAGCCAACCACAATGAATTGGATGAGAACATTAAGTGCTTTGGCAGACTGTAAATGATTTTTAAACATTAATTAATAATACTTAAAAAATAAAATATATAATATTATGTGGCAATAAAATAATATTAATTAAAAACCAGAGCAAAATTATACTTTAGGAGTACGGAGGGACAACTATGGGTTATAATGAAACAGATCAGGATCTTCCAAATTATGATAAATAATGTATTTGCAGATGACTTTTGAACTCAGACAACGAGGGCGCACTTTGTATATATGTAATCAGTTCATTCCAAAATCGAGTAGAATATACGATGAAGGATTGGCCATAAAATTCCATTCTATGTTGAGGGATTAGGAGGGTATACTTATTTTTGGATCGTAGTTCAAGGTCGTGGGATGACAGGTATAGGAATCTAAATTTAAGATATGTAGGTGTAATGGGATTATTGAGGATATTATTTACAAAACATAGAAGATGAAGGTGGCGTCGTTCACGCATCTTTAACCATTTAAGACTTGAACGATACTCGGATATATCGTAATTTTTTTAAGACCGAAAATGTATCGAATACACAGGTTTTGAAGTCGTTCTAATTTATTGAGTAAATGTTCATTTAGATTAGAACAGCACACATCCCCATAATCAAGAATAGGCAGAAGTAAAGTTTGAAAAATTTGTATTTTAGTTTGCAGTGGAAGAAAATTTTGTAGCCGTTTGAGTGTATTTTGAACAACATAATAGTCGTCCGTCTGCCAGAAGACAAATGCAGATTGATACAAACCAAAATAGATTGTGGTTATTGTGAAAGTAATATGAATTTATTTAGTATATGTGTAGATAAGGAAATCGCATCACGAGTTGGAAGCTTAGGGCGCTGGAAGATTTTAATATACAGTCGAAACCCGATTAGACAGGAAAAGTTAGAATTTAAATTAGGATTTATTATAATTTATAATAATATAGCAAAACATCACGTCATGCCTATAATCTCATATTCTCAATATGATTGGCGAAGCGTAAAGAAGGTGAAAAGCCACCATTGACAGAAATAGCGAAAGAAGAGTTTCAAATTTAGAAAAAAAAACTATTCAAAGTGGTATGCGTTATTATGGATTTATTGTATTGCGTGTAACATGCTATTAATATAAACATTAGTTCAAACCACCTTGTTGGGATCTACAAAAAATATTTTAATGGTATGTAAACCCTTCCCCCTTTAACCAAAAGAAATATAATTTCACTGAAACCTAACCACTATTTAATTGTGGCATAAACTGCTAATTCATCTGCAATAAACTAAAGAAAATAACAACTTTTTTTAAAATTCCGAGATACTTTATTGTACTGTCCTATTTAGTAGTTGACTTGTAAAAATAAATGCGGACGTTCTAATTATTTTGCTTCTTTTGTTACTTTTTCCTATAACAATATTATCCAACTTACAAATAGGTTCTTCTTTTGAGAAAGTTAGTACAAAGCAAGTGAAAATTTCAAAAAATATTATTTCCCTTTACAGAACGAAAACAGATGTAAGGAACACAATAAAATGTAATTATAAATTATTGCAGGGCCATGAACAATCTAAAAACTTCTGTCAAGCAATCTTAAAAATGTATTAAATAATCTAAAATCTTAATTCTAAAGCCGTGACTCGAAATATAGAACAGTTCCAAATGCGATCCCAGTTCCAATACCGAGTTAAACAAATTCAGCGGGCAAACTATCTTGGATGTTGCAATCGAATATTGGTACATGCATGCGAAATTAAATGGACCTTTTCCATATTTTCTACTTCTTGGGAATGTAAGTTACCTCATAGAGTGGCCAAATAACTATATTGGCTACCAATTTAATACAAACGAGGTTATCACACAGAATCTTAATTCCCTTAAATATAGAAATTGTAGGAGTGTCGCATCTCAAAACCGCTTATTTTAAATGCATTTTAACTCGTAACGCAAAGTAGTTTAATTTGCGTAACGTATCACAGTTCATTTTAAACTACTTCTAACTTTCAAATATGTTATATTTGTTGTGTTTAATTTTCATCCAGATTAATATACCATTTTTTACCCTGCACTAATTAAATACTTAAAATAACATATTAATACGAAATCTTATAAAACAAAGAACGAAAATACAGTCAATCATTGAGGTTGGACTTTTGACGATACTGATACATAATCGAATATTAGTGTAAGTTAATCACCATAAGCAATATTTTTTCTTTGGAAGCGACTAACATAAACATAACCAGAAATATTTTAAGCATATAAATAAAATCTTAGTCAACTTATGTTACAATTATTTTTGTCTTCATTCATTTAGATCAATAACAAAAACAATTAATATATATACTCTCACCAAGTCAAGACCAGCCGCAGAAAACTAAAAAATATTTTATTTTAAAGTGAATTTGGCCAACTTCTTACACTGGCTGTCATTTATCAGCAAAACTACGAGCAAGTGCTTTAACCGGGTGGTGCTTTCATAAAGCCTTATTTACAGCGAGCGCCCCAACGCAGCGACCGCTCAGAGCTTTTAATTGCTTTTTGATTTCATGCTCCAAGGGCTAAGCAGATTTTCCTCTCATTGTAAGTTAAAGTAGCTAAGAGCTCTTGTGGAGTATTTCTGTACAGCTTTATTTAAAACAAAAATTTTGTTTTTAGGTTTTCGTAAATTTTTGTAATTTTCTGGTTCTAGACTGTTATGTAGTTTGTTTTAAAAACTATTGTATTTAAATTGGAAACGTGGAGTCAAATATTCTTTTATCTCAGTTTAATAAAAAGATATTGTAGACTACATTGCATTAACAGTGTCGCGAATTTAGTGGTATAGTTTTTTCTTGCAATTCTTTAAGCAGATCACTAACATCACCGTGTTGCCTCAGTATTGTTTTATCCATATTTTGATTTCTGCAATTTTGAACGTATCACATGTAGTTTAATCAACTCCAATGATAAGTATTTTAAACCAGTCACTAATTAATTTTGACATCCAAACGGGTAATCCTAACTTTGTTAAGTGACAACCAAGTGGACAGATCTGACAGTAATACTTTCTCTGCAAAAAACAGGTTCGTTTTTTTTTTAATGAGAATTTTGAGGAAATTTATACTTTACGCTTATTTCAAGAGACCACTATTTTCTTTTACTTTAAATTAAAAATTATTACACGTTATTTAGGTAATTTATAATTAATTATATATTTATTAAGATATGAGCGTAATCATTTTATATATTTGTAAAATTTTATGCAATTTCCTGTGAAATTAATATTTTATTTTCTGTTTTATTCTACTACTTTTCTTTATCCCTATTTCTACCTCATTATAATTTATACCTCTTCAAATGGTTGTATGATGATACTGACCTTAAACACATCGATCAATATAAATAAAAATTATAACATTGTATATGTTGTGTCGATTTTTTTGGCATTTGCTTTTGTTGGTTCAATTTCAAGAGTATGGGACACAATATGAAAGTGAAAATTATCTTTTTTTTTATTTCTATGAAAATAACAAAATTTCTTTGTATGATGTCATCCTCACTATATATCATGATATAAATATATTAAATTTCTTTTCAGGTCAGTTCCAGAATTACATAAAATTACAAATTTAAAAAAGGTTAAGTAAAAATTTGATTACTTCAATGTAATCAACATCATCCTGAAGAAATATTGTAGAAGAAAATCTATCTTACATATTATAATAGTTATCGCTGTGGGCGAATTTTACCGACAATTGTTTTAACAAGTTTTATTAGATATATATAACTATGTGATACCACAAACACAGGCAAAATAAATGTCTACCTCACAGATAGGCAGACATTAATTATTCAGTCTTTTTAAACTTAATATTAATGTAATTTAAGTAAACAAGGAGTATACTTGAAATTTACTTGGTTTCATTTCATCGCGTAGATGAAAATTCAATGAACTATCGCGTATAAATCCATAACTTCAGAATAAGGTACTTGAAAATCGTATATCCGCTTTAGAAATCTTTCTCAAATATCAAATTAAAAAGACAATTGCCATTTACATAATTCTTAAAATGCTATATGTTGATTAAATTTGCTTACCCCACATTATGTATAAAAACTTAATATAATTTAAATACACGCCTAAGTAAATACTTTTAATATGAAATAAATATTTATTGATTATCTTTTTTCACAAATAAATAATATCTTGAGATTATCTGTAAAGACTTCAGTAAATTGAATTGTCATTAAACTGTTTTTCTTATCACAATTTCACAAAATATAAAATTTTAAAATAATAACGAACAAGTCTCTTGTACTCATTCGATAAAACCTCTTTTAAATTTAAATTATAGAAAGTTTCCTCATCTCACTAGTAAGCCTTTTGCGTATAAAATTTTGAAACTTACCTTAGTATTTATATTAAAATATGCTAATGAAGCTTGAGTGCAGCTAGATTATGAGCCCAAGGATTTAGGATTTCTGATCATTTAGGAAGTTAATAATGAATTTGAACATTACGCGAGAGGTTATATGGTACATTGCAATCGAGCCGGAAATTAGTTGTAAAACTTACTTCGTCTCTTTTGAACGACGCAACCAACTTATAATCCCAAAAGCTTATTTTCAATATTGAATTTATTTGGCTTTAATTTTGTAGGAATTCATTATTCACAATTAAATTAAACTACGTGATGTAGTATTATTTCTACTTTCTTTAATTTCTTTATCACGACCTAGGTTTCGTCATCTTCAGGTGGGATATGTTATATTTAATTTATATATTATATTTAAATTCATTTAATCCCAAAAGCTTACTTATGAAGTATTTTTTTAAAGAAAAGCATTTTTTTAAATGCTACATTTAGTACTATCCACCATGGTAAGGCCATGAAATTTCAAAAAGTTAACTCTTTCTCTCTCTCTAAAGCTAACCAACTATCGGATCTCTCTATAGGATAAAACCATGAACTGGTGAAGATTCACACGAGCTTCATAATTGCTGAGAATCTGAAAAATTAAAGGTAGTAAGTATTAGTTAATAAACCTCTCAAATACAAGTCGAACTCTTAAAACGAAAATTCCGGATTTAGGCAATTTTAACATTTAAAGGTATAAAGTATTTCCGTTAAACTATTTAAAATTATTAATTATTAACAACATAAAATTTTGACTGCTAAAGCTTTCAAAGACGTAAAACAGAAAGTATATTTAAATAATTATATGATCTAGGATATTCACTATATTTTTTTGGAAATAAGGAAGAGGAATTATCTATTTTCACATATTTTTTAGAATATCCTTTTAAATATTCAATCCAGAATTTAAACAAAAAATATATTTTTGTCATTCTCCTAATATGCCCTTTCAATTGACACCCAACATTATGTATAAAAACTTTAAAAAAAATTGTTTAGTACTTTGATTACTCTTTATGACTTTATTAATTTTTAAAAAATATCTTGCGCAAAGTTTGCGCTAATAAAATATATTACTATGCAAAATTTCTAGTTTTTACGTCGCATGATTTCTTCATTCTTCATAATTTATACATTCAATGGCTTTGTAACATCTTTTTTTAGCACTCTTTTTTAACTTTACTTTTACATATGTCTTTAACGGAATCTTTAAATTCAATTTTCACCCATTTTTAGACGCCAGAACTATTTGTAATTTTCTACACGTATCGAGAACCGAAGAGATTATAATAATTTAAAAAAATTAAATATACCAAAAGGAACCTATGACAACATTTTTTTGTCCTGAAACAAAAATGATTATAGTTAAAAAAACTAAAAAGCATGCTTTTGTGGCAATATAAACTAAAAAACAAAAAGGAATCTTTATGTATAAATATAAATATTTTCATCACGAGCGAAAGGATGTCTCGCAACTCGGTATAACTTAATATTTTGAATAAGCTTAGAATAAGAATTAAGTGATTGGGATAGGGTGCACCGTTGTAATTTTTTTTATCGCTAACTATTTATAAAGGCTAGATATTGCTACATATTTATACAACGACTTTATCAATATGAAAATGTAAGTCGAAAGCACACCACGCTTTTTTTGCATAAAATTTGTTAGGTCAACCGCTTTATACCTATTTTAAGCTTATTCAAAATATTAAGTTATATAGAGTCGTGAAACGTCTTTTCTCTCTTGAACAAAAGCTTTACTGATTATTCTTGTTTGTCGTATCTTAGTTGGATACTCACTATCCAAGCCTATTGAATTTTGTTTCAATAGTCTCATTATCGTAAATAATAGATATTTCAAAGTTGTGTTTTGCCGCTGGCGTGTACGAAATTTGCAATTTACAAAAGTTATCTTGGAGGATCTTCAAAGTCTATAAAATTCATACACATAAATTTGTAGCTAAAAGCGAATTCTGTTCAATCTGCGAAATAGCCTTGATCCATTACGTGAAAAAAATAATTCTTTTCTCCCTCAATGGACATCGCAAAGCTTTTACTTCTTTGAAGTTAATACTTCACGAATTGTAAAAGACGATTCGTAAATTACGCCATGTACATTTTCCGACATCTGTAAATTCCCCAGTCTTGCGACCCAGTGGAAGTTTGTATTAAATCGTTTATAAACATGAATTCTTCCAACAAACATAGTCGAACGAAATAAAGAGGCATTGAGATGTAACAGCAAATCGTATAAGGACAGAGGGTCCTTAAAAAGTCAACGCGAACGTTCGGATCCCCGGGGGGCAATGAATTCGTTTCGGGCCCAATTGATTCGTACCTTTTGTTTTCTCGTAAGGTTTTTTTCAACTTTATAGTACAATGTTGCACGCCTCGTTTGTAGCTGCCGCGCTTGAACCGATGTTGAAATAGACTGTTGTATGTTAAAATTGACCGCTTATTCGCTGGCACCTTTATACTATGTTATTCTTCTAAGCGTTATTTTTAATTTGTTTCGATCACTTGATTCTATTTTCGTCGAAATAAAATCTTTAGTGTATTTGATTAATTAGAAATTATACAGAAAGTTGTTTATTATTGTACTCAAATAACTTACGGTCTTATATTATGAAACTGGGCTGTTTGTAAGGTACCTACCAATAATAAAGCCTAGCTAAGGGAGATTTGAAATAAAATTTAAAAAGTCCAATTTAATTAATATGTTTTAATAGTTATCAGTCTTAAATTTCAATTACTAAAAAATATATACGAAAAATGGTTACTTACATCGTAAACAAAAACAAAATTAAATATTTTTAAAAACCTTCCCAATAGACCTTATTTTACTATACTAGGGTAATAAGATCTACGACTTTAAGATACTTTAATAATCAAACTATTTGTTGCACATTTGATACCAATAATCATATGAATGCAATTATCACATTTTTAGTTAATAATATTCTATAAATTGCTTTGTTTAACATCATTTAAAATCATCAGTGTCTTCTACTGAGAAACCTACACACTCCTCGTAATACCATTTGCCATATTTAGTGCATTGTCTCATATCTGCATCTTGTCCATTTCACAGTCACATGACTTTGGCATGGTTTTATGAGTTGAAGATATACAATAGCATTTCTCAACATTGAACAGCACAGGTGCCGTGATCGAGTTTCGATGATGTAGGTCTAATGATAATATAACAAGAACCTAGATGGTGAAAAGTAACAATAATAGAAAAGGCCGAAGACTTTGCATCTACTTATAGTCTCACGATTAGATATGCCATGTTAAACATAAGAACATACATAAAGTTACTTTGAAATCTCCAAACGGAGGCACGACGAATCAAATTGACCATGCCCTGGTTGATTTTAGACACAAGAACAACCTGATAGATGTACGTAGCTACAGAGCAGCATGTTTTATTTAGTCTACATCTGAGTTTGAACAATGCAGACTGATATTGTCCAAACTCAGATGTAGACTAAATAAAACGTATTATTGAAATAAAAAGGATACAGTTAAATCACCAGATGTACAAAAACTGATTAAACCAAATATATTGGATAACTATATATCCAAGCCAAGGGAAAGAATACTCAAAGCGAAAATCTTAGGTAGAATATAACGGATGGGATTCATTGAAACAGGTAATACCAAAAACAGCAAAAGAGAATATTTCCTGTATCAAAAAGAATAAACATTGATTCGACGATGAGTTCTTGAAAGTCAAAATTAAGAAAAATAATGCTTATAAAATAATAATACTAAAACATCGCATTAAAAATACTAATTATATATGCAGAGAGCTAATAAGACAAGATAAACATTTACTGAGAAGAAAAAAGAGAGATTTTTTAGAAAAATTTAGAGATTTGAAGTATCTCAGGTCTCAAAATGAAACAAGGAAATATTATCGACTACTAAATTATGTAAGAAATGAATTCAACCCTACGGCAACTACCTGTAGAAAAAAATATGGTGAACCCACAAGTGATAAAAATGAAATATTAAAGGGAATATTTCATGGAACTACCACAAATACAGAGGAAAGTTGCCCCAAATACAGAAGAAAACCATCTGCCAACAATTGAGGCAACTGATGATAAAAGACGATCTTGATATCATTGGCGGATTGAAACGGACTGAGGCTGAAAACTCCTGTTCCTAATCAACAAGAAAAAGAAATCAAAATGTATGATTGTGATAAGTCAAGAGACTGACAACACACCACTGGTGGAAATGGCCTCACTTTCTGAAAAGTTACCGAATTCAAATATCTTGGAAAAACTGTCACCGACAGAAATGAAATGATTGTTGATATTTGACTACGGCACGATGCTGACAAATAGTAGCATTTTTATCTTAATAAAGCAACTAAAATTTCGACTCATTAGCAATATAATAAAAATGAATATGCATAAAACACGAATTCAACAAGTAGCCCCCTATTGCAACAAAAGCTCGACATTGAGCAAGTATATCCAAAACAGGCTACTAAACTTTTAAAAGAAAGATATTACGCAAAATCTTCGGTGCTCTCCGAGAAAATAAGGTTGAGGTAATTCTTTACAATCGCGAAACTTATAAACGGTATAAACAAACAGATATTGTTGAAGTCATTAAATCAAACCGAATAAACTACCTTGGAAACTTACTTGGATCAGAGGATGACAACCCAACCAAGCTACTAACTTCTAACAAGCCAGAGTGTGCCAGGAAACGGGGAAGACCTGCACTCAGATGGCTTCATGATGTAGAAAACGACTTAAAAATATTGAAGGTTCCAAATGGAAACATAAAGCATCTAATAGATTCCAATAGAAAAAGCACATGCTCTAGACTGTAGTGTCAAGAATAAGAAGAAGATAATATAATAAACACGACCAAGGCTTACATAAATTTGCCCTCTAGCAAGATCAGGGTACAACGATGAAGCCAGAAGGTGGAAACAGGAACTCTTCAGTAGATGGGAACACTGCAATCAAAAGAAAAAGGGAGGTGACCTACGCTAAGCACCCGTAAATTTTATCTGCAAAAGAGCAGAGTCAATTTAATAGTCTCATTGATTTTCCTGTACAATAAGTTGTGTAAGAGGGCACGAAAGATAGAAGTTGAGGAAAAGTTAATGTCGATCATAAAAAGTTATTTGAAAAAACCCTTATTTATGTACGAACTCTTGCAGGGTCGAACGTTGTAGGGTCTTTATGAGAACATATATAATTTTTTCGTAGTGTAAAGTACTATATAGACGAATTTAGTTCTAGCAGTCCTACAAATAACCGTTAACGGGCGCTCCTATAATAAATAAGTCTAATGGGTATATAAAGAGGACAATGACCTAAGAGCCGTCTATGTTCCACGAAAAAAGTAGAAAACAATGTTTCCACTTTCGATTAGACCCCATAATTACCTCAGTCCAATCATAAAAGTGAAATTAAGTAGAAGTATTTGTATCATCATAAAAATAAAATATTCTAAGAAACGTAGAAAAGTAACAATCTCGTCACCAATATAACATTTGAGAATTTTTCTCAGCAATTCGAGAAATAAACCTACTAGAAAGCATGCACTGATCCTACAAATGTTTTCTGTTTTAGATAATGGTGTTAATGGTAGCAACTGAAGCCATCTGTATACCGCATGAAAAGTAGAAAACAAAATTTGAATTGACTCTAAATTACTGACGAAATATTTGTTCCACCATGTAAGTTTAAATTCCCGTGTGATAAAAGGAAATTTATTCATATTGAAAGTAAAAATGTCCTTTAGGAAAACAGGAATGACCTGCGACAGAAGTTATGTAGCAAAATTCGGAAAAGGATAAAATTTTGGACGAATTTACAATCACTACTATAGACGTGTAAACATTCGAAACATTACCGATAGAGTGCAGATACAAAATCCACTGAAAGATCAAACAAATATTTTCCATGAAATAGTATAATTTCAATCTGCCGTCAATTCTACCTAACTAGCATCAGATCAATTCAGGCTTTGATAGGTCGTTAGTATTCCCTTAGCAAGGTTTTTTGATATAAGTCAACCAAAATGTTTCATTAAACGCTTGTGTAATCTCAATTGACATATAGAAATTAAAGGTTTTGTGAAGTGACACAATAACTTCGCGAATGTTGCAGTTATTTTTACTTTTATCTCATTTCCGTAATATGAACCCCTTATTATGAAACCTCGTTTTTTTATTTATTTGATTTTATATTTGAGTTTTATGCATAATAAATCAGTTGCAAAGATAAATAACATCCAGAACTATTCAAATTATCAATATGTAAGTTACATATAAATTGACACAAATTGCAAATTTAAATAAATGTTAAAAATCATAAATTAAGGCCGTGAGACACATCCATCCGCATTAACTCTCTCGCACGTTCTGAGCTCGCGCGACAAAAATCATTTGCCATCTAAATGCCGCGCACACTGCATTCCGTCCTGTACCGCGTTTTTATGGCGTCAAAGCACCGTCGATTGAATTTATTAGTAGTTTTATTTAGTAATATTACATTATGTTTTGAAATAAAATAAAATAACTTACATTTTATTTCATTTCATACATCCTTAAAATATTTGTTTACGGACGAATGCACTATGAAAAATTTCTCAATGTCCAAATTTCTCAGCTTCCACAAGTTAAATAGTTTTTATATAAACAAACACCATTATTAACGATGAGTTTATTTAATAGAAAATATTTAGGTAGTTAACAAATGTAACAAATTTTCTGTGCTAAGATGACAAAATATAAAATTGTATAATTCATGTAATGAAAGATTCGGGTAAAAGGTTACTGAAAAAAAAACAATTTTCTCATTACAGGAACCTCATATGCAACTTAACAACACTACCACATAAACATATAGCGGTTTTAGTCAATATTTCCACCTCAATAAAAAACCTCGTAAAAAACCTCCAATCGAGATAAAGAAGTTTGTTCCGCTGACTAATTTCCTATGTTCAATCGATCGAACCAAAACTAACAATAAAAGCACGGTCCTCTCCAACTTTAAAAGCTTACCGGCTTATGCGAGCGCTGCTGTTGTCTGACCTTTTATTTGCACCGAACGCAATCGGGTAATCGCTGAATTTATGCAGTTGAGTTAGACTAGATAGGGGATGGAGTCGACGGAAGTCTAGTAGTAGTTTTAGGACTTACTGGATTTCGTTTTCGGTCAAATATATCATCTACACAGAGGTTTTGAGGGTGTGAAAAAGGAATGCGGTATGCATTTTTTAATACGAGCTGCAGGAAATTACTTCCACAACTTCGATTAGATTTATTTTGCGATTTTTTGTGCATACTTAAATGATTATTTTCTAAGCATTATGGACTCGCACTTTTTTGCCTTCTATAGAGTAAAGGTTAATTGTAATATAAATTGAATTTATGACTTATTATCCGCGAAGATCACTAGTGATTATTTTAAAAACGCAATAACAATCTAATATTAAAAAATGACATTTCCACCATATAAGAAGCCAGGTAATTATTAAAGTACGGTTGCGCTCAACAATACTATCAACCCAAATATCTTATTCAATAGCCAGTCCGACATTATAACGTCGTCATAAATGTCGTTTGCAGCAAAAGAAATGCCCAAACGCGTTAGTAACAGTTGCTCGAATTTCTTTCAGTCCATTCGCCTTCAGCCATATTCACTCGGCCACAAATGTTTCGTTTTCCACGCTTTCGTTTCGCAACATCCGAGGTTACGTTCACCCATCCCAGCTATATGAATTTGTTTGTCGAAGTCGTTAAAATTGCCTTTGTACTCAATACTTAATATATTTTAGTGCCCGATGGCACTTGCTTTGATGAAAGTGATTTCGATGTTTTAAAGTTGAATGAACCTTCCAACGGTAATATTTTTTCCCCTAATACATTTCGTTTAGTTAACGATAATAATCTATCTCGATACATATCCGTTTATATGTTTTGGTTTCAGAAGCGGGCTACTTATTGATTGAGCAATATGATTTACAGTCTACATACATTTTCATACTAAATGAGTACAACTTTGTTAACTATTAATAATCACAAAGTTGATGCATTTTTAAGAGTCTGTATTTATTACTTACGTTGTTCCCAAACTTGTATTTTATAATGTTTAATCGCTTAACTTAATTTCAATATTATCGCTTCTACATTTTAAGCAATATATTTAAACGATTCGTTATATATATATGTATATATATATATATATATATATATATATATATATATATATATAAGCGCATTATTACATACACATTTATATACATATATATATATATATATATATATATATATAGAATTGCACACGATTTATCCCATTTTATTCCTTTCTGTATTTTTCCTAAAATTGAAGATAAATATGGAAAATCTTGAGTTATATCTCCCAAAATTTAACATCTACGTATGCAAGATGATTTTTAAACGCAAGCATGTTTAAAAAATCATCATGTAAGAACAAGTAAAACTTGAGCTACGAGGATTTCGTGTACACTTAGACGTACGTGTATAAATGTTTAGGGATGTGCAATATTTTTATTACAAATGTTAATATTATTCCCACGTAAATATACTTATTATCTAATAGACATTTTACAGGCATAAAAACATTGTGAATTTGAAAAAAATAGGTGAACTCCTTATCTTAAAAAATATTTTTGTTGAAATTGTTTACGTAGATCTCATCAAGGCGGGTACCAATAGGTCTTTCAAGGTATGACTGAGGTTCCATTCACCATTTTTGTTTTTTCAGCTTCGTTTATAATTGTAGCTTGGAAATATTAAGACCATTGCATGCCACGCCATCCCACCCATTTAAATTTTTAACCATAAGCTTAAAAAATCTGAAAGATACTAACTTTAATCAGGACTTCCGAACAAAGTTTTTTTTAATTGCTTTAAACATTTTAAGAGCAATAAACTTACACAGTGTAAGTTTAATTGCATTAAACTTACACTTCTAGATACAAGAGACTAAAATGAATTTTTAAAAGTTTAAATGAATATACAGGGGATCTGGATTTCAACATTTGTACTGTAAATAAAATGAAGAAAATTATTGTTAAAGAAATTTTATGAAAAGTTGAAATCAGAATGATATTTTTATCTGGGAAACAATTAAGTTTAATAAGTTTAATTATTATGAAGAAACTAATACTTTTGCATCAATGTCCTTTTACTTTCTTTCATTAACGGAATTTACTCCTTGTATGCAATGGACGTTGTACAATCTTTTTAGCATACTGTACCCAAATTGGAAAGATAAATTCTCGATCGAAATCATTTCTATATATTTTCATCTGTTAAAATATTTTACTTAGAACTATTTAACTTACGTTTCTTAATAAAAACATTGCTCCACTTACAGCTTAGCGTCATTAGTACATGCATATATACAAATATGTTCATGTATGTATACATGTATATATGTATATATATATTATATATATATAATTATTATATATATATACATATATATATATGTATCTATATATATATATATATATATATATATATATATATATATATATATATATATATATATACATATATCACATTTACTTAACTCTGATTAAATGAGTTAACATGGACCATTCAAGTAAAATTTTCATATCGACAATTGAACATATCGACAAATCGAGACAAGGCAATGCTTTCTATAATAACTTGACAAAATTAGGCATGCAGATGGAATGTAAAATAATGGATGATATGGTACTCGCATAATCTGGTACAAAAAGTATAACTAACCCCACACTCACTGATGGTTTGTCAAGGTAAACTGGTAATAATTTAAATAAATGAAAGGCTAAATTGAAGTCTCTTCTAACATGTAGATAGTTGTTTTCAACACTCAAAAATAAGGGGTACATCTGAGAACAATAGTCATACGTTTTATGGGGGTACATCTGAGAATAGTAATCATGAACTTTTCTTTGTTTTCTCTAACAAAAGGATGTAAATTACCTGAGGCCAAATAACTGAATTCATTTCCAATTTACTACTCACTGGAATATTAAACAAAGCCTTAAAATGGTTGGTGGCGTGGAATTCTTGAGAACGTTGCATAACAAATATGTGTGCCATAATTGCAGACATGCAAACAAGTATCAATAACGAGAAATGAGATTCGACTATTCATAAATACGCCGAAGTCCTGAAGATTAAGCTTACGCGTGAAACAAGAGAATCAGAATAGGTCATCAATGAGAATTTATTAATATTATAATGAAACTTATTTTTCAGACTCCGTCGCAAAATTATGTCAACGTTCTTCTAAAGCAATCGTCACAATTACTTATTCCCATAGATAGCTTCAAATCGTCGGCAAAAACTAAATATAATAATTAATAGCCGATGGAAAAAATTGTTGACAGAGCTACAGTTAATAATCGAATGTACATAGACGTAAAATATTACATAGTCATACTTTGATTTCATGTTTTCCGGAGCTAAATGAGGGAAAGAAAATGTTTATTTCCGAACCCATTGAAAACTAATAAATCTAAGAACCAATAAACCTATTAAATACGAGTAGAATTTACCTTTCGAGGGTTGCTTATCCATTTAAATACATGTAAAACTTTAAACAATTGAGGGTGCACAGTAAAGATGGGCGTTTAAGATCACATCTGTGGCCTAGTTCAATCTAGGTATTTAAAGTAATGAAACAGTTCTTTTAGTTCGATTTTTGAATTTAAAAAATAATCAAACTTCTTCTTATACATTTTCAGGCTTGAGACTTGCAGCCTTAGCTTTTAAAATATTGGCGTATTTAAAAATGTTATCGTTTAAAAAATCAAAGTCACTCAACACGGTTACTATTACTATAACTATTTATCTAAAACTAATCAACCAATTTATTAATCTACATAAAAGTAATAAAAAATAAATATATCTATTAATTAATAAAATACTTAAATCGTCTAATAATGTACGACATAATAGAAACAGACTTGATTTCCTTAAATTTTCAATAAATACTCAAATTTCCCAAAAACTAAATCATTTTTAGAACAAAACTACAGTGTAACAATAAATTATAAATCAAAAGAAATCATTAAAATGTTTAGATATAAACACCAACAAACAATATCTGTGAAAGTGATTTATTGTGATAGTTTCATATTTCGCATCGTTTGCAAGACGACATAATAATATCAGTTACAGAAAAAAATGATTAAACCTGCTAAATTAAAAAATCTAATCTATATTACTTCAATCATTACTTTTTGGAAATTTGTCAAAAAACTCACCACTTCGACGTATCCAAATAATACTCGACATGCTATTACAAAACTGAAAGGCGAGTGTCATTAAAATTTAAAAAATATATGTTAAGTGACAATTATGGATAGTTTTTCAATAGAACAACTGACTGATCGAGATTTGCAACCTATTGATTTAAATCTTTTGAGATCGATACATTTGGACAGATCGATTCTTTCGGATTAAGGAAGATCGAAATGAAAGAGAAAAAAAATGCCCGTGCCGTGCATTTTTCCGTTGTGATCGATTTAACGCAGTCTGAGAAAAACCCGCTCCTTGTTCGTCGAAATAGGTCTGTGAGGTTAACGTCAGTAAAAGGTCTGTAAAGGTAACGTCACATGTCAGCGATGTATTGCAAATATAATTTGTTAGGCACTTCACGATTGTCTTTTCCGACTGATTTAATTCCAATATATACACATATATTTAAATTACCAAAATACGCAAACGTCGAAATGGTGTATTGAATATGGGACATGCCTATATAATTACCATAATACGTAAACGTCAAGCGGTGTATTGGATACGGGGCATGCAAGGACAGACTTATAATTTGTTGTGGCTTTTCATTAAGTGAACTAAAGAATGACAATTTTGATTTTCTAACTGACTCTGCTAGTCAGATATATATATATATATATATATATATATATATATATGTATATATATATATATATATATATATATATATATATATATTAATATGTTTAATAATTTAATAATAAAACATTTATACAAAAATATATAAGACTTCAAATAACCAGTGAACAAGCAAGAAGCGCGCTGAAAAGTATAAAATAGTGAAAATACAAGTGGTCATTTGGAACTTTTACGGTACAATATCGTTTCCGAACATAACCAAATTTGCAAAATGATATCTTGAGATTATACTTGAGAATATACATTTAGATAAATACATTCAGAGCCAGACACAAATGCTACATTTCACTTAGCACCAACTCAGTACGCACACACACTATACTACTACTATATGCCGACATATAAATCTACATTATATAAACCTTTACATTCTATATATCGACCTACTAATATTCTATATGTCTGTCTATCCCACTTGTATATACTTACTTTTCAATTTACCTATGTATTAAGGTTTGGTCAATTCATGCATTAGTTTATACTTGTACATATTTACTTATCTACCTACAGATAATTTAGTTGCTGACTTTGCTAAAGAACTAATGTATGCTGCCCTTAATCATCTAAAAACTTTAAAGACTTAATTACTTGATTATCTTTAGACCTATACGTTATAAAAACTCAAACACGGCACCTGTGCCATATGTGCCTTTTTTGAAAACGTTTCTGGTTTACCTTCAATTTACATAGAAAAGATATGAAAAAATAATCCAAATGGGTTGATTAATGCTCGTGATATTAGTATACATGCATAAAATAGGTCGAAATAATGCAGCATTATACTGAGAAATTGGAATCCGGAGTTCAATGACAGTGTCTCTGCTTGAAACTGACAATACCAATTTAAAAATAGGAAGTTCTAAAGTTCTTCATGATTTAAGTAGATATTGCCTCCACAACATCAAGGCTGGAAAGTTAGGACCCGGAGTTCAGTGGCAAATTCTCTGCTTGAGATTACCTCTAAAGAAATAGGATTGATGAGTTGAACTCGGAGTTCGATAAAAGAGTCTTTGCTTGAGACCTGAAAAACAAATTTAAAAACGACAGATTCGCAAATCTCACGATTTAAGCGAGCATTATACAAATAGTGTCAAAACTGAGAATTTTAGGGACAGAGTCTCTACTTGAAAACCACAATACTAACTTAAAAAGAGAAGTCTCTTGAATCTCACAATTTAACTAGACAGTACCGCACGTAGTGTCAAGACTGAGAGTTAGAATATGAAATTTAGTTGGAAAGTCATTGCTTGAGATATACAATAAACAGCAGATTGCTTGAGATATACAATAAACAGAAATAACAGCAGATCCTCAAGTTTTACGGCATAAGCAGGTAATACTTCTGCAGTATTAGGAATGAGGAGTTCGAACCTGAAGTTTAATTACAGAGCCTCAGCTTGAGACCCTCAATACAACAAATAAACTTAAAACAGCAGATTCTTAAGTCTCAAGGTGTAAGCCGTACACATGCGGTGTCAGAACTGAGATGTTCGAATTCGAAATTTAATGGCGAAGTTTCTGCTGAAGACCCACCATATTAACTTATAAACAGCAGATTCTCAGGTCTTACGATTTCAACAGAGTTGGGTGTGTAACCCAGAGTCAAGACTGAGGAATTGAAATCCGAAGTGTATTGGTAGAATTTCTACTTTTAGAATTTCTTCTACGACAGCCACAATACTAATTTAAAAACAGTTGATATTCAAGTCTCACGGTTTAGGCAGGCAATACTCCTGCAACAGCAACGCTGAGGAGTTGGAACCTGGCACTCAGCGGCAGAGTCTCTGTTGGAAATTCACAATACTATTTAAAAAAAAGATCTACAAATCTCACAGTTTAGGCGGGCAGTGCCCCTACATCTTCATCACATACCTAAATCATCAAAATTTCACCACGGCATCTGTGCCATTCAATATTTAGGAATTCTATGGTGTATCTTATGTTACGTATTATGGTAATTATATAGGCATGTCCCATATTCAATACACCATTTTGACGTTTGCGTATTTTGGTAATTTAAATATATGTGTATATATTGGAATTAAATCATTCGGAAAAGACAATCGTGAAGTGCCTTACAAATGATATTTGCAATACATCGCTGACATGTGACGTTAACTTCACAGACCTTTTCCTGACGTTAACTTCACAGACCTATTTCGACGAACAAGGAGCGGGTTTTTCTAAGACTGAGTTAAATCGATCACAACGGAATAATGCACGGCACGGGTATTTTTTTTCTCTTTCATTTCGATCTTCCTCAATCCGAAAGAATCGATCTGTCCAAATGTATCGATCTCAAAAGATTTAAATCAATAGATCAGTCAGTTGACTTTGTTTTATTTGTAGACCATTTGTACTATTGAAAAACTATCCATGTTTGTCACTTAACATATATTTTTTAAATTTTAATGACATTCGCCGTTCAGTTTTGTAATAGCATGTCGTGCATTATTTGGATACGTCGAAGTGGTGAGTTTTTTGACAAATTTCCAAAAAGTAATGATTGAAGTAATATAGATTAGATTTTTAATTTAGCAGGTTTAATCATTTTTTTCTGTAACTGATATTATTATGTCGTCTCGCAAACGATGCGAAATATGAAACTATCACATTAAATCACTTTCATAGATATTGTTTCTTGGTGTTTATATTTAAACATTTCTTTTGATTTATAATTTATTGTTACACTCTAGTTTTGTTTTAAAAATGATTTAGTTTTTGGAAAATTTGAGCATTTATTGAAAATTTAAGGAAATCAATTCTGTTTCTATTGTGTCGTATGTCGTCGTGTGTCGTGTGTCGTCTTATTAGACGATTTAAGTATTTTATTAATTAATAGATATATTTATTTTTTATTACGTTTGTGTAAATTAATAAATTGGTTGATTAGTTTTAGATAAATAGTTATAGTAATAGTAACCGTGTTGAGTGACTTTGATTTTTGTAAACGATAACCTTTTTAAATACGCCAGTATTTTAAAAGCTAAGGCTGCAAGTTTCAAGCCTGAAAATGTTTGAAAAGAAGTTTGATTATTTTTTAAATTCTAAAATCGGACTAAAAGAACTGTTTCATGACTTTAAATACTTATCTGAAACCCCCATCTATACTGTGCACCCTCAATTGTTTAAAGTTTTACATGTATTTAAATGGATAAACTAATAAATCTAAGAACCAATGGATAAGTTTATCGGTTCTTAGATTTATTAGTTTTCAATGGGTTTTTTTTTAAATGCAGCTTTTTTATTTTTGGGGGCACACACACACACACACACATATATATATTTATATATATATATATATATATATATATATATATATATATATATATATATACATATATATATATATATATATATATATAGATGTATATATGTAAATGGTTTCTCGCTAACGATATCGCTGAAATTTTGTATATTTATTACTTGGGTAATTATGTTAAATAATTTCGAAGATGATATTTTGGAAATGGCAGCCATTTAAAATTTTCAAAATACTATGAACACTGTTATTAAGGCTTAATAACTTTTGAATGGAAAAACATAGGAGAGAACGGCTTGGGGCAGGGAGAGAGAGAGAGGAAGGGAAAGGGGGGGAGGGGGAGAGGTGCGTGAAGGGAGAGGGAGCAGGTAAGGGTGGGGGATGAGGATTGTGAGAGGATGGGGGAGAGGGATTGGAAGGGGAGGGGAAGTGGAAGGGGAACCGGAAGGGAAGGGGAAGCGGAAGGGAAGGTGGAGCGTAAGGGAAGGGAAAGGGGGACCGGAAGGGACGGGAAAGGGGGAGCGGAAGGTGAAGGGGGAGCAGAAGGGAAGGGGAAGGGGAGTGGAAGGGAAGGGGAAGGGTGAGCGGAAGGGAAGGGGACGGGGAAGGGGAGGGTGAGATTGAGGGGAGGGGAAGAAGGAACGGAGAGGGTGTGGTGAGGGCATGAAGGGGGAGGCGAAAGGGTGGGTGGGGGGAGGATATGTGAAAAGGGATGGGGGAGGTGAAGATGAGAAGGGGGGAAGAGGAATAAGAAGGTGTAGTGGAAGACGAAGGGGAAGTGGAAGGCGAACGCGGAGCGAAGGCGAACGCGAGAGTGGACGCGAAGGCGAATGGGAAGGCGAGACCGAAAAAGAAAGCAAAAGCAAAGGGGAAGGAAAGGGACGGGGAAAGAGAAGAAAATCTAATACTAAATCTAATACCATGAACCAAGCAATTTCACGTTCCTATATATATATATATATATATATATATACCATTCGAAAAAACAAATTTTCACACTCAAATTCGATGTAAGGGAAAATCTATAAAAGAATAAAAATGTTGGTTCTTTTTATATTGGTGTATTTATTTTTTATAAATTTGCCTAATTATTTTATGTGGTCTTATAATATTTAATTATCCGACTTCATTTGAAAGAGTTACGATACTGTGAGATACGAGCGGACAGACAGTTACTCGTATCATGAAATCATAATCATACAATTGTAACACGGGATAAATTGAAGGTTGTATTTTTCACCATTTGGCTACGGAATCTTAAAAAGGAAAATAATTTTTTTTACATCATCAAATAACAAGTT
This sequence comes from Druceiella hillmani, assembly GCA_039881145.1. NCBI lineage: Eukaryota > Metazoa > Arthropoda > Insecta > Lepidoptera > Hepialidae > Druceiella > Druceiella hillmani. The sequence continues at coordinate 4,577,167 of JAYKKI010000048.1, read as the reverse complement.
TTCTGAAAATCGTTGTTCTGCCTCCGTGTCACCGTATTGTCTAAGTAGTAAATGAAAAATAAAGAAAATATATGTCGATGTTTGTATTAAAATTCACATTTCTTTTACATTTACTTATACTCAATATTTTCCACTCTTACTATTATGCTTCATTTCTAACTCTCTTACAAAAACCTTTCCGACAAATATCCTATGACCTTTTTACCTCTCTAGAAGGTCAACATTATATTTCCGCGACATCTGTCATCTCTTCTTTCATACACCTTGAAAAAGTCTATTAAACATAGACAATTTTCTTTCTGAGCATCAAAAAAGTATCCAATATTATTAAAACCTTTAACCTTTAACTCTCTTTACCTTAACACTCAATACCATAAATCAAATCATATAAGGTAAAGAAAGATGCCTGTAGGGACACAATATGGATAAAGTGCGACCGAGTCAAGATTACTTCCAAAGCGCTTCATAACTTTAATTTTATCGTAAGCTGGATTAGCCAGCCCACAATTCTCGGGTCACCTCACCTGGGTCGGTCTCATATTTAACGGGCTGTACCTGCCACGGGTAAGATTAAGGATCTGTACCCTAAGACGCGACGATTTAGAACAGCTTATCTCGAAATTAGCCATTAATGTCGCATATTCGAGATTGTATATTGTATGTGGGCCGATTTGATAGCGGAATATGACGCGGTATACTGTTATTAACTAAAATCTTAAACTTTGAACTGAAAATTGCGGCAGCATTGCGGTTTATGTTAATTTTAGTTTGTTAATCGGAAATTTGAAGATGATTAAAATTGTTTCCTGAGATTGGAAGTGTTATGCTGATATAATAGGTTAATTTAATTGTAATGGGATTAATGTGGTTGATTACCTTATTGAATATACTTTTTGGGTAGAAATAAAAATCCAAAAGACTTCTATCTTAATTAATGTACACTTCTCGCATGAATTTCTTTTGAAGAAACTACAAACAATTTGCAAAGCTTAATAGGATACAACATCTAATTTTTTTAAATCTTAATGGATTTCCCCTAATTAAAAACTAATTATTTACCATTTCTAAAGTTTTTACACCAAAAGTGAAAAAGAAGTTTTACAAGATTAAATTAAAGTCGATAAGTATCGATGATTTGAATATCAAAACACTCGTTTACAAAACTTTTTGCTCATAGTACCACTAATATCCAAAAATCTCTAGATGGATTATATTTTCCAATATACTAAATATTCATAACATACTAACTAGAGTCTCAGAAACCTGTTTCTCTAAGTAGGGTGGTTTGTAAATCTCAATACTTATTCCCAAAAATTGTTGGCTCAAAACAAGTCAAAATGCTATCTACATTAAATTCATAATTAAATGCTTATAACCTCCACTTTTCGAATCGATTATGCATCACTATTATGCATCGAATCGATTATGCACGGTGATGTAACTACCTATTTTTATACTGCTTGTTTTTAAGGCTTTGAAGTTTGTACATATTATGATGTGTTTACAGCTTATATTTTAACTTGCTCGTTTTAAACATGTTTAACTCTAAAAAAACCATAGACAGAAAGAGAAGGAGGTTATGTTTATTATTAAAAAAACATAGACAGAAAGAGAAGGAGGCGATGTTTATCATTAAAAAAACATAGACAGAAAGAGAAAGAGGTGTCTTAGAGGGTCTTGAGGGTCTTTCTCATTCATGTTTTTGTATAAATTAGTTGACAATTTAATATATCTTTTATTTACCATTTCAAAGCTGACAATCGTTAACTCTAATCCAAATATATATCCAATCAAATCTGTTATTGTATTTTGGAGCTTGAATAAATATCTAAATATGATCAACTTTTGAGTTGGATAACGAGTATCTCAATTATCAGATTACAGCACAATTCGATTGTTATTGACAGTCAAAAAGGTCTATCAAAATTTTGCAATAAATTTTCCAATACTATGGATAACGACAATTTGAAACCTTTCAAACGCAGAGATCTACATTTTACTTTGAATCTATTGTAACACTGTACGTCTAACCAGATTACTCGTACAATTTTCTACATAATATTACACTATGGTTTGCAAACATTTTCCCAGTTTAAACTTAAGTACATTCTTACCTATTTCTGTCTATCCTGGATTATAAATATATGGTTAGTAACTTTAACTAACACAATCTAAGACCAATACCTACTATTGTCATAAAGTTTCACATCTTCGTATTTGAAGTTAAGTTATTTTTTTATAACACATTTTGAAAGAGTAAGTAGCATCGATAAAATTCTTGCGATTAGTATGTTAGTGACGTTTTAGTGATTATTTAGTGACTTGGATCATAAAATTGTGTTTATTGAGTATAAATAGGTGATTATTACAGCTAGAAAAAGGGTCTTTAAAATTTTGAACAAAACGGAAGTAACAGAAAAGACATTTTTCTTAATTTTTTTGCTTGAGGAAAATGACAAAAATATTTATCCACATCCCTGAAGAACATAGAAGAATCAGTGATACAGATGTACCTCTAATCGAATAAATATTTTTATTTTTGGAAAGCAAAAAAACATAATAATCCAGAGGAATTTTATGAATTGCTATCGAATTTCGACCATCTAGTACATATAAATGTGTATAGATTTATACACATAATAAATATACATACATGTGTGTGATGTTATATATATATATATATATATATATATATATATATATATATATATATATATATATATATGTATATTTAATGTTAGTTATAGTTCCGGAAAATAGATGCTTGTCTTTATCTAACTTCAGACAACAAAGCAAGATTTTCTGCTATAGTTTAGCTTTGGTACTTAAAAACCTACAGGCCTCCAATCGTTAGCAATAAAGTTGCCAAAGCGTAAGCCATAACTTAAGACGAAAAATTTTTATTACTTTGAAAAAGAAAATATTTAAAGAAACATTTTGTACCTTTCTCTGATGGGGACGGAAATCTAGGGACTAAATTAATTTATGAAACATATCAAACAAAATTATATCACTAACATCATATAAGCAAATTTCAATATTGAGATCGCTTGGTGAGGATGGGCTAGTGAAGGAGTTTAAGAAATATTATCAAACAAAATGGAAGAAAAACTTAATACAGTTTAAGGAAATACAGAGTGACATCACATTAACGGGCATTGTGAACTGAAAAATTTAAGCGGGAAATCGGAAGGATATTTGATGTATTTTTTTTTCATGGTCATAGGTCTTCTGATACTTTAGCGCTCAGAAATAAAGTCACAAGTACAAAAATTATACCAACTTGTGTATCATCATAACCATCCTATGTAGTTTTATTTATTCCAAAGAGTTCTAAAGGTGGACAAACCGATATACTAAAGGAAGGTTTTTCAAATATCCTACTAGATGGCACTAAGAGTTTACACTTGCTTTATATTTCGTTTGCTATTAATTAAGTTGCGATGTGATTCTAAATAGTTCTACGTTATTCCTAAATTAGTCTCTATTATTTTATGTATTTCTAATCTTTTGTATTTCTCTTCATTATTTATTTCTATTTTAAATATACCACTCATTTTACGTATTTTGTCGTGATTTATTTAGTAGGGACAATAAACATTTATGTCCACTAGTTATCGCAATGTTCCGAAAAATATTGTAAAATTTATTTTGTAAATCAATTTTACAATATTTGTTTTGCAATATTAATTTTTTGTAACATACACTTTATAAACATTTGAAAAAAGTATTTGTATCACTTATTGTCGAACATTAAACATCGATATCATTTCGGTCCTTTATTTTAGTTATACACTTGAAACAAATGTTTCCTCCGTCTTACACTTTATGATGCTTATTTTGTATATCCTTTAATACAAAAATATCTCATTTTGTTGAATATATTAATATTAGATGTACTCATTTTAATTATTAGTGTAATGTTTATGTACATCATCTGTACAAGATGCGAGTACATAGGTACCGATAACTGTGTACTGCCGAATTACTTAATTCGGAACACTAGATGGCGCTTATAAAATTAGTATTAGTGATTCTGTATTGTATTGGCATTCAAAACTTGAATGTTCGTTGAATGTATTCATATTAGATGTACTCATTTTAATTATTAGTGTAATGTTTATGTACATCATCTGTACAAGATGCGAGTACATAGGAACGGGTAACAGCGTACTGCCGAATTACTTAATTCGGAACACTAGATGGCGCTTACAAAATTAGCATTAGTAATTCTGTATTGTATTGTTATTCAAAACTTGAAGATACAAAAAATGAAATGCAAAAATTAATGTAAGCTAATTCATTTTCTTTCTCTTGGTTGTTTTCTCTCTATTTCGTTCGAAAACTATGCTGCTGTGCTCTTGTTAAAATCATGACTTCTTTTGAGTCTTCATTATATTAAAAAGAGTGCTATTTTACTGCACTTATCTAGTCTATTAATTTGTTTCCATTTTGATTTAATAATTACGACATATGGTCATAAAATGGTAAAATTTTATAAACATGTTATTTAATAAAAAGAAAAACAAAATTTATTTTCAAAACCAAAAGCACGGAAAGGCATATGAAAAGTACAGCCATCTATTGTACAATAAATGTAACTTAATACGAAAGCGATTGAATATGGTAAACGGTATAGTACACAATTAAAACTATAGATGGCGCTATCAATGCACTACAAATGTTATATTTTTAAGAAAATAAGTCAAGATCATTTTGTGCAACATTATTATAATAATGTTGCACAAAATGATCTTGACCATATTATAAGGAGAAAAGAGCTTCTTTTAAAAGTATATAAACTACACATAAAGAATTAAACTATTTTATGTAACTCCCATAATAATATGCTCACGTTAAAATTATTTTCTCAAAAATGTCTTTCAGTTTATGTTACGTAGGTAAACGGTATCAAAAATTCTTGACAAACTTTTTGATATTAGTTTTTTTATGTACTTGAATAGGAGCAAATAATGAATAAATTATTTACTGATATTTTTTATTAAGCCTAAAAACTTTCTTCAAAAGGTATGGTTCACTTACGATTTTATTTTTATCCAATATCAACGTTATTACCGTGATAAAATTTCATTGACGTGAGCAATAAATTTCTATGACAGCAACCATTAAAACTCACTAGATGTCACTTTTTGACACTGACTATATTGATAGACTTTGTGGACAACTGTTATTAAATAAGAAAAGAATAAATGTAATTTAATCATTTATAATGAAATAAATATTTGTATACTTATCAATAATGACTTAACAGTGACTACAGTTGTAAACAAAATATACCAACCAAACAGCCATTTTCAGGATTTCATACCCGAAGGGTTCGAATCGAATACTAGTGTAACAAAGTCGCAGTGTCGCGTTTGTGTGATTTAGCCCAGATAAATTTTTATCTATCCGCAATTCAATTTAACAATTATTAATTATATCAATATTAGCAATTATATCAATGTTATTAATTATATCAATTTTTGATTATTGTCGTCCGTTGTGTTATCGACAGATAAAAATCCTCTTTGTTTCCCATACTGCTAACCATCGATTTTTTCCATAACCAGAATTGCATTCTGCACGCCTTTTGAAAACTTATGTTTACGAACTATTTTTCGGCACGTTGTTGACCGTTTCAGATCACGGTTATGTCTTTAAATATTCATAAAGACTGGGCAGTGTAGATAACACTTTCTTTAATATCTAGAGCAGTAAGCATGTCCATAAACTGTTATGTTGGCAACACTAAAAAACTGTCTTTTTTTGCTTTTCCCAAGCAGCATACAGAAGGCAAGGCAAGTATATACGTAAAATTGTACAACTGTTTTAAGAGAACTTTGCATACAAAGCAAGCGCTGCCTCATTCATATACTGTTTCGACGCCTCAACTAGTTTATTACTGATTCATCTTCGATAACTGGATTCATGTCTATTACTTCATCAAAATACTATGAGAATCTTCATCATATCTACAACTACAAGACTACCACCTATTCCAGTAGCCATTTACTCAGCGAAATATAAATCAAGGATGGAATGGAACCATGTCAATTCACAGACTTCCTTCCACTTAGCTGAGTCACCAAAATGTCTAAACGGGTGTGTGATGTAACTTTTGTGGTGTACCTTGTGTTTGAAAAAGTTCATTCTGACTTTCGTCAGCGAAAACGTAACCATCCCCAGAAGGAATAAAACAATTAAACTTCTCTTCGAGCCATGTCCCGTATTTGGTGAAAATCAAAGTCGTGATTCGGCTCTAATATTTCTCATATCCTGTATTTAACCCCACTGCAGCCCAAACGGCCGTATCCTGCCAAAATTAAAATTTAGGCTGATAGTGCCAACGGCCGGTCCCGCCCAAACCACGGCCATGACGCGCGCCTAAATTTCAAATGATGTTTATGAAATAAATATATTGGAACACGTCTTGCTACCTCTGTTATTCGATACTTCAATAAACATTGACACAGACAAAACAGCTTGGTACTCTCATTGTTAAATAATACGCGTCTATAAACATTTCAAATCATTTGACGGCCATTCGCAAATTTTGACTCACGCGTCACGCCATCTCTGTTCGAAATGAAAAAATGAAGGTGGAAAGTTTTTCTTATGTATATATATACTATTATATATAAAAATATTTGGAATTTATTTTGCAGTTTGATTATTTACTTTGCTTTTTTTAAATATGTAACAAATATTGTGGCATGAACACCTTAAATTCGGGGATGCATTCAGGAATTCGAGTAAGAGTTAGTATTCGTTTCTGAATTATTAAAATTATAAAATTACATAGTCACAGTGAAAAAAATATTTCTAGATTTAATATGTTATGTACTTTTTTATGAAATTATAAAAAATATACTACATCTATTAAATGATATTAAAAATTCAGACGATTTATGTTCATGGATTATGAAGTGGATTTCGTGACTTCCTGTCGGAAATTAAAGAGATGTCGTGAAATGTTTTTGTAAAATATATATTATTCTATAAAAAAATAAAGCACATATATTGCGAATTGCGACAATTTATTTTATTTTTTAAGTATTTAAAAATTAGAATTCAAGCAAGCATACACGTATTTGAGTAATCGTTTTGTGATAAAGTAATTAAAAAATACGTTTCTAGCGAAATAATTATAAGGAAAGACGATATTTCTCGATTGCATGAAATGCGCTGTGGGCAAACAAAAGTTTGTTATTAATTTTAAAATATTTTCACTTATCAGATGAACGTAATATGTTTTTCCTATTTCTATGTATTTTGAAGATTATATCTGTAAAAGTGAAAGTTTAAAGGGCACTACGGTAGTATATGAAGAAAAAAATCCACGCTTTTTCTTAAATAATTTATAATTTACAATTTACTTTTTTTAATTTTATACCAAATTTTTCAAAGAAAGTTGTAAAATGAAAAGATAATTAGTTTTACTGTAGTGATTTTTTTTTCCGCGCACGGAAAAAAACTCGACACATCACATTTTTTCAATAATGTTCATGCATTTTTTTGGAACATTTGCATGTAATTTGGACTCACATGACTTTAAATGTTTCTTTTGTAAATGTATTTGCATTTTTTTTTACAAGAATCATTTTTCATCTGTGGATTTCACGCGAAAATGGTTTTTTCCAAATTTGAAAATTTTTTAAATATTTATTTTATAAACTTATAAATAAAACAGTTATTTCATCGTTTAGCAAATTTCATAACCTTTTCGAAAATATATGGTTAAAGTAACCCGTTGAAGTAATTTTCGTTAATAGTTGATAATTAAATGTTCGCGATGCAGGTGTCGCGAAGCGTTAGCGCCCTAGAAGGGTTAAACAACGGTAGCGGCTCTAGAGGGGTTAAACAACAAAAACAGATGAAAGTAACAAAATATAAAATGGCATTTGGTTACTCATATCGTTTGACGAAAAGATTTTGAATATAGAATTGTTTATATTTTTATACCCATGAAGGACACAGATACTTGACAATATATTTACATAGCGAAAAATGAAATGAAAATACGCATTATAATGGGAAAAATTATAAATGGGAAAACTAGAAATATTTGTTGTTAAATAGAAATTATTTCTCCGTGATAAAGAAAAAGTAACATATTTTCGTCATATTTTTTCGACAGGAATCTGAGAAAAAATTCTTACTATACCTACTGTATAAAAAGTGGCAAAATCCGAAATATTTATATATACCGTGTAAGCGAAAACGAATACTAATGAATCTCCTGATTGGTGGAAACCAGAATTTGTTATCTCAAGGGATTTAGAAATAATAGCACAATAAAGATTTAAAGAAAAACTGTCTGCACGAATTCTTACATATTTCATACCGCCAGGTAAACTTATTATTATTAAGTAAATAAACAGAGAGAAAGAGAGATGCTATGTTGCCACCCTCTTCCTGTATGCAAGAGCGCATTCGTGCTCAATTTCAATTATTACTTTAATCGATTGCGAAATCTCTTTGTCTTCTTGTTGTGTCAATAAGTTTTTAACGTATTGTATTATTATTGAGAAAGACTGTGACAGTCAAATAGAGATGCGTGCGGGTATTATCGTGCTTTTGACAAACTTAAAATTACCAAGACATTTAATAGAGTCCACGAACAAACAAAAAAAAAGGTGTGTGTCGTAAATGGGGGGTGGAGCGATATGTTGAAAATGCTTATGTCATTTAATTTGTTGTTTATTTCTAAATAAGTTGTGATTTTTCAACTATTCTTAATTCAATCGATCATAATTTGATTTATCATCCGTGCACGCCCGTAGCAATCGTAGGTGAGTTATTACTGCTTTTATTCTTAGGTATACAATAGACTTTATATTATTTTTTAAAAATCTAACATGTCAATATTTTTCTAAAACAAATGGTGTTTTGCAACCTCCTGGTGGAGCACAACTCAAGGTTTTTTTTCGCATAGGGTTCGCTGACATATAAATTATAACTTTAATAGATTTATAACTAAGAAAACAAATTTTACTAAACATATGATAGCTTTACCAATATAACAATTTTACTATATGTAGTATTCTTATTGTAATGGTTTCCCCTCAAAATTTTCCGAGGTTTCAATGATGCAATTAAAATGATGTTTTCCAACTGCTACTTTCAGCGTTCTGTCCACCAATTACAGTATCCGTCCAGTCTTTACACGTATCCGTCCTTGGAAGTTAAAATTTTATATTAGGAAAATATTACAAGAATGTTCCTGTAAAATTTGTAAATAAAATTTAGTCAAAGTTTAAAGCATAGATTTATGTTCAAGTAAGGACCAAGATGTCTTTAGTCTACGGTAGTGACTTCCATAAAGAGAAACTTAATTTGTGTGTTCCTGAAATTTGTTAATTTATTTTTTTTGTTTTATTATCTGTTCACTTGCCAATAAATTGTATTTCGTCCAACTTTTTTTAATTAATAAAATCTCAAAATATTTTTTCACCATCGACCAAATATTCATAAATATCGCCTTACAAACTGAAGTAAATATACCTTTACCACCAGGTACTACAGTTGTTTTGCATCGACTTTAATTTGGATTGCCATATTGGCCATATTGCCGTTGTTTTACTTCATACAAATTTAAAAAAATGGGGTGTGGCTGTGTCATGGAAACGGCCGTGTGTTGTACGTGAATACGATTATATAACGCATAATTTCAACCGCCCCAGTTGCAGATGTACTGGCACCGTTGTTGATCCGCTGGGCCGCATTCATTCTTTTACGTTCCCGGCACTGCTTGAACTCGGTCATGTGGTGTTTTATTATTACCGTTCGATTGTTCTTCAGAAGCCCCTTCCAGTCGTATACGATCTCTGTATATGGTTTTGGCTTTTCGACGCTTATAGGCCGACATTATATATTTTTGATAATATTTTTTTATTCTAACACCTTAAATGATATTCACTGTCACTACTTTAAACTAATGTTTTATATACAGGAGATAGATTTTGACGACAGCTGTCGTTTAAAACTTAAACGAACATCGTAGCTTTTCCGAATCAAAAGTTATACTAATTGCAAATCTCGATACGCAGCAAAATAACCTCAAAATGACGGCGCTATCCCTCCACCGCGCGCGATTCGTCACTGTTCTCGCTTATCGTAATGAATTCTTTGATCCTTTAGCTATCCAGCAGTATAATTTTTGATGTAGAGGATAGATTCGAAACTGCAACGCCAAACTGTATCCCCCCATTTTCTTATTATTGGGTTTTTTTGGATTGCCCCCGTATGGTGACAAATTTAAAGACTTATTCGCGTCAAAATTTATCAAATAGAAATCTTGTGTTTCTTTTTAATTCGTTTGAATTTTTACTGAAAAATTTAGTGTATCAACGACAATTTTAAATAAATATTTTAATTTCCACACCTACACTTTCACTTCCATATTTTCTAAAACACGAAACGAATTAAACCAATATAAACGCATATAATGAATATAACTATTATAAACGAATATAAGAAATATAAACGAAAATAACGTGATGTGCATAACAAATAAAAACAATATGGTTGAATCATTTTAAAAAAATATAAGTAAATGAGTCACTGGACGCTAACATCTAAAGAAGTTGCAGTTGCTTTTCTATCCACGGTATGGTAATTCTTTTTCTGCCCATCTAACTCTTTCTAGAAATCATCAAAATCTCTTATAACTTCATTTTTGTTTATTGATAATAAAACATGAGAAACATTCACGCTGTTATAATTTGAAAATTGAACAACAAAGAGCAATACCAATCGATGTATGGACCTCGGCCTCTCTTAGGAAATTAGTGTATATTTAAGCTTTTAATTTCCTCGTATACATAAAGGATTTATATCATCGTCCATAGAAGCTTGCGGTATATTTTATATGATACTATTGAACTGCTGGCAGGCGCTAGACGAAAAGTTGAATTTCGTATAAGTTTTGATATTCTACACTGCTTATACTGGAAATAACAAATAATAACGATGAATAATGTACCGGCAACAAGTGCAAAGTTATCAAAAACCCACTTGAGGCAGTCTAATAATACATCGCCATCTAGTGTTAGCTCGATTAACACCGTCCTGTGCTGACTTAGGTGATTCAGTTGCACGACGTTTACCGCGCACGCAATTTCCGTATCGAGAGTATAGATGGCGTGCACAAAAATTACGGCACCAATTGAAATGGAATAAACTCTGCATTAACACATCAAAAAATACAAACTATTTTTGTGCATTAAAAATATCTTTAATACAAAATATGCACTATAAAGTTTAAAATGTGGGAAACACATGCAAGCCAAAAATCAGCCATTAAATTTATATGCTTTGACGTTGGTGTTTATCGTTCGACGGTAATAAAATAAATACTTTCAGTTTAGTTTTTATAAACCGCAAGTTTTAGAAAAAATCGCTTTCATTTAAGAAAAGAAATTAATTTTGAAACAAATTTCATAATATTTATGCTTTCTCTATATTGGATAAGTGATGGGGTAGAATCTGACATTCTTTTAACAACGTATAACTTGTCACTTGGTAAAAAAATTGGTATTTGAAAATAGCGCCATCTAGTTTTGGAGATACAAATTAATTTAATAATTGGCCCTTACACCCCTGTATTGAATTGGCCTCTACATCGCTATATCAGATTAACTCCATATTTTTGGAACCGATTCCCTTCGTAGATTTCAGGCTTCGTCGTGTTAATTTCTTTACTATGTTCATAATATCAATTGAATACTGAAGCTGTTTGGCTCAATCTTTTGTAAACACATTTTTGTGGCTCTCGATAGAATATATGTTGGTTTTCACTAAGTTATGTCCTGATATCTTTAATGAGATAAAAGGTACACATGTAAAATATAGACAAAAGGTACACACATAAAAGATAGATAAAAGGTACACATATAAAAGATATATAAAAGGTACACATATAAACACTTAAAAGTTTGTAAACCGAGTTCAAAAGTCAATTAACGTATTTATCTATCTTCTAGTCATACTCAGCTGATCAGCTTTGTTACGCATGTCGTGAGCGACGGTCATTGTCAAATAACTTTGACAAAATATCCTAATGTGCATTGACGAATTGAACAAATCATGTTCGGAAAAATATTAAAACTCGAAGCATAACTTTTCATTCGTAAATACATTCACATTTATAAATATTATGCCTTTTTAGAATAAATAATCATATCTTACTAAAAAAGCCCTATCATGAGTGAACAAAACAAAAAATACGAGTTGAGAAAGCGCGCAATGAAGACAAAACGATAAGAATCGATCTCGCTTACACAGTACAGTCAAAAACAAAGTATGCACATTGTAATACATTTATTATAAGTTTAAAATATATATAAAATCTTCGTAGGTTATAAATGACAATTTTATTCTCACGTTTAGAGTAAGTTGTATTACATAATAGTTTAATGTAACTATTATGTATTATGAATACAACTGACATTAACAAAAATTTAAAAGAAATCTATGTTGAAATCCAATTGAATATATCATTATTTCGGTTTTTAAAGCAATTATGTTGCTTTGGTATTCATATATTGTCGGTCTACATATGTTGTGTGTCTACATTCTTTAAAACGAAATAAGACCATTGTAGTATCATAAATAATGGGATATGTGTAAGTTGTATTTTATGTACAAAAATAAAGAGCTTTTTAATAGATTTCATACGAAGAATTACGAAAAAATAAAGTGTTGTACGTGAAAAGCGCGATGAACACAATTGGATGCCAACAAAAAAGAGATGAGTTTGTTCAGTATATTTTAGACCAGAAGAAAATTACATAATCAAACTCACCATTAAATATTTGCTATACCTACTATCCAGTAGGAGTACATACGTAATATATATATAATCTCCCGATATGCAAAGAAAATAACAAATCCATATGACTAAATCCAAAAATAAGTTAAATTTCTTTAAAAACTCATTAAAACAAAGAAGTATTATCTGAATGCTATTAAAATCAGTAAAATAAAAATTATGTTTCATAATAGACGTCTAAATTATTATTAAGAAAACATATTATAAATATCATCATCTAAATTATTATTATTATAAATATTATCATCCAAATTATCATAAACTTAGTGGATTCTATCCGAAAATTATCACTGAGTCGATTATAAAAACATTTATTTTTGCTTTACAATAATAAAAACGTTAAGTCTCTTTAGTTAAATGGTCTTCAGAATTTTGGGATAACCCAGTATTTATTCTTGAGCGAAGATTAAACTATGTCTACTTTAAATATTTCTTACATGGTAATTTCACCCTTATTACCATCTTATTTGTAAGATGAATGAATTTAGCACACAAAATTATCATATTGCAGTAAATTTTACATAAGGAAAAATAGACATAGAAAAATATGTAAGGTACAATATGAAGAAAGTTTTTGTTCATATTCTCTTAATTTAATGGAGAAATCAATAGAGAAATACCACAAAATAGGCTAAAATTGCCTTTAGCTTCCGAGAATCCACGCCTCTAGGAGTTATAAAGGTAATAAATAATGGAAAAAAAAACAAAATTTTATGTATTGTTTTTTTCGACAATTCACGTAAACTGTTTGAAAAATTTATTCATTTGCTGCGCGAAATTTTTATATATGTATCAATGTACGGAATCGGATCGCTTCGCGGCTCGCGTTTTTGTAATATATACGAGTACAAGCTCACATTCGTTTTGTCCTTAGTCGCCTTCGGCTATTGTGGGGTGACGCAATTTTTGACAGGGAACCATGTAGATCGGTATGCGACCCGAACGCTCTGACCACAAGCGATCCCGAAAATGTGAGTACCGGCGATCGCTTGCCTTCAGTCTCTCGCAGACCGAGCACGACGCTCCATATATCTATCGACAGAGAACATATACGCAATCACCTGAACCAATTGAAATTATATCCGGTGGTGATGTCATAAGTTATGAGTCACCGCGTATCAGTGTTTTTTTGAACAAAAATTTCTGGCGAAAAGAAATTTTAGACGCTTATAACTTTGCAAAAAATTATGACACAGTTCTAAGTGAGGTGTCGTTGGATAGTGCCTGAAATAGTGTATGAGACAATATTGTGATAGAAACAATTTATAAACATTTCGTTACCTTTGGAAATTGCGAGTCGCTGAATTTTGGTAAGCAGCAATTGCGCGCACAAAATCAAAGAATGTGAAGCGCGATGCCTTCAAAATCCAATTAAACAAAGTTAAACAACTTTGATTAAGCCAAAAATCATCAAAATCGGACAACGAGAACCCAGACAATTTGGCCTCCGAAATTGCTGTCCACGATGAAAATTTAGAGCCACGCCCCAGTACAAGTATAGTGACGTCATCTTCGATTCGTCTAACAATAGTGAATAGTGAACGAATCATTTCATTTCGAACTTTGCGGAGGACTGCGAGCGGACTACAACTTATCGCTATTTCCATGCAGACAGACAACGTTTCACGAAAGATCCGCGATAGATCTTACCTTTGTGCGCAATATGAATCCCTCATTAATGGCATACGTTAGTAACTTTAGTTACCATAGACCGACAGGTCATGAGTTAACAATGTAGAGAGAAAGAAGTGAGAAATAAATATATTGAATAATGCAAAATATGTTTCGTTTATTGTCATAAAGCAAAATTGTGTCATGAAATTCCCTCATGTAAAGAAGGATTCCCTGAAAAAACTCCAGCACGACCCATTCCTGCTTACGCCCGATTTTATTCCACATTTTTTGCTTTTCACGTTTCATAATACTCAATCATGAACAATGATATTTTTATTACAATGATTGGTGTTAATTTATTGACATCAAGGACGTATTTACAACATCCCGCGTAGCGACGTTGCTTGTTGGTGTGCAACAAATTCATAGTCTATTCGCAATATCTTGATAACGCGCATAGACTATAAATTTGTTACAATTGTAACTAATATGAATATACGTGTTTTATATAGTATTTACTTGATAACCAGTTTCATTTATTTTGTAATATTAAAATTATGTCGAAAGAACAATAATAATATTAGTTTTATTCCAGTTTTAATTCGGATTTCATCCGTTCACCAGGCCAGCTAACTAGAAAGATTGTGTATAATGATTTTATCTTTCCCATGCGGCTTTATCGAGGCAATAGTAGCTAGTTACAACGTTGATCGTCTTCAGCCTCCACCAATATAAAAGACAAAAGAATAGGATAACCGCAGGGGAATTGTTTTTAGGCCAATTTAAATATTTTGTACTATGAGACTTAAGAAGACCACAAACGACTGAGACCTACTCTCTCGTGACCCCCGTGAAAACAGATCTCACTTATTTGTGAGGCAATTTAAAAAACGAAAAAACATTATACGAACGCGTGAACAAAAACATGAATATTATACATGAGTTATTAAAAAATTGTGAAAGATACTAATTACTAAATATACCACATTTTCTCGTGACGCTTTTTCCGTTTTCACCATCACGTGTACGATGTCATGTTGAAACCCAAAACGAGTGTAGTTTGCATCAGTTCCCCAAAATGACTTGCCTGAAGAGGCTCAAAAGTCTCTAATTAAAATTAAATTTATGTACCAAACGTTACTTTCAAAACACTTTGTTTAATATTTGTGTTTTTTACAATGAACCTTTTTATTTAGAACTCATTTTAGTTAACTAAGCCATCATTAGCAGTTTTTTTTTCATATCGAAAATATAAATTGTAAGAAGATATGGCTATAAAAGTGTCGGGGTATTACATGGAAAACTTTTATTCTGATCATCTTTAATTTCTCGCTTTCAAAATCTTAGCACTAATGGAATGTGATCGATCTCTTAATTCCATTGATCTCGATAATCGAGGTTCCACCAATTCTGGAACCATACAGTTTGATAAAATTTGCAGTGTATTCATTGTTTTTTCCACATTTTATTGATGGCATATGGTTCAAATCATTATAAAATCTGTTTAACTAATATAGCGCAATTCGTACTTACATGTTCTTGCACACTTTGTCAAACCAAAAAGCTGTTAATAACTTCCACCTACGCTCTAACCAAAGTCGACTAGCAGTTTGTTGGATTGTAATGCGCTCTAGATCATGGCGCTGTTCAGGGGTCAAAACCAATTTTTTCAGGAACTCTTTGTTTTTGCTTCTTCTTATACATCATCAATCGTGTCCGTTTTCTGACAGCTCTCACCAAAGTAAGAGTCTTTTGATAAGAGCTACTACTCTGAATTCTACTAAGGCACTGAATTCGAATTTCGCAATGTCTATGAGATTCCAGATGGCGGCATCTGTCACATGCAATAAATCGCCACTCTATTCGTTTTCAACTAATTTTGGTGTGCTGAAATCGAATTTCACAATATTTTTGAGATCCAAAATGGTGAAATCTGCCTCGAAAAAATGTTCACTATGTTCGATTTTAACTAAATTTAGGGCGCTGAATTCAAATTTCTCAAAATTTTTAGAAATTAAGATGGCAGCGTTTGTGTTAATAACAATAAATCGCCACTACATTCGATTTAGACTAAATTTAAAGAGCTTAATTCGAATTTCACAATGTTTTTGAGAATGAAGATGGCGGTTTCCGTTTCTTTTGAATTAAATCGATACTATATTTGACTCCTACTAACTTCAGAGTGCTGAATTAAAATGTTAAGATCCGTCTCTTTCATAAATTGCCGGGTACTAAATTCATTCATCGATTTCGCAATAGTTTTATTTTTGTCCATTATTTTTATTTAAAATTTCTTGTTTTACGTTTTGCATCTAAAACAACGTAACTTAATTGTTATATAAGAGGAATTCACATCGAAGGTTGTATCAAAGATTTATAAAAAATTATAAAAAAAATTCATGTTCAGATTCACTGTAATAATCGTCATAATTTAAAGTGTCTCAATCGATTCCATTGCGCTGAGTGTGCACGTGTAACGCACACCATTAAAAGTCACAGTACCGGTGCTTAAAAATTCGTGAGAAAGGATTTTAATTCGGCCCTTTCCCAATTAAAAACCGAATTAAAAACCTTCTCACATATGCTTCTCACATATTTATAAGCCGCAATGGAATATAATAGCAATTTAGGGTTGAAGCAAATTTCCACAAATTTGGCGGAAATTTTATTCCAATGTTTTTTTAAAGTATCTAATTTATGATTAACAAACAACTGGTGGATTATAAAATTTATTAATTTATCCGATTGTGCACTGTTCTGTATTATTATGATTTATAATTCTATTAAAATAGAAAAATTACTGCTCTTAAATTAAAAAATGTTTAAGCCGCATACTGTGTGTAAGTTAATTTATATATGATTGTTTTTAATTGATAGTAAAAGTACACGTTTGTTTGAGACAAATAATTATAAGTCGAAAACCTACGGGTTTTATTATACCGGTGATATTAGTTCCCTTACTATAATACGGGAACGCAAGTACAGCCGTTGAGCCCTGTTTCTATTTATTTCCCAACAATATGTTTTCTTTGCGCTCCTCATATTTTCACTTATAAACAAAACACGCACATTTATACATACATACAGGGTTATATTTTATTATTTTTATTAGTAAAAGTCTGTTAAGCTTTTGCCCGTTTTTATGCAGCGGATACTATGAGCGTGATTTTTTGGATACTTCATTCTGTAGGCTATCATTGAATAGTTTTTTTAAAATATTTTGAGTATGTTATAGATACTTTTTCGATTTAGGTATTCGTTTACAATGTATTAAGCTCTACAGTGGCACAGCCGAGTAGACCCTAATAGTTCACGAGAAATGTCGATCAACTTGTCATATATACTTGGGTCTGACAGAAGTTAATAGAAACTCCACACAAATTACTTAAATTAACTACAAAAATAACTTTGTCTTTAAACATGTATATTTATTTTGTCTGCGAAAGATGGACTAGGCAACATATTTATATATCTACATCGTGAGAAATAATATTATTTACTTATGCACAAATCATATATGTATATATATATATATATATATATATATATATATATATATATACATGTGCGAAATAATATTGTTTTTATGCCTGTAAAAGATAACTTAACATTAGTAAACATTTTATTAGGAATACTATTTACCTTTAAATATTTATGGGCCTAAATGTGTACTTAATCAACAAGTTTTATATTAATTAATTTTATTACCAAAATTGTTATTACGCTTGTTTTAAAACCTATAAACAGGCTTAAATAGGAAGCCTTGCAAAACAATGCAATCAAATTTTGAAATTATCTATGATTATGTAAGTCATTAATGTTACATTTCGATAAATTCGATTACTTCTTATCACGCTCTTCGCCTTCAGTTAAAAAATGGCTAAAGTCCGATCTAGTAAGACTATTATCGGACTCTAATTAAACAAAAATAAAAATTACTTTGTTTTAATAATAATATCATTTATTTATGGATATAAAATACAACAGGTAAAGTAATAGACATGTAAAAACATTTTCTTAGGGCTAATGACAAAATTAAAGTTAAAAATTAAATTACACGCCTTAACCTTAAATTTTTTAAATATTTTATTCACAAAAAGGTTACTAGCTCGGCTTGTGCAGTTATGTTATGTTAGCTTAACACGGCCGGTCTACAGATAGCACCTGTTACTATAAATATATACTCATACATACATAAATACACATATGAAATAAATATATACATACACACACATACACATATACAATTTACATGCATACACACGTACATACACAATATATGATATTAATAATTATTTTAAATACAGGTATTATATACAGACATATAACAACATACACCTTATTACCCACAGAGGAAACATGGCACAAAGAAAAGAAGATACTAATAATAAATATAATTTAAATCAAATGATTTCGAAGACCCGATATTTCCCGTTTATTCTGTTAGCATTTGCTGGGTCAAAAGCCACTTACGGATTGACCTTTTAAAAGTAGTCATGGATCCAGCGGTCTTAGGGGCGGAGGGAAGTCATTCCAAATTTTGGTTGAAGCAAACTTGAAACTACCCCGATAACCGGTTGTGCGATGTTCCGGGACTAAGAGATAATAAAGATATTTCGGCTCTTTTGCGGTGAAAAGTCTAAGCAAAAAACAGAGTGTGATAACGCGACGATTGGGCATTCGGAGCATTCCATGCTCATTTAAATACGGTGATACACAGGATTGCTGCGGGATGCCGAAACAAAAACGCGCGCATGCACTTTGAATTCTTTGGATTGAATTGGCTGTTTTTGAAAGTAAACGCGGGCCGTATACGATATCACCATAATCGAGTACAGGAAGAACGAGGCTCTCAACTAGAATTTCCTAACAGGAACAGAGAGATAAGGACGGTATCTGTATAGCGTTTTGAAACGTATAAAGCAACATTTAATTTTTGCGGTTATGTGTTCATGAAATCTCAGCTGTGAGTCCATTATAATGCGTAGATTCTTGGCGAGTTCCACCATAGGAATGAACTACCCGTTTATGGCGAACTTAAGTCTTTCTGATCTTGCTACCTGAGCCCTACTTCCCGTAATTAGAAAACAGGATTTGGAAGGGTTTAACAATAAGACATGTTTACACGATCAATTACAGATTTTCATGAGATCTTCATTGATCTTTTCGCTCACTCTGTCTTCATCCCACACGAAAAGATTTGTACAACTGCATATCATCAGCTTAAAAATGAGATTTACGTGCTGTAAATTGCACGAAATATCTAACGTGTACAGAGTCAAAAGAAGCGGCCCTAGGATTGACCCTTGCGGTACACCTCTAGAAATGGTACTTTCGAGGTAAGAGTTTGATTACCATCGAATAGTTTGACATACGAACACCGTCGCTTAAAATAGTTTTTCAACCAGTCACACGCGCATTCTGATAAGTCGTAATATTGTAATTTAGCCATTACAATTGTCAAAATTAGGTAAACAAAAGCACGTGAGTAATAAAAAAGAACGGCAGCAGCAGTTTCCCCTTTATCAGCTGAGGATAGGATAACATTAGTAATAGATAGAAGTGCTGTGGATGTATCGTGTTGACCACGGAAACCTGATTGGGTAAGCGGCAGCGCTTTGATGGATTCTAAAAATCTGTTAAGCTGATTGCACACAATTTTTTCTATGATTTTAGACATTGTTGGTAGAATGCTTATGGGGCGAAGATCGCTTAATGATTGAACGCTTCTTTTCTTGCCTATTGGGATAAGAACTGCTTTTTTTCCATATCTCCGGTTAACGACAGATTCACAATTTTGGTAATCACGGTAAAGGCATACGGCAGTGTTAGCTTCAGCATCCGTGCAGAGATATCATCCACACCGACAGCTTCGGTCTTTAAAGAATACGCAATTTTCGCCACAATATCTTCACTCACCGTCTGAAAACACATTTTTATCTCAGCGAAACGATGAGTATCATAAAAAGAAATAAGATCAGCGTCCACACTATCGGCGCAAGGTAACGTTGCAAAGTGATCGATAATCTGATCTGGATCGCAGAGATGGTGTGGCAGGTTATTTTCTCTACTTTTACTAATGGGATATATTGTTTGCAAGCCTCGCCACAGATGTTTGCTAAATCCACGATGCATGTTTACATAAAAAGTAAAATATGCTTTTCTCTCCCGTCTCAAAGCTGTGATAACTAAACTTCTCAGCGATTTATAATATTCCAAATGTGTATCTTTTTTTGATTTAATATCTTTAGAGCGGGTTCGATCACGCAGACGCATCATGAGACGGATCGTGTCCGTTTTCCACGGTTTGGATGGATGGATGCGCGTTGTTCGCTCCCTCACTGGTGCATAGGCGTCGAAAATCGACGAAATGCTAGTATTAACATTATTAACAATTTTGTCGATATCGTCGCCCACTGCAACATTGTCGCACCGCTGAAACAAACAACTCCATATTTATTTTATTAAGACAACGGGAACGGAATTAGCGATCAGGTATTGAAGGTTTTATGATATTTATTTTACCGACCAAGAGAGCGTGGTCACTTAAATCTTGATTATGATGAATAAGTATATTCACATTAATATCACACGGACTGTAACAATATAAATCAATTAAAGTTTCCCAGTGTTCAGTTATCCTGGTCGCCTCAGTCACGAGCTGTTTGAAACCAAACATCTCCAGCCAGTTAATGGTCTTGGACGTGCTTGAATCGGCCTGTTCCAGTAAATCTGTATTGGGGTCAACGGTGAAGAAAAAGTATTCAGCGGTGCAGTTAAGGCTGGTCATCGTCTCGCTCAGGCAATCGACCGCTAAATCTAGAGATATAGTTGGCGGTCGATATGCAGTACCCACAATCACGCTGGCGCGACACATCTCCAAGCTAATCCAAAGTTGCTCAAGCTCTGTGTTCGGGTTGGTTATCTCGCGGTACCGTATGCCTTGGTATGTATATAGAAAGCTATACCTCCTCCACGGCCGACGGTGCGATCGCGGTGCGCAAGCGGGTAGGCGGGAACGGCGAGGGTGCACGTGTTAAAATCGCGTGCAATCCATGTTTCATTTATAGCCAGTATGTCTAGATCATTCTCTATTATCGCTGCGTATAACTCATTATGACCATCCATAAAGACCGATCTTATATAGAGGAAATTATATAGAGAAAATGAAAAAGCAAGCCCTTTAATCGTGTGCTTTTTTAAACCACAGTTAGTTTATTTTTCGCAATTCTTTGTGGCAACCCTTTCTATCAAAATCATTGAACCAGCAAGATGAAACAAAGTGCACGTTTTTTCGTCTCGTTGTATTTTCTAAACACACACGTAACATACTAATCCACAAAACTTACAAGCTCGAAATTAGTGGATTGTGTGCTCCCAGATTGGTAGATCCACATATTCCTCGGTTGATGAATATTTGAGGTCCACATTATATTATAAATCTATGGAAGAGAAGAAAAACGGACGACAAGCGTTTTGAATGCAGAAAGTACGAGTATAGAATAAAAGGTGATGGAAGACTAATACTGTTATTGTTACTCTCATTTTATTCTAACTATTTGAAAATTGGCATTTGTTGCATAATTGGTAGGAAAAAGCAATCGATACCGGTCCAGGTAAGTAATTTTCTGTACAGATATATATTGTTGAGCATTTAAGGACTCGTAAAACATAAATTAAAATTCGAAATTTTATTTCTGGTTCACATCATTTTGAGTCAAATCAGCCTCGCTTCAATAACATATTCTGATAAAATAGTATATAAAGTGGATAGATAATTCAGTACAAATTACTGGAAATGTGATGAACACAATAATTTGTGTGATTATTATGAAAAGGATATCCTATAATTATGTTTCGTGGGTGGGGTGGATTGCAGGCAGTGATAAAGCGTCACAAAATATAATAGTCTTAGCAACGAATAAAAATATACACAAATTTCAAATGGATAAGACTTTTGGCGTTTTAAGCCATTTTAATGCAATACACCGATATAAACGAGTAAAGTTGTAAGCGTTAGTGAACAAGAAACGATTATGTTACACTAACATACATGTAAAGTAGCGTATTTGTAGGTTAGTAAGTGGAAGGAAGTTTTAAGTCGGAAATAGTCGACAAGACGCGAAGCTGACCGAATTAAGGCGGAGAGAGACGAAGCCAACAAGAAGTGAAGCTGGCATAATGGCACGTCGCAACGTGCCATCAGAACGTTTTAACTCCCATCCAAACGCGTCATTAGATATTTCACATCAAATACATCACATGTGCTGTTGACTAAGCCGACAAAAGGTGAAGCTGACATAATGGCACGTCGCAACGTGCCATCAGAACGGTTTAACTCCCATTCAAATGGGTCATTAGATGTTTCACATCAAATACATCACATATTTTCAATAAATGTTAATTTGACATCTTACACCTGAAACAATTTTTTTTTATTTAAATTTTACCCCTGAAATTATCCCCCGAATGAAAATTGAATATACTTTACGTCCTAAATAAGGATAGTCACACAAAATTATTGTAGATGGCGTCTGAAGCGACACGGGCAGCCAGCATTTTGTTAATGTTTGCAACGTTTTCCTACCTTTTTGTTGATTTTTTGGGGAAAAATGACAAAATATATTGTTGAAACATGTATTCAACCTAAAGAATGGGTATATGTTTGAAAATGTATTTATTTATATAAACTACGAAATGTATAAAACAGACAGAATTCTATGTAGTTGACGTTCCAGTTGACCATTCAACAGCCGTTCCATACATCATGGCCGTGTCGACGATGCGCCACCTAGCAGGAAAAATAAAAAAGTGACCATCCATATTGGGTCACAAAGCTCCATGTAAAACACCATGTCTGTGCTAAATTTCAAGTTTTCCGTTGAATAATATCCGATCTAATCCGAACTAATATTGCTTGCGACGTACGGTTGAATACCGAAGTGACTTCATTAATATTCTGACTTCCACGGAACAATTAAGTCTGCAGTTGATTTTATACTTTTCATAAATTTTTATATTAATTTCAAGAACAAAATTTCACTAGTGTAACGTAAGCCTTCATTTGGCGGGAGTTTGGACTATAATGAAAACCTGTCCAATTTGAGCGCTTACTTCCATCTCTGAAACTAAAATAGTCCTAATTCTTTATTTTGTTCTTTAATTGTTCACCCAGTACAGACGATCGTGACCAAAGATGTTTCACTTACCTTTATAGTCTTTGATCCACAACGATAGGTGTCGTCTTGGTGGAAATTGCTTGGTGCCAAAACAACCCTACAGCAATAATAAATATGTCATTCGATTATAGACTTACATTACTTCGTACCAGATCAATATATCAAACAGATTGTAGGTATAGGAATTTATTTTATATAATTAGTAACGTTGCAAAGTTAAATATCATTATGTTTTACGTGATATTTTCATTCAAAGAAAACAATTGAGTGGAAACAAATTTACCATCTATTTGTTATTATTGGTTAAAGTCATTTTGAGACGTAGCAAAACGATTCGTGTGAAAATATCGCCCTATTGTGTCTTTATTTAAAAAGTTGATACAATAGTTAAAAAAATTATATGTGAAAAAAATTAAATGAATGAAGTAGCAATATAGTTGCAACTTCATTTCTTTTATTTTAAAAAATTAAACTTAATACAAAATTAAATATTTCTATCTTATGTTAGTTGAATAGTGCCATCTATCATCAATATTAAAAACTAGTTGGAAGCTTTTACACCCTGAGTGCATGTTTTAGCAGATTTTTGATAGATGGCCACTCTTGAAATTTGTACTCATTTGTCATTTTAAAACAATTAACATTATTTTATCTATTTTTGTTATAATTTAGAAATGAGATCACATGTTTATAACATTATCCAATGTATTTGATTACCGTTGACGATAATTTGAATCTGAAATATAATTAATTGTTATAAGCACTGCGGGGAAAAAATATTTCTTTAAAAGAAAATTAGCTATATATGTAAAAATTTTAAATTTGTTCAAAATTAATTAAATTGAGGCACAATATCGCTCTTTTCTGCACTAAATTGCAGTGAACGTGGAGCACGTTGCTTTTAAAAGACAAAAAATGAAAAAGATTTGAGAAAGAGCTATACGACGAAATGTATTGTAGTTGCAAATTTTTCTGTTTCAAATGAATCACGAAAATCTCCAAGTGATTGTGCTTTCATCTATAATTCACTTTACATATTAATTTTTATTACCAAAATAAAAAACACACTGGCAAAGTTATTGCGCCCTCTATATTTTTAATATTGCAGTAAATCGTGTGATATGCACATTTAGTTTTATCATTTTGTTCATAGGTGGTAATATAAAATTATGAATTTGAACGGTAGAAAGTAAATTAATGTGAACCAAATTTTTATTAGAAAAATAATTTCAAATGAAATTAAATTATTACAAATTACTCTGATTAACTTATTCCTAAATTAAAATCAAACCTTTTATAAAACCAAAGGAAAGACATAATAAAGCCAATAGCATTTGTGAAAGAATTGTTTTAATTCTGTTTCAAATTTTGTGGTCGATTTCAGGATTAATGTTTGAAAGTAATCTTATGTATAATCTAAATTATTCCTAGGAAATATAAACAGGAAATAACGGCCCATATAGAGACAACTTATCCTCGTAATATGCTACAAGCGTTCGGCTTTATATCTCTTCTTATAGATGACGTTTATTTGTTGACAAATTCCACATGCCACACATACACACACAAAGGTTTGAATAGTTGCCAATAGATGTCAAAAGTTGTTTTACGTAAATAATTTTTGAAAGTCGCTTAAAAATAGTAAAGTATCAGGAAAATGTAAGAAAGACTTAGACCAAATATGATAATATAATGTGTATTTTTGTGGTTAATATTTATTCAGTAATATACCAAAAAAATAGAAAGTCACGAAATTAAAACTATGCTTGTAGTTTCTATCTAATTCGTTTACATATTTATTCATAACGACAGAGCAGAAAACACGCTGTACAATTATTGCGCCCTCTATATTTTTATTATTGCAATAAATCGTGAGAAACTCACATTAAGTTTTATCATTTTCTTTATGGATGTGATATTAAAGTGTAATATTGATGTGAAAAAATAAAATATAATATTAACACGAAAATAAATTTTTATTAACAAAAATTATTTCTTAGGAAATTAGATTTTTACAGATTTCAATTATTAATTTATTTATAAAGTACAGTCGAATGTTTTATAATAACAAAGAACAAAGACAGAATTTTATGACAGAATTTTTTTTAATTTTGTTTTAAATTTTATAGTCGTTTCTAGAAATAATTTTTATAAGTAATTCTATGTATAATTTAAACTATTGTTAGGAAATATAGAGAAACAGCGGTACGGGCTAGACATCCATAGCCGTTCAGCTTTATATCTCCTTATATAGATGTGTTCATTTTGTTGATAAATTCACACCCACACACGAAGGTGTATATAGTTGTCAAATTGCCAATAGATGTCAAAACTTGTTTTATACAAATAAGTTTCGAAAGTCAATTAAAAATAACAAAGTTTTCGATAAACATAAGACAAATTTATACTAATTAGATTATTTTTGAGCATTATTAATTTTTTTCCTGCCCGTCGTCAGCCGCGATGCCGAATGCGTTGACGAGCTAGCGCGTTTTAGTGTTGCGAAGTACAAAATCCGGGTATTTGAAGCGGTTGCAAGTTCCGGTGAAAGTATTATTTGCTTTCACATGAGTAAACCCAGGAACAAACTTAAAAGTTTGAATCAATTTGTGTTCGAAGTGCTTTTCTTTTGTCGGTCGTCTAGAGTGGAAGCTCCAGAAAAACATATTTTACGCACACAAAATAATAAAACTGTAAATATAGCTTACAGAGAAATATGCATTGATTAAAAAATATATAAGCGAAAAAGAAATAGATTAAAGGTAAAAAAGTATAATAACAAAATCCATTGACCCATTTTCGTTATCCACGCGAACAAAAGTTATAATGTTATAAAGCGCAAGGTAATCTTTACGGCAAGTTTTATTTTTGGAGCGTTATAAAATTTTCCCAGCGGTATAATTTTTGAAACATTTGACATAGACTTGAGGCTTTAACGTAGAAGTTAGAAACATAAAATTTAAAAAAGAATAGATAAGAACAAATTTGGCAAAAAGCGGTAAAGGTGTTTTTTATTTTACGAAACTTTAGTTTATTGCTTCTATAAATGAAAACAAATAAGTTAATAGGTTTCGGAGATTACTCTAACTAAACTAAGAAAGTCCAATATTTAAAAAAAATATAATGGTTGGACCAAAGAAAGAAATTTTTTTATAGGACACAAATTTGCTTAGGGATATAAAAACACTTCATCTTACAATAGCTCCTAGAGAACAAAAAATTGGGGCCTTAATGGACACACTTTTCTTTTCCACATGATGCCTAGTCAGGTAACATTTCTTGTTCCTTATGTGATACTGTTGAAAATACTATATGGCATTTCTTACCTTGTAATACAATTGCGAAGCCTGCATGATGTGAGGTTTCTATTCCAAGTTTGTAAACGGTGTGGCCAAATTCTTAACGACCTTCTCTTAATAGTTTCTATTTTTGTGTTGTGCGCATATTTTCCCATAATATTTCAAGTCAGTTTTGTTTTTCACAAATATCTAAATTCCAGGGTTTTTCACAAATATTAAAGGATTATTTAGAAAAAAATCAAAAATTGTCACTAATATTTCTTTTAAAAATTCGTAACTTCATTATTTATCAAAGTTGTTTAGTTTTGAAAGTTGCGAAAACATATTTCCTCTTTCTTACGATTGTGATATTAAATTGTGATCTTTGTCCAGTATTCTGTAACCTAATCATACATGTTTGTAATACTTTGGAATATATTTCATATCAAACTTTGGAAATATTTAGTTATTCAACTTGAATATAAACATATCTTAGTTGTACTTGTTGTTAAAAGAATGATCTGTTTTTATCAATTGATCAAATTAATGATTTCTGCAAACGAAATACAGTACAGAAAAAATGTTTAAACGAGAAAACAATTAAGTTAAAGCAGAAAAGTATTTAAAAAAGAAAACAATCTATGGAGGTGGATTAGCAACTGTGCCGCTATTTTACCCTTACCATATTTCTGTTAATTAAATTTTGTCGAATTATGAATTATATCGAATTATGGCGTTAATTTTTTTACAATTCTTTTTTTTTTCCTTTGGTAATAGAACATAGTGCAAACAATATAGAATAGATGACGTTAGTTTCATATGACTCAGTTCCTCCTTAAGTTCTCCCTTTCTCCCTTCATATGACTCAGTTCTCCCTCCAGTTCTCCCTTTGGTTGGGTGCGTGATATTAGCGCCTCCTAGTGTGCGCAATTTTGAAGGCGCGTTAATTTTATTTGACGCTTCAAATTAAAGGTCCTGGTAAAGTCTTACGTGAATAATATAAAAATAATGAACGGCATCAACAGTTACTTATAATACAAACTTTTTTTCTTTATATTTTATTTCTAACTGCGTATGGAATGTTCCTTTGTTATTTTTGTCGAAGAAAAGTATTATTCGTGTTTTCAATCAAATTATGTTAAGTTGTATTAGATTGTTTGTTGTTTTATTTATTGTAAAGCAGAGAAAAAATTCTAAATAAATACTTTTATTAACGGACAATAACAATATTTTAGTCGTCCGTGCCCAGGGTATATATCTAATATTTTATTGTTTTCAGCTCAACAAAATGAGTTCGTATAGATGTATTACTCATATTGCAACTTTCCAACAACTATGTCAGAAGGAATGCATTTTATAACAGCTGTCCATTTATTTGTTTTCTAATTTATGATTCGATATTGGAAATCTGTGAAAATTGAATTTGCTATTTCTTGAAATATTTATACAATTTACTACGCAATAACTATCGTGTCACATTTCAAAAATTTGCTTTTAATGCATAAAAAGTAAGGTATGAGTTCAGTACAGCAAAAATGCTAATTTTAATTTAAATGTTATAACATAAAAAATTACGTATTCAAAAAAATAGGAGTGAGTCTTAATTATTTTATTACAAAAATTGGTTTTAGAAAAATTCACTCGCAATGGATATTTAATTTTTTTTGTTGCTGAAGTATTTTTCACTATTTTCACTTTAAATTTATAATTATATACTATACATTCAACAAACATCTAATTAGTAAAGTTGATAACAAAAATTAAATCAGGGAAATACACAAAATTTTTAGGTATTATAAAGATTAATAATTATGACGTTTAAATATTTAGTTTATAATATATACTTTTTTTTAAATGATTACTTCATGGATTCTCTTTACTTATTTGATATTTCAAGTTTTTTAGGTTGATAAAGAGTAAAATTTTCATTGTTACTAAAATGAATTATTCTTAATTATTAATTTATAATTGAAAAAAATAAAAAACTAAATATTTAGTATTAAATATTGAAGGTTGATAGAATTGAATGTTTTTGCTAATATCAAGTGAGATAGAAGTCATGTTTATGAAATTTTGTAAGTTTTTATTAATCTCTTATTTAACCATTTTTCATCACGTTTGTTAAATATGTAGATCTAATTATAAATTTTAAGTGAAAATAGAGAAAAACAATTTGCAATAAAAGAATGGAGAAATCTTTTTGTCCAATTAATATTTCATAATAAAATATTGGAGATATTTTTTTTTAAATATGCCGTTTTTTATGTATATCCTTTTATTTAAAAAATCAGTGAAATTTGCTTGTTTGCTGAACTGCACTGGTTCCAACACTAAACAGGACAATAAACGTAAGTACATTTTATTATCTTTATCGTAATATTTAACGGGAGTCTTTACATATTTCCGTTTCTGCCATAGCGAAGCTGCGGTCGATTTCCTAACCCCCACTCTGTACTCCGCACCCGGCTAATACTCCAACACAATTAGTTTCAGAGATGTAGCATATTTTCTTGTTATAATGTGACATTTTCGTGCATTTATTCTTTCGAACCCCCCTCCCCTCTTCCGTTCCTCTCATCTAATGTACGGGAAATGCGTCTTATGTCAAAACTTTTCACACGCCTTTTAAATATTGAAAATCGTGTATTGAACATATGTTGTGCAAGTCGTTTACAGTTCAGCAAAATCAAGTATAGGAATAAGGAGAAAAACTAATTCATCGATAGCGGCCAAACAAATTAGTTTGAGTTTTTCAACAATTAACTCAGCTACGCTAATATAAAATTGTTTGCTTTTATTTCTACACTCAGTTGATGCAAAGTTTATATTGTTATTATCTACGCTTTTGAGTATTTTTTCGAGTCATTTTTGATGCTAAAACGACTAAAGAAGGAATGTACCTCAATATAAACATATTTTTCATTTCTAGAACCGATGTATTAGCTTTCGTACAATACCCCTTTATTTGGCCGTATAATTAAATGACTATATGTTATTGCGAATTTATTTTTTATTTTTATTTTCTTAATGTTGCTTCTTTTATAAATTTAATGTTAGTCGTTCTCTTACTATAAATTTAGTTGACAACGTGAACGTGGAAAAATCCGTGTATTACGGCTGTTGAATCTGCATGCTACCTTTTTTAATGCGAAAATAACAAAAGCAAAAAACTGTAACGAATAAGAATTACAGATTATGTCAGTGGATGAGCTGGTTGCTAAAATTTAAAGTGTTCATATTTAGTAACAATACCTATTGATTTTGTTTGAGAGTGGCTGCGTTTTGTTCGAGGTAAGGTGATCAGATCACAATTTGTAAATCATTTAAATATACATTCTGATTTATATACATAAGTTAGTATAAAAAGCACGCAATGCATGTCCGCAAATTCGTAGTCAATGCCTATACATTAAATAAAAGCTCCGATTTGACCTACCTGCGTGACGGTGGTTTAAACAGTATGAAAATAACCCACGTTGTATATATACTATTCAATCGCATACGACCCGCACCAAGAATGATTGACACCATCCATTATTGAACCGTATAATTATCTTTCTAATGACAGTTTTGTTACTTGATTTGTTTGACGTACACATTTAGTTAATTCATTAGCGTGTTTGATGTTGATATTTTATTTTTGAAATTTATTTCCTGATCATACAATCAATTGAAGTTAAGTTAGATGAACGTTAAAAGGTGAGTACAGGTTTTGGTAGTGGGGGTCATGAACAGTTACAGCAAAAATAACGAGTACGGTAGTCGTATTTTGAATTAGTCGTCTTCTTGTAGCTGCATTTTATAATATAGATTTTACGATAATATAAAATGTGACTACGAGAAGACATCGCCACTAGTGCAGTAAAAGAGACTCTTGGAAATATAAGCCAAATATTGCACAGTGGCAAATTTGTAAAATGAATTTGCAATTTTATAAAAATACGAACAGAGAATAATATTTAATCTAATGACTGCGTCTTTAGTGAGAATATCGATATTAAATAAAGCACGATAGATTTGAGATTTAAAAAAAAATCGTATTTTTCATTTGCAAATAGCTGCGCTCTAGTAATAATATAACAGCAGGAATTAAAATTAAAATGAACTTCTGTAGATCGACCGTAGATTGGAAAACAATTTTCGCCTTTTCGCAATTTGTAGCATCAAACCGACACGAATTTACAAATGTACGAAAATCTTCCAAATACGGTTGTAATGAGTGTAAAAAAGTCAGAGCTATATAACAATTATACATATTCATTCATGTTAATCAGAAGAGAATTTTAATCTTTCAACTGTAGAAGTAGTACACTACAGAGCAATTATTATAATATTTTTTTTATTATGGTAGATATAAAACTCTTTATAAATATTCAGCTTTAAGGCATTTTTATAGATCAATATTTATCATCACAGCTACTGAAATTTTATATAAAACCAGTATTTAAAAAACTTCTCAGGTATGAGTAGAACATTCAGTACGAGGGTTGCATAAATATTTTAGGCAACATTGTATGTCTATTAAACTATTTGCAAATATGATGGGGGTAAAAACGTGGTGCATATTTAAAAAAATTATAAGGTCTAGTACAATTTTCAAAGCTTTCCAGTAATCTTCTACTTAGATCTTACCAACCCTATTTTTTTTATGACTTCTGATTTATTAGATTGAAAATAAGTGGTGGGGTGAATTCCCTATTTCCATATATGTTTTAGAATATCTTTTTAAACGTGTCATTTAAACAAAACTAGCGTGCCATTAAAATACTACAAATTAAATCTAAATATTAATAATGAAGAGAAAACTTTGCACCCATTTTTAAGCATATTGCCATCATGGAGGAGTGCGAGATTTGGTATGGTTAAAGTTGTTATGGAGAAGGAGTGCAGAAAACTATATTTTATATAATATGTATTACAAATACATTAAATTATAAATATATTAAAAGATTCATTGTTCACGTTCATACTGTCAAAATCAAACGCATAATAAATCTGTGGTCAAATAGTCGCACAGAGTAGAGATTATCGCAAAAGAATTTTAAAATATCATATTGACTGAACGAGTTTCATGTGAATGAAAAACGTTCAAACTTAATTTAAGGAATTGCGGTTGAATTTCGACCACTGGGCGATCACTACTCAGATTTAAGATATTATTAAGAAAAATTTTAAATTTCTTTTATCATGTGGGTTATAATTTGAAAGGACGTATTTCTCATAATAAGTCCTTTCAAATTATAACCCACATGATAAAAAAAATTTAAAATTTTTCTTTTAATACTTTAATTCTTTTATGAATATTTAAAAAAATGTTAACTGGTGCAAAACATATGGATTAACAAGGCGTATTACTATGCCTAATTTTAAGTTTTTGTATCGCGTAGTTTCTGAGAAAATTGGCATTGACAGAGAGGCTGATAGTCAGATACGTCGATGATCTTATTTTTCAATATGAAGTAAGAAATCTTAAAAAAATGATCTAAACTGTCTCCATATTATTTTGTTCTTTATTATGTGAAAGAATCTATGTCTATAAACGGTCTTTTAATTAAATTTTGTTATTATCAATTAAACAGTTGTTAAGTAAGTATTTATTCCAATACAAAATTTAAAAAATCCTTTCGAATTTTTTTTCTCCCTCACAAATCACCGCACAGCTTCTTTTAGATGGCGTAGCAATCGTTGTCTAATATTATCCTTATATTTGACGGATCCGAAATGAATATGCAGAATTTTGTGGTATAAACGTAGCCATAAAATTCGTAGTTTGCTATTATTGAATTTACAACTGTCGACTCCACCCGCGCGGCATTATGCCCATACAATTTCGATATAATTGCGATGCAACTTCACTGAGCTCGAAACAAAACGGGCATGCGCTCGGCGCCGCTTAAAGCGGGCGTCCGGGTTGCATATAAAATTCCCAATCTACGTTTGTTGGACGTATTTATGCAGATAACTGCCAAGTGTGCCAGTGTTTCGGGTCTTTATCCGTGAGTTATTATTTATAATGATGTTGTATTTTCTGGAATACAATTTGGGCTTAAAGTGGCATATTTATTAATGTCGGTGACGTTGGTTCAAAGAAATTTAAAGTTGTCTGATTCTATGTTGTATTCCTCGTATTGTTTATTACGCAAATTTTTATTTTACGAATTGAAATATTGATTAACTATTAAATTATTTGAAATTTGGAACAATGAGGGTGCTTAATGAGATGATTGCTGATAGAGACCCCATAATTATTGAAATTGTGTCTATTCATGGTTTCGGGTGCTTGTTTATTGTTATTATTTCTAAGCCTCTTAGAATATAAACTGTACTTGAAATAAACCATCGGTATAAAATTTTAAACAGGTTAGTTTTAATTTGTAGTTACTTGATATGATTTCACCTGAAGTATTTATTCGTCCATCAGATTTTTTAATGTTTAAAAATATAATCGTTATTGAGCCAGGTTTTATTAAATTGCTATGACATTCAGGAAATCAGTCTTGTGGTTTCATCCACTGTATCGGGGTAAAACTAGCTAGATTGCCAATGAGTACAGATAGACAATCTTTAAAACGAATCCACTCCCTAATCTATAAACTATTAGTATAGAGATACGAAGCGTCTATGACATATGATGTATACCTGACTCGTACTAGAAATAAATATAATAACATATATTTTATTAAACACTGTAAAAGAGCCATTATATATTTTTGGCATAGTACTTGATTAATAAAATATAAATATAATTTGTTTACTTTCGTAAACAAGTAAAATGCACAGTTAAATGAAACTACGAGATGTAGTATTATTTCTACTTTATTTAAATAATTTAGCACGACCTAGGTTTCGTTGCATTACAACATCTTCAGGTGGGCTATTACCAAAGATTGAAATTAGGAAATATCTTTGCTAATTGCACCTGAAGATGTTGTAATACAATGAAACCTAGGTCGTAGTAAAGAATTTAACTAAAGTAGAAATAATACTACATCACCTAGTTCATTTAATTGTGAATAATGAATTTCTACAAAATTGACGCCAAATATATTCAACATTTTAAGTAAAATGCATTTAAAAATTACCCAAATATAAAATGTTTCTATGAAAATGGTTCAGCGATTAGTAAATCTGTCGATGTAAATATAATGCCGTTATTCTATAGAATATATGGTTATTATAATGCGTCACGAGTATTAATTTACTAAAATCATCAAATGATGTTGGTTGTTTAGTTTCACATATACATAGAATTCAAAGTAAATTATAAATAGAGAATACAGTCTCAATCAGGATATTGTCGGCACAGTGTTCGCCACGAAATATAAATCAGTCTGAAAACTAAAGAACCTTTATTTATTTATATATTTGTCTAAGGCAGTCAAAACTGAGAATGGCTTCCGTTAGCTTTATTATTTTTTCTGTTTTATTAATCACAGATATCATATACTTTATTAAAAGGTATTCATCTAATTCTGTATAAGCACATTAAATAAAAAGGAAATTAAAAGGGTCAACTAATATCAATATTGAAAATGCCTAGCTCAAACAATAATTTGATATCAGTTTTACAGCATCCATTTAATTAATTTTATCAATGTTCAATAAAATAGTTCGAAGTATTTCTCGATAATTTCATACAATTCATTAACCACTTGGAAGAACAACACAAATTTGCAAGGTTTTATTTTGTAATTTTGCAATCCAATATTCCCTTTGTCGATTTTCATTTTCAATTACTTTTCATTTTCGCTCAAGTTATCAATTAGTAAGAGTGTAGCAATCAATAGCTTCCTGCAGGCAATTTTACATATTTACATAGTTTCAATCATATCCGGCGGGTGCAGATTGCACAGGTCAATATGTTTATTAAATATGGAGTTATTGCCGCTTCAATTTTATGAAATTAAGTCATAATATATATACGTAGAATACTGATAAGTATCTGAACAATATCAACATTTATGATTGGTATATGCGATATACATTTTAGTAAAATAGCAAAGTAATTTTTTAATTACTACGTCTTATATTTACATCTTAAACAAATAAAGAAAAATTCATATCAAAATTATGTATTTTTTTCTTTATTTGGTTAAGATGTAAATAAAAACAAAGTACTATCACATCTTAACCAAATAAAGAAAAAATTACATTTAAATTATGATATAAATTTTTCTTTTTTGGTTAGGATGTAATAGCATAAGTATAGAAGCAAAATTTAATTGGACGTATCACGCCTTTAGCATCCAATGTATGTTATATCATTGTCTGTTAACTTACAATAATCATCACACCTGATTAGTCATGATATAAACATAGGTTGAAGATGATTTCTATTAGTTGGAAGAAACAACAAAGAAAAATATGCCTCATAAATGCTCAAAAAAACTAAACTTTGTTTTTTCGGCAGACACCTAGCGTCAAAACTTAATAGTAATAAACAAGACTATTGTCTGTATTAAACGTGCACTAGAAACACACATAAAATCTCACCTCCCATATCAATGTCAATGGTCGATCGTAAAAGGTAAGCCAGAAGCGTATGTCGAGTGCCAACGGTGACTGCACCGTATTGTGGCACAAATAACATTATCTTCATACTGCAATATCACCGGAGCAACAAATGAGATTGTGGTTCTATAGCTACGCGTTTTATTACTGTAGTGGAAACTGATATGTTCTTTGTAGGGTCGGCATAAAAAAGTAACATATTTCTTATGAACGACTTAGCAGTTGGATACGGGGCACGGTTTTACCATGTATAGTAAATGATATTTGTGCTTTTACTATGAACCGACTATTTCTCACCTGAATTCATTTTACAATAAATTTGTGAGCAATCCAGGTATTTAAGTTTTGCGAATAATTATAAAAAAATAATCAGAATATTTCAACACTCTTTTGAAATTTGTAGAAAGATTCATCTGCTTTTTTGGCAATAATAATGATGGTGCTGAAAAAAAGAAAAATTGCGCCTCTGATTTTATTCCCATTTGGATCGCCAATAAATTTTGCGACGTTTCGAGGAATGAAATGTAAGTTAAATAATACTTAACTGCAGAACAATACTCTAAACTATTGGTACAGTAAGATGTACAGTTTATTTAATTTTTATACAGTTATAATCGTGATGTACAGACAGGCGAAATAAATTTGAATTTGATAAATTTAGTTTTAATCTCCAAAATGACCAGAGTTATGTTTGCCTAGATTGTTATTACAATGATTAATAAAAAAAAATCATGACTGAAATGGGGTTCATTCAGTGTGCATCGTATAACGGATACTCGTATTCACTATTTGATCAGCCTAATTTGTAAATTACTGGCCTATTTATTTATTAGGCCAGTAATTTACAAATTTAGCTGGAAATCTCATTTTTTACATAAGCACTTTTTAATTAAACGAAATAATGTAAGTTAAACATATACTTAAAATAAATTAAAAGGTAAAATTAATTAGTAAAATATTTATTAGTTTTAGACTAAGAATATAGGATAGAAGAGAGAAACAAAGGAATAAAGATGTATGTAAAAAAAGACAAAATTTTAATATTACTTTCGAATTGGTTTATAAACGATATGTTCAGGGATTGAATCATCTTTATTCCATATTTTAGTGACATGCACGATTTAGGATATCTCATATTTGGAAAATGAGGTTTTCAGAATGTAATCCAAGTAAAAATATAACTGGGTTGGGGAGATCCTTTAAGACGGAGAAAAAAAAGGACGTTTATTGCAGCATTTAGTTATCGCTAACCAAACAACGTAAATTCAGAAATGCAGTTGTATTTTCTAAAAAGAAGACGTAAAAAAAGAAAATAGTAAAATATTTTCAAAGTATATTCCTACTTTGAAAGAAATACTATTTTCTTTACACGATTTTAATTATTTCATATCTTATTTAACCCTCCTTTTTAAAATTCATACATTTTTATCGTTATTTACGTTCATCGATTGTGGTAGGAACCAGTCCCGTTTCTGCCCATTTTCGGCACTCCACTCGACCCCGTGTCCCATGGTACATTCGACGTATTGCCATTCCGTCAGAGGGGACGATCGCTTCCACGATGCAGCTTCGCATTACATACATATATTATTTATCGTTTACGTCCGTAAACAGAGTTGCGCTTGAGTAAACTGTGATTTTACATTTTCCCATTTCCCAAGTTTCGGGGTGCATATTATTTGACGACTGATAGACGTGTTATGATGGGGGAAGTTCGGAGGTTACATAATCGGCGTATAATCGTCAGGATGTTTGTTCGTTGATGGTTTAATAATATGTCTGTACCATCGAAACGAGGAGGGATGAATCCGTTAAATTTTCATTAAAACAAGTTTGATAATTATATACTTATTTATGTAAAGTTAGTGGGTGTGTGCTCTGGTGTGTCTCTCGACTAGCGCGTTAACCTCGAGTTTTAATAATAGAAGCAGTTGTAACCCGGATAATTTAATATTACGTAATCCATTGGTACATATGCACGTATGACGTATAAGACCACCCTACAGATCGCAATACTTGACCAATTTTAGTGATTATTTTTTTAATCAAGTAGTTATTCATAAGAATAGAAGCTCATAGTTATTTACAGTGATTTGTCAAATGGTTTTTTCTGTTTTGTGTGGATCTTCTGGCCCCTTTTTCTGCTCCCTGTTGTTTTTATTTTTAACCTGATTATTCATTATAATTAATTAATACACCTTCTCGTTCTTACTTACATAAATATAACGTAAGAAAAAACATTTTTGGTTTTACCAACCATTTAAATAATTTTCCAATATATTTAGCGAAATTATAGCTCTAATAAAAATATAATCCACCAAAATAATAACCCACTTCCATCTATCCAAAACGGCATTCATAAAAAAAGTGTCTCCGTACTGCACAAGTCTTCAAAAGATCATTAGGAACATATCAAAATAAAAAGAAATGAAGTGTCTGTAAACTACGCGTTAACAAAAATATTATGTTTATATAACGACAGGAATAGAAAAAAGAGGCAGAATTAAGAAGGATGGAATGTAGAAGGAAATTAAAAAAGAAGAGTTTCTTTAGACTCCTTTTTCGATGCCGCGGTTTGGGTGTTATAATGTTCTGTTCCATATTTTGCCAACAATGGAGTAAGGCAGCTGGTTATAAATTATTCTCAGGATAGTTTTTTAGCCGTGAAAAAACTTTTTATTTTGTTAAAATAATTGATTTTTAAAATACCATTTTTTATTGAAAGTAAGTAATTATTTTTAGTACATAATCAAAGTAAACGTTACAAAATGAATACATTTCTTTTCCCTTTTTAAAATTTTTGAACGTTTTAAACTCATAACCAATTGTAAGGAATATGAAATATACATATAGTATGTTTACTACGTATTTAAAACTATTTTGTCACGAGAAATTATTTTTTATTCATTCGTTGTTTTTTTTTCCAATTTTATAAGCAATAATACCCATATACTACACTAAAAATTCATTTCTACGGTAAGAAACAAGAAAACGCTAAAGATACCTCTTGAAATCACACATTTTACTGATTCCAACCAAAGTTCACTTAGATTGGTAACTAATAAACACGACAATTTTTGTAGAGATTTCTGGAATGTTATAAAACTCGATCATTTTTTACGAGAAACTATTTTGTATTCATTCATGGTTAAAATATTTCCAATTTCCAATTTTATAAGCAATAATACCAATACTCACACTACACTAAAATTAATTTCTACGGTAAGAAACAAGAAAAGACTAAAGATACACTTACATTTTTTGTAGCGATTTCTGCAATGTTATAAACACTCGACCATTTCTGGTCGGGCATTTGGAGAGTGTGGTATTAGATCTTGTATACCTACAGTTCCCAACTTACTTTTGGCGAGAAAATAACAAGCAAAATGTCGAAATTTTACGAAGGGGACTTAAAGTGCCTTTGTTTCATAATTCCGTTTTAGGACAAAAGCGAACCAAACGACACGCAATATACGTACAACGTTTAGCGAAAGTTTAGTCTTTTATGATAGAGTCAGACATTGGTTCCAAAGATGCGACGATAGAAATTGTGTATTCCAATAATTCTCATTAGATAGTTCTTATATTAACTTTAGAAAAATAAAAATTCTTGTTGTAACAGATCCCATTTTAAGTATACGCTATCTGGTAAAGCCACGTTCATCCTTTCGTAGCGCAACCAAAAATTAAGTATGCACCATTTATAATTAATCAGAATATTTATTATTGCATCACATATTGCACCCTATAAAATTTCAACAAAAAAAATTACTGCAAATAGAAGGTCCCCATTAAATTGATTTTGCTACTGTATCATAGATCCTATGAAAAATAATCGAAAATGTAGACATCGTCTTTTCATTTGTGGAATAAAAATTTATTTGAAAGACTACGTGAAATGTAATTGTGTTAATTTTTAGAATAAAAGACATATAATTTAATAAAAAACATTTAAACCAAACCAAAGCTTTGTAACAAACTTTCTGTATAACAAAAAAGTTTCTTCAACTTGAAATGCATAAAACATTATTATTGACGAAAAACTTTTGTATATAATATTTATTTTATACGTAATTAATAAATATGCAGTATTCTATATAAACATTATAATATTCACTAAAATAATAAAAATAATACCATAACAAACAGCCGAGTACATCTAATGAATTACATTTCAGTGAAGGACGCGCCATTTTAGATTTGGTTCTCAATCATTGCTGCCTCTTCGACGGAAAACAGATTTAAAATATGGATAGAAATATATATTCTATAATAATACAAGAATATAGAATATAATATTAAATATCATATTTAGCGAAGCATTAATTAAGTTTACTTCCCAAGTAATCCAATTCCTTCAGTTGCTTTCGAATTCAAAGCTCATTTTCGGGGTAATACTACGTTTTACTTCCATCAAAGTATTCTACAAGGACGATCATCCAAGCACAGATCATTTAACAGATTTAAATAATCACACTGACGACGGCAATTTATGCGGAAAGAGTTTTTCGCCTAAATTAATTTGCTATATGTACTTACCGTTGAAGTAAGTAGATACCTGACTTTCAAATACTTCACGTAAAAGCAATGAAATAGAAATAAAGTACTAAGAAAAAAGCTCTCAAATTTAAATCGAAAACTGGTGAGCTTAAAGTAAAGGCCGCCCGAATTCAAAGCTTTTGACTGAGCGCTCGGCAGCAACGTCGGAATTAAAGAGGAACTCACTAAATTTTGCTCAATTTATCTATAAAATGAGTGGGTCTTTATTGTGAAGCATTTTCTAATTATGGTTTATAAATTAGAGGGAATATCCATTAAGGGATGAAGTTGAAGTTTGTTAGTTTACTCAATCATTTGAATTAAAAACATGGAATGTAATGAATAAGCCGGTAATACCGTATATTTGGTTAAATAATATGTGAATGCATTTTTTTATACAGTAAGGAAATATTTTTCTTAATGTAATTTTTGTGTTCTATAAGTAAATAAAAATTCTTCCTGAAGTATTCATAGTCTATTTAAAACATTTCTTTCTATTGGAAGTACTTTTAATTCAAATTGATATTTGAATGAATTTTTTTATAGAATCATAAAAATAACATAAATATACAAAGTTATAAAAAATTAATTTAATTTTAGAGGAGAATATATTAGGAAAATATACAAATGTTCCAAATGAAAAGTTCTATATTGAAGCCCAGGTTTTCGAATTTTCTCTACAAAGAATAAGATTTTCGTAACTTGAAAAATACTAAAAACGAAATAAACAATTTATAAAAAGAATTTGTTATTAAAAATGTGCAATAACCAAACTCAAAAAGCTGCAGTTTCTACTTTATTATTTATTTGATGGAAACTATAATTTTATTATTAATTATAAATTGGGTAATAAACAATGACACAAGTAAAATATATGGTATCTTTTGTGTAAAAATCGTTGAAACGACATAAGATAATCTAAAACCTAAAGATATGAAAATTTTGCTAGATTGTTCAACATTATATATTTGGTCTCATTTAACATATTATACATACTCATGTTTAACATAGTGTGTTGGGTACCGTTGTTTCTTATACCCGCCTACGAGAACATCGATATTCCCAACTGCGTTACGGAGACAAATCTCATAACGAAAGTTAGCGATGTCACTATACCGATATTCCCGCGTCAGGTACTCGCCAGCGCGGGTGGCTTCCGGCGCAACTTTGGCGCAGGTCCAGCTAATTAATTCCGTCAGCCGGCGCTTCATTTGCACCGCCTTCCTTGATATCTCTACCGGGACATTGTTTACAAACGGCGTCTGGATTGCGCTCTTTAGTTATTCAGGAAGATGGCTCGGTGTTAACATCACCTCTATGGATGTAACTGCGGTTAGAGGTGTGTTTACATAGAATCTTTTATTTAAAAAGAACAAAAGGGAATAGGTGTTTAGAAGATTTAATTTTGAGGGTTTTAATAATATAGCACTTAAAATGCATAAAGTAGAAAGTAAAAAATAACAAAGCATTTTATAATTTCAAGACATAAATATATTTTTGGAAATCTGTTATCTTTTTAAATATTATGTTAAAAATAAATAATGCAATGATTTGACATGTCCATCGATGAAGTTATTTATTAAAGGCTAATATTTAGACAATTAATAACTTCATCTCCATGTTTCTGACCGAGGGAATATAGAAATATTTTACGCGAAAGATGGATATTTTTCATACATTTATCTAATACATCGATATCACCAATGTATCACATCGTTTTGTAGCAAAACACCTCTTTATATTCTTATCTTTTCAACCCATGTGAAAACTGTGATTTTACTTCCTTCCTCTTTACAATTGGAATAATTACTATTAACAAAATAGTCACAATTAGAAGTCTAGTCGTGATAAAAATAAAGCACAAATTAAAGACCAATCTCAAGTACCGACTTATAATTTATTCCAATAAACTTCAGTGGTAGTATTACAGAGCTTTCAGTCTGCTTATTTTTTGTCATAACCTTCAAATTATAGTAAAATATACTCTTCCACTTTTTCTCGAAAAGGTTAATATATTGGCGAAAATTGTAAAAATTTCGATGGATGATGAAACTATTATACGTCGTAGCATCGTAGACTTTATATTATTATTGCTAAACCTCGATGGCTTAGTATAGCATCTTATCTCATTTCTTTTGTAAGACTTTTCTATATAGAAAAATATATCTTGGATCTCGGCCTATCGGATCTATCGGAAATATCACATCACTATTGAAAATAACATATTACTATTTAACAAATACGATGTTTTGAATTAAATTTAAGTAAAATGGAAACCTCCTTTACTTAAATTTACTTTCAGAAATATTAAGGGTTATGTGGAAGGGTAAGATATATTTTCAGTAGTTTTCAACTTTAATTAAGTGTTTGTGATAGAATTATAATTCGTTATATTTATTATGAAAAGATCAAAGGATGACTATCGGTTTTTTTTAGCTACGCAAATACGCACACACGGAAATATGTGTACACAAGAACAAACTGATTATTATAAATTTTGCGTAATAAATAATGAAACAAACAAGTGAGTACTTTTCATTACTTCTTTAATAATAGATTAAATATTTTCTACACAGATCCACTACACCGTGCATTCCTCTACCCATAGTCATTCCAATACTTTATCTGTGTAATTATGTATTCAAACATTTACCAGCATCACCGTCTGAAATAAACTGGTAATAAAGAGACTCGCTAAGGTAAGTGCGTGCCGACTTGCATCCACAAATTGCAGTAAAAGGGAATGCATTCGGAGACAATGAACAAAGTAACCTTCGTATAGTATAACGCGACATAGCTTAGGCATACTAGCCAAGGGGAATTTATTAAGATGGGAGGAATACTTTCTGTACAACCTGTCTCAACCCATGGAATGGTAGTTGCCGGGAGATTGTTTAAGTAATTATGAAAACATTAAGCTTCGTTAAGACTGATAATTATCTGCGAGTGCTCGAAACCGTGCGGATTGAAAGAGTATATTATTTTAAAAAATTGAACACAAAGTAATCATGCTGGCAAAACATATAAACAACAATGGCAACTAAATATTTTGCATGAAACAAATTTCTTTTTCTCCGGTTTTATGATTACTAGGTATGGGATTGCCATTTCCATCTATCAAATCAGGCTTTTTAAGAATACAAAACTGTGAAAATTACGGAAAATTGGGACACTCAAGTAATAAAAATAATAATAATAAATGTGTTCATATTTTTTGTATTTGTATGGTTTTTTACATGTAATTAAGTATATAGAGGCTTATGAAATCTTTTCTTTTGTTATCGAAGTTTCTTATAAGAGAGAGAAATTTCTCTTATGAGCCTTGTTTGAAATATGACGCTACAGCATCCAGCAATAGTCTGCAGTCATTCTTAAATTCCATTTGTCATTTTCACATTCCCTTTGCTATTC
The DNA here is from genome assembly GCA_039881145.1 of Druceiella hillmani. Lineage (NCBI taxonomy): Eukaryota > Metazoa > Arthropoda > Insecta > Lepidoptera > Hepialidae > Druceiella > Druceiella hillmani. Next base: position 4,533,800 of record JAYKKI010000048.1, on the reverse strand, counting down.
AATTAAGTTAGTAAAGTAGCTTAAACGAGAATGAAGTGAACTCTGAGGCTCATAAGACAACCTAATGTTTGGAAATTTTGAATGATTTCTTCATAAATAGGATTTTTAAGATTTCCTAAGGAGTATCTAATTACTTCTTTTAACGAAATCCATGCATTCGATTTTCAATCAAATCTATCATTCATCAGTTTTCTTATATCGGGGACAAAAAAATAACTGTTCTAAACTTACCTTCAGTTAAATATGTCAATAATAATTTCAAATATTTAAATATATCGTCTTGTTCATTTAAAATCTTCACAAATTTTAACACAATATCAAGTTTTATGTGAAAAGGGCTGTAAAACTTTTTTAGATCGCATTAATTTCTGTTGAACTACAGTTTTGCTTCCTGTCTCCAAATTGGTTCTAGCTGATCATTCTTTCCTAGTATAATGTTATGCTCCATTCCCACTTTCCCATTCATATGAAAATCCCACCCATTGTCGTTATTCTAATGAGTAAGAATTGTAACCATATTTGAACTAACTTAGCAGTACTTACTTAATGATCATCATGAGATATTAATCTTATTGATCTAATTAATTTTAATTGATCCGGAACAATATAATTTACAGTTTAATTAACTCAAACCATAGTTCAATCTTCATATTCTCTTCTTTGAGAAAAAAATTCAAAATAAAAAAATGAAATTACCAAAAATCCTACCTTGATGGAATTTTTTCACTATTTTTCCCGTAATTAACATATCAAAATCTATAAAAATCCGCACTCGCATTACGGAAAGGATATTCGTTGTAGACCTGTAATAGGTTAAACGTTTTTCGCTGTTATCTTTAAGATTGTCCGTACTCTTAATTTAATAATTTTTTCACTATTTTTCCTGTAATTAACATACCAAAATCTAATAATTAATCTAATCTTATTGAAACCTAGTTTGAACGATTATTTTAAAAGAATTAGAGCTGGGATTATGTTTTAGCAAATGTAATTAAGCATAAATTTAATTCAAATTTCGTCTGCTTTATGTAACCTTTTATTATAGTTACACCATTTTCTTTGTTAAATGTAAGACAATGGCATAAAATAATATCGTAGATTAATTTACATCACTTGTACTTTTTAAGGTATATATATATAGAAATGCGTATATTTTAGTTATAAAATGCGATAAGTACCGAATGCCTTTCTCTTGTTGGATTATTAGGCTGGTATTATTGCTTTGGTAATAATATAACACTGATAAGCGAATATAAGAAAGGCATTCGATACTTAAAGAAAGGCTTTAGTACATTTTTCCACTTCTTGTACAAAAATAACGGAAAATTAATTTTGTCCAGTTATTAAAATTTTGTATTGAAATTTACAAATTATTATTATTCATTTACGCCATTTCGCCAAGGTAAGTAAAGTATACAAAAATGTGGAAAGTGCCAATCTTGTAATTTTTAAATGTTCGTTTATTTATTTAAACAATTTCACGTATTGTAGCCCTTGAATCGGAGATATTATTTTGAGCAAATTTTTCCTCTTCTGGAGACAACCATGGAACATAACATTTTTTTTGCTAGTGACATTAACGCGGTTTTGTTAAAAAAAACTTTTCTTCCTTCTATTTTTGTCCTAAAAAGAGGAAACACGTTATTTTTTGATACCAGAATGTAACTAATGAGAACAAATGACTTATACAACTATGTAAAATTTCCAGTTGATTGCAAGTGTCATTTTGGGAAAAAATAGGCATAATATACAGATGGATAACAATATCCGACCTCAGTACCTTTTTTACCATTTTATTATGAAATCCAAAAAGCGCAATGGGTACGCTTTACACCCCTGGTTTAATTTTTGTTTATGTCCGACTTTTATTGATTCACTAATTCTAATACGTGTTTTTATATGCTCTTTATTATTTTTGTAACATATATAACAATGTACATAACTGTCTTTTAGATTTTCCTTTATCTTTGTATTGACTAAGTTTTCATTCGCCCCTTATTATTTTTATGAAGAGCTTTACTTCTTTACATTTTCGTAACAAAAGGTCAATTAATATATATATACGTGTGTGTGTGTGTCCCTTTATTTAACATTTTATCTATAATAACATTCTCATAGAACATAATATTTTCACGGATTTTCTTGGGTTTGTAATTATATTAATAGTTTCTCACTTTCTTTCAGTCGGGGGGGGGGGGGGAGAGGGAAGGGGAGAATGTGTTCAAAATTCATTATTTTGTACACAAGCTATTCTCGATTTCCATGATATACTTTATTTGCTACTTTTGGAAATTTCATATGCAAGTAATAATGAAAAACTTATGGGTTTACCTGGCCACACACTTCCCTGTCACAACTTTTTAAAATTTAAGTCTATTACTGTAGTCTAGGAAGTTCTAAAATTAGACGTAATATGAACTATAACCTAGAAAGCTAAAATTAGACGTAATATGAAATCATATAACCCATAAATATTTTGGAAAAAGAAATTACTTTATGTAAGTAGTATAATATTTTTCCCAAAATTTATATATTGATACCACCCAATACTATACACCCAATACACTTGAGTGATAAAGTAAAATTTTATATTCTAGCCTTCTGAAGTGTCAAATTAAATCTGATCTTATGTGGAATTCATTTATAGTGTAACACATCGCTGATTCTGCTTCCCCGTCTCCTAAAGTATTGATTGGAAAATGTGAAGAAAAATATGACAAATTGATAAAAATCCTCCAATAAACAAGTTGTAATAGATTCTATTTGTATTTCAATTATTCATAAAATTATTACAACACTAATATTATACGTTATACTCAAATGTAGATTGCACTTACATCGCAAGCCACCGTTATGAACGTCCCGTGAAGATACAAGTGTGCTTTTGAAAGTTTAAAAGTGTGCACTTTTGGAAATGCAAAAAATACACAATTGAATTCCTTGGTACAGAAATAATTCTTAGAAAAGGACTGTTTATTCTGTTATCTATATGAACCCGTTGTTTTATATCATCCTTTTTTTCGTCAATGAACTCTCAAAATAAACTAACCTACACATTGGTTTGCACCATTACTTATAGAAAAGGGTATATTTAAAATTTATTCTTTATTATGAAAACCCTAGATTTGGGTGGACGAATTTAAAATGGTTTAAAATATTGAATGAATAATTGAAATAGGTCTATTTTTATCTTAAAAGAAATATATATATATATATATATATATATATATATATATATATATATATATATATTTATAAATATATATATATATACATATATATATATATATATATATATATATATATATATAAATAATTAGAAAATAATTATGTTTCATTTAAGCGATTCCTTACCTTACTTATTTTCGTTCATAATAGTGGTTACTTAGGAAAATTTGGAGCATAAAAATAATTTACTGTAACATGTGTAGTTAAATGTAACTAAAAAGAAGGCGCTATGCCAAATGTGACGTATCCAACGGTTTTATATCCAACGGTTTGTGTCATATCAAAAAACATTAAAGAAAAACCCTTTTCATTTTTTCTTCTGAAAATTTAATACACCGCCAACCTATTTATTTGTTTTTTATTCAACTACTAAATTTGAAGCCTGGGGTGTTTTTTTGGACTAAAAAAATTCGGAAAGGTTCGGATTCGGACCTTGAAAGATTATTATTTAAAACTTCATTACCATAGTCTGCCATCATTCTAAAATGAACATACCTTCTAAATTTCACTCTTCTAAAACCAGCGATAGTCAAGAAGAATTTTATACACATAGACTAACTGTTGCCACGGCTTCGCTCATGTGAAATTGGTTTCCCTACGATACAAAATCCTACCTTTATCTCCGTATGTATATGGAGTGCCAATTCTCACGGAGATCAGTTGAATGGTTGATCTGAGAACCTAAAACGAACGTAAATTCTAAAATACTGGATTTAGTAAATTTACTTATATTGTGAAATATTGACGTGATCCGAATTGCTTTACCATCACGTACCTATTTTTATTGATTGTAGTTTTAAGTTGGGTTACGTCGCGTGTGTTAATAGTGACTATCATGTATGCATCGCTTTGGATTAATGAATTTTGATGTGAAAATCTATTGAATAGGAGTTGAAAGGTTCTCATGAGAAGATGCGCCTCAACATTCAGCCGGCTTCGTATATTGTCCGCTTTTTCCGACTAATTCCCCATCCGGCCTGCTCATTCTATTTTGGCTTTTTTCTAGTTAATTCAGCCAGCTTTATGTCTGGTCAGTTCTTTCCAACTTAATTCGACCAAGTCGTTCATATCGTTGTATTACATGAAACTGTCTTAAAAGCGTTACCAGAATACCTTACACACAAAGCGAAAACATATTTTTGACCAATGAGCCATCGTTGTGGTTCTTGAAATTTTAATAAATAAGGCTGAGCTTACTTTTTAAATAAAATTACTTTTAAGTATAAAATAATTTTAGTAATATTTTTCGATAGGTGACCTTATACAGATACATGGTTTAAATCTATGCTTGCGCTACGGTTTATTGGGTTTATTTGAGTCTGATGAATATTTATAAAATTTAGTTGTTTCACATTTACCAAGCGTTCCATGATGGCTCGATTTCATTGTTTGCAATTTTTCTTTAATTTAATGCTGCGAATGATCTTGGGCCCGAATTTCACAGACAAGCATACGAAGAGGGCTGAATTCTCTATTAAATTTGGCGTTCCCTATTTCCTCTGCCTAGAGTACGCTCTTTCTTGACACCTGGCCATCCATGGACTCCGCTTTTCTTTTTCTATTGTGATAAAAATAAATTATTATATCATTTACTGAATATTTATGTGTTTGAATTAGCTATGAGAAAATATTTTGCTTTTCTCAAGATTTTTCATGCCCTGCTCTCAATATTTATATTACGGAACATATAAAAGGTCTCAATATCAGTTAAACCATGAATGAGTAATCAAAGTGTGGAGCCACCAACTTGAAATCATAGCGTTATTTAAAAGTAGGAATATATAATATATATATATATATATATATATATATATATATATATATATATATATATATATATCATATCTATTATATATTCCTAGTTTTAAATAACGAATATATAATATCTATAACTTTTTACAATAGACACATAATTTCTTTCAAGAAGTAATGGTTTTTAGTTCTTATTTATTATAATTACTTTATATTTGTCGGTAACGCAGTTTGATAATGCTGTACAAGTAGTCGTTCTATTTAAAACAGTGTTTTCTAACCGAGTGCTTATTTTTAATTCATGCTCGTAATCAATAATACGGTAGTTGACTTATTCTAAATTTTGATATTTTTCGTACAATATTGTGAAATATAAGTTAATTAAAAACCAGTCTTGAAAAAAATTCAAAAATTAATTGAAAAATGAGCCAGTTACAGGCTTCTAAATTTGAAGATACGGATAGGGTTGGGTATATCCCTGTCTCTTTTCCTCTTGTATATCCCTGTCTCTTTTCCTAATGTGCAATTTTAAAAATGACCTCGCAACACAGTATTCCCCTTCTTGTCTAAAGATTAAATTTAAACATTTATAACTCTGCCAATTTTTAAGATTATTAAAAAATGTTTTCACTCTTCATCAGCTTGTATCTTGAAATTATGATTAATGAAATAAAGAAAAATTTATCAAATACCCAATTAAGTCGTTTAAAATTTCCACCAGTGCACCAAGTATGTTTTTATGTTTCTTATATGATAATTAAGACGTACGTATGATATTTATAGTTTAACCTTAAATGTACTGGAATACTAACCTTTGCTGCCAGCAATCCTTATCCAGATATAAATTCTCTTTAATGTTTTTCCTGCAGTCTTGAATAATTCTGCTTCTTCCTTTTCTCAACGTATACTACGTCACATAATTCCGTAAATAAAAGAAGTGTAGTTTTTGGTGGACTGATCACTTTATTGGTGACATTGCCTTGTTTAAAAATTTCATCCCCAACAAGATGATTATGAATCGGATTCCCGAGGAATCAGTATATCATTTCCGAAATACTTACATGCTTAGCTCTCTCCTCTTATTCCTTCTTATAAAAGCAGCTCAGCCAATTTGTCCTCGTCTTATTTATGTATTTGCAAATGTATTTAAAAGATATCATTCAGGTACAGTATTCAATAGTGATGAACGCATTAAACGTTCGAAATACAACAGAACAATGAGATATATACCGATGGTTGTCAAGATTTACTCCACTTAGGATAAAACCGCTTTTTTTTGGGGAACGTCTCCCCTAGAGTGGGTAGCCATTGTCATCGGTTTGTATTTCTCAGAGGAGGGACTTATAATTGAAGCTTCTACAATGAATCATGTTTTTCCTTTTTTTATTTCCCCTCACTTTGAAGCCCCATTCTACAAGTATAGGTGTGAAATTAATCAATATGTTTTATGGCCCTAACAGATAAAACCTAACAGTAATACGTTACCGCCTTGTAAATTTGAATCATTTAGAATAAAGTATAAAACATATTGCGACTCATTAAATGAATCTGTAGTTAATATTATTGCATCAATTTTTTACTTCTGTGAATATTTCATTTTTTTTCTTTAAGCAGCTTCTCACGATTTAAAATTCACGATTTAAGGAAAAAAAATCATCTGGCTAGATTAACATATATATATACATATATATAGAATTCGAAGACAAAGTGACACGTAATTTAAATCCAACACATTTACGACTCTCTCTTTATGTCTCTTATATACCAGTTTAAAAATAAATAAGACACCATTTGAATACTTAAAAAGAGAGCTTGTACAGGTAGGCAGAGCGGAAGAAAATAAAAGAAAAGTTACAATCTAACGCAAAAACTACTAGTATCGGCCGAAGTCGTAAACGGCCAGCGGCCCCTCTTACGACCAGTTTCCCAAGGCACTTTTACAATAGAGAGGAGCTTTGACGACATTTTAATGTACGTCGAGGGAATTAAATTACTTATTCTTAGCGCAAATAAGACAAGGTAGTTGCAGGAGGTCGAATCTCTGTTAGGGTACGCCTGAGGTCATTTATAAGTGATTTCGAAAAGTTTTTTAAGTTTTTTGCTGTGAAAATTAATTTAAGATCGTCTGTATGTTTAGTTTTTGGGGGCATGATTTTAGGCCTTTAGTCACTGTAGCGGCTGAAATTTAATATACTATAATATCTGAGTTTGTGTAGGACTAAAAAATCTGAAAGTTTGAGCTGGCATAAGATTGGAAAATCTCATAAGGGAAGAGAACACGGAAGAGAAAAAGAAAATCAACAAAATTAATTTTCTATTAACAGAAATAATTTAATTACTAATTCAATAAAACGATAAAAATATTAACTATAATGTTGTATATTAACATATTGTTTATTTAGAACTATAAAATATCCTCAGCGAAGTTCGATTCAATCGTAAATTCATGTTCATTCAATGAAGACATGGTTATTCCTTGAATCAAACAACCTTGTGTTATGTCACAAGCATACTTGGACAAAATCATATCAAGAGTGGCAAACTTATCCTAGTAGTATTATGAAATAATAACCTCTAGAATCTGAGCTGTGAAACAATATAAATGTAGCAACGGCATTAACGCGGTAGTCAACTTTAAAATAAACCGAAAAGTATAAATTGTTTTGTCTTTAAACAGGAAACATTGTGATAATAACTAAAACAATTGATACCATCTGCAGACTATCATGAATAGCCTGTAATTGGTCCGGTTCTAATCCAATACATTTTTTTTGGTTTGGTGGCATAAATTAAGAGCGAAATTTATGTATGGACTAGGAAATTATCGTTTTGTTTGTTCTACTGAACAAAACGAATTTAAAAAAATCTTATTAATTGTAATAAAATAGCTTTGAAAACGCACATACGTTCGTATGTACATACGTATTATTATATTCTTAATAATCATATGATTTAATCCAGGTTTTTGTCTTTTGTAGGCTACGTATACCAAAATTCAAGAGAAATTTTTTAAGAAAATCCAGTAGTCGTTCGCCTGTCATAGTTGTTTCTTTTAACAGGCAGAGCGACGGACAAGTACTCGTATATGCCGTTCGACATAGAAACTTAAAATATGGTATAGTCGTAAAGTATATTACGTAAAGTATAAGGATACGGATATATCTCTAAATAAAATTTTAGATTATTTAGGGAGAGAAAATGAAGTTCCTCACTTTATATTGAAAAACGGAACTCTTATAAGGTCATTAACCTGTCTAGTAACACATCTATTTCAATCAATTTTGTCTGAAAATGTGCCATGTAGAATTTGAAACTTGGCATAATAATAGATCTCAATAAAACACATATATTGCATCGACTTACTTTTAAAAATAGTAGTATATGAATTAATGAACACTCCCTTTATTTCTCAAACTATTGAAGTAAATCGCAGAATCACAGAAAAATTATAGTGAATATCGTGGACCGTATATTCTTTTGAATATGCGCCATATTTTACGCCTGGAAAATATATTGTAGGTAATAAATTTGCGTTGTGAACAATTTGTATTTATAAATGGTTTAATAAGAATACTATGTACTTTACACGTTTTTGTACTAAAATATATGCGACTGTGACTTCTATTCATATTTCACCGATTTTTTCATATTTCATTATAGTGAAGTGGTATCAGTTGTCAATATCGAGTTACAATGATTTTAAAACTAATTTTTATCAGACATTTTTGTTCCAAACATATCTACGAAAAATTTGTTCCCTCCAAAAGTATTCATATAAAATTTTTGAAAATTAAACTGAAGTTTAATTTTCTTACTAGAAGTTTACCGGAAAACTATAGCTATGATTCTAAATATTATCGTTTTTGAGAAATTCTCGATATTTGTACGCCTTTGAATGGTATAAGGGTCAATATCATAGCATGGTGAAAAATGATATTATTATTTGTCAATAGTTTAATGAAAATACTATGTACTTTTATATATTTATATGTGAATAAAATGTGAGCTCAGCAAAACTCTTGTAGTGCATATTCAAATCTTGTCCCTTTATATATTTCTATTTAAACTGTATAAAGAAGTGTTCTGAATTCATGTAACTCAACCGTTGTTCTATTACTGGAGCTTTAAGTTTATTAAAATTATAATCTTGTTGTTGACTTGTTTGGCCATAATCGGAAAATTATTTATTCTTAAAGTTTTCGGCTATTTATGTGACTGAAAATCTGAACTTTTCAAACCATCATTAAAAAAAATTGTTTGTCCTAAAAAGAAGATACTTGCCAAAGGTATAATAAAATTATGTATGAGACTATAAGTATATTTAAGGTGCAAATATTATGATTCTTTTATGAACAGTTTCGATTGGAGAATCAGAACTCATAGGTTTCGTGGTTTCGTAGATGCGTGATTTCGTGGATAGGATAAGTGGATGCCAATAAAATTATAAATAAAAAATTATCAAATTTGTTTTTGTAATAAAAACTCGGATTAATAAAGAGTTAAATATCATTAAAACCTGTGTCATATTAAATAAGATAAGAGAAATAAAGAACTTTTTTTTTTAGTTTATGTTTGGTTATTTATCAAATTAGTTAAAATACATATTTTTGCGCTTATTTATTAGAGACTTCCTAGTGTTTGGGAATAAATCTTAGTTACTCGTTTCATATAGTAACTAAGTATATTTGCCAAAACATATTAATTTCACTTAAAATACATAGTGTGAATTAGTAAAATACCATTAGCGCTTTTTGCGTTCTTCAAATTTGTAAGTTATTGTGTTGCTTATAAATTAATTTACATTAGAAAATCAGTTAAATTTGTTGAATGTTGTAATGAGCATCAAATTTTCTTGCTGCAGATAGAAGTTGAATGGCGGTGGAAACGTGACAAGTTCTGTTTGATTTAATAATGCAAAATTATCCGATAACCTCCCTATCGATATTATTGCAAATCTTAGCACATATCTTAATATAGTGGTATAACCTTTCTTCGCAAAAACTTTTCATAATCCTTTTATTAAAACATTATCTTTTCAAGTTTAATTAAAACACGGCCAGTTTTATTGTTTCGTTCCAAATTATTAAAAAGGCATCCGAAATTATACCCCAGCCCTTTATTTCTTTCCTTGATTAAAACTCGCTTATCTCCCAGGGTGGATATGTCAGATTTGATTTACTTGTTAAATTAAAATTGTATCGTACATCCTACGACGGGTATCAGTAGGTTAAAGGTTTTATACCTCTTACAGTCTGCATTCTTCCCTTTCAGTATATAAAGGCACTCACTGGAATAGCCTCGATTATATCTTTTGGTATGCTACTTACCAACAAGCACCCATTATATAAGTCTCCAACAATCTCTACAAGCAAACGACTCGTCGTAATACTTACGTATTCTATAATTCCATTATACATGCCAGCAGCCTTATCATTCGTCAGTTTATTAATTTTCTCTTTATTTCTTCTTCCAAATCTCCATCACGCTATTATTGTCTGTGTTTTCATTCTTCGGTTGAATTTCACTCTATATATTACGAACATTTTTTATTACTTATTCCTCATCCTCAACCTCATTTTAGTGACTTTTAAAATAGTAAATATTGCTTTCAGTAATTACTTAAAAATTCTGAGAAACTTTAAAGAATTTCCAGGAAACATTTGTGCTATTGCAGAAGTTCTTATTAAATATAAGGCTTTTATTATTTTTTGTTCTTTATTTCTCACAGAATTACTTAATGCGGAATTCATTGCTTTCTATCATCTAGATTGTGGTAATATTGAGAATATTTTCAAGTTCAAAATTGCACTACCTGAATTAGTTAGATTTGTGGTAATTTAATATGAGAACTATTGTAACTGCTGCACGCCATTACGCGTTGCGAAACTTTTCTTTTCATATTTTCTATTAGATCAAAAGGTTTTCCATATTCTTAATATTTATTGAAACTTGAATTTAATTGTATTAATTTATTCAGCTACTGCGTCTAAAATAAAGAGGATCTCTTTCAATCACTGTGATGTTTCTTGTTCTTCACAGTCTTATTATTTTAATAGTTTAATACGTAGAAATTAAATGACTTTTATTAACACGTAAACTAAAGAAGCTTTCAGTAAAAGGTGGAAAAATCTTAAATAAAAACTGAATAAATTGCTTTTTTGGTAATTTTTGTTTTTTCAAAGAAATTAAACACGTACACAAAAAGTTATATTTTTACTTTATTTTCAAGATTACTTAATAAAAAAAAATTACACAAAAGAAAATCATATACATTCTTTCGTAAAACTTACCGAGAAAATTTTCTACTTTCGATGGTGAAGTCGATATTTTCATATTTAGAAAAACATTATTCTTAGTGATAAATCTATAATTTTTCTCTATTCGCATTTATAATCGAATTAATATTCAAAAATCCATCATAATTTCATAAAGTATCGTATCTATATGTAACGGATTCGTATCAATAAGATACAGGATGTTAAGCCCTTTTTTATATTTAACAAGTAAATATCCATCTCTTCAACCATTCTTATTGCAAACTTAACAAATATAAATTATTATAATAAATTACTAAACCCAATTGAAAACACTCCAATAAATACTTTATCACTTAGAGTAGATTACATTAAACTGAATTCAAGATAATTTTGTGCCCTCCGAGTAAAGCGATTCGTGTTTATCGTTTAATAAAATTTTCCTTCATTCCCCAACACGAAAGCTTTCATGGCCAGCGTAATAAGTGTTTTCCATTACATTAACAATTTAGTTATTATCCACTTCGGATAGTAATGTTATAATAAAAGTTGGAAATACATATCTACTTACTAAAATCAGTAAGCAAATAATATGCCATGCCCGTGGCCTCAATCTACGATGATAACATCGCTACTTAATTGAACAACTCGCAATGTTTTACGGCAGTTGCTTTTCGTACGTTTAGTTCAATTTTTACTGATTATATTAAAAGTTTTAAGACACGCACTAAAATTATGAGCTTTTATTTTGGAGAGCTTCAACGTAAAATAAAAGAATCGAACAGGTTCTAACTGTCTTAAAGTCGTATTTATTGTACAGTAACTCAATTGTTTTCGTTTTCTTTTATTAAAGACCTCGTATAAAAAAAATTCAAAAGAGTTTCTTTACTTCCATGGAAGAATTTAGGGTATTCTGATATTTTAAATATAAAGTACCGAAGTTCACATCATAAAGACTATTAGACTGAAAGTATTTTATATTAGTTTTTTATTCAATTGATAAAATAAATAAATTTTGACGTAAAAACGTGTCAAGTCTGTGTTTTTTTTTTGTTTGATAGCTGTATTAAAATTAATCAATGTAATTAACATTGATGTCAAAAGCAGGGGAAATGCGAGTCTAGCGCGCGCTTTAAAGATTCCGTACCTCGTTTGAAATGAAGTTACTTTATTCATTGTACTAGTAAGTTACTTTATTTGTTGAATTTCCTAGTGCCATGAATATTTAATAATATCTAATATAATAAAGTAGGTGGGATGTATATATTACCGTGTTAATATTAAAGACGTAGAATCATTGTTCTAATATTCCTAAAACATTTGGATCGGCTTCTAAAATAATCAGTTTCTTTTTTCATAAATTTAGATTGAGAATCTTTGGAATAAAGGAAGGGGACGGGGGTTGAAACATATTTTTGTTTCGTCTTTTTAGTATATGTCTGAAGATAAACTATTTAAGTTAAGACAAAAAATACTTTCGAAGTCCTTATAAGTAGCCCTTTTAAAGGATATCAGACGAATTTAAAAAAACTATTTAAAAAAATTTGAGTTGTTATTTTGACCTTCCCCCTTCCGAAATTTTTTACATATAAATATTTTTTAGTTTAGTTAAAGGGATATGTGCAGGTTTGCTTTATATTAAATTCCAAGTTTTTACTTCAGGCGGTTTCTGAGAAAAATGTATATGAAAAACGGACAGTCAGAAAAGTGAGTGATCTTATAAAGTTTCCGCTTTTCTGTTATATGTTAAACTATAATAGCTTGTAATGTATGAGCAACACTAATGTAAGTATTAAACTCAGAGAAACAGTTTTACCCATAAATTACAAACTGTTATGTGTTAAACTATAATAGCTTGTAATGTATGGGGAATAATAACGTAAGTATTAAACTCAGAGAAAGCAGTTTCACCCATATATTACAAACTGTTATATGTTAAACTATAATAGCTTATAATGTATGCGGAACACTAACGTAAGTATTAAACTCAGAGAAAGCAGTTTTACCCATAAATTACAAACTATTATATGTTAAACTATAATAGCTTGTAATGTATGAGGAACACTAACGTAAGTATTAAACTCAGAGAAACCAGTTTTACCCATAAATTACAAACTGTATGTGTTAAACTATAATAGCTTGTAATGTATGAGGAATACTAATGTAAGTATTAAACTCAGAGAAAGCAGTTTTACCCATAAATTACAAAGTGTTATATGTTAAACTATAATAGCTTATAATGTATGCGGAACACTAACGTAAGTATTAAACTCAGAGAAAGCAGTTTTACCCATAAATTACAAACTGTTATATGTTAAACTATAATAGCTTGTAATGTATGAGGAACACTAACGTAAGTATTAAACTCAGAGAAAGCAGTTTTACCCATAAATTACAAACTGTTATGTGTTAAACTATAATAGCTTGTAATGTATGAGGAATACTAATGTAAGTATTAAACTCAGAGAAAGCAGTTTTACCCATAAATTACAAACTGTTGTGTGTTAAACTATAATAGCTTGTAATGTATGAGGAATACTAACGTAAGTATTAAACTCAAGCAGTTGTGTGAAGAGAAAATATAGATAAAGAGCAAGGAATATTTTAGAAAAAAATATTAATCGACCATAAAGACTAAAGGTCGCGAATAATTATTTACACATCAATAGAAAATTAGCTTAAAAGATCACTGACAATTTTGAAACAATTTTAGTTTCGAAAATATGGTCACATTTTTTTTTAAATTTCATTCATCAAGACTTTTTCCCCTTTTTTAGGAAGTTGTATAAGTTAATTTAGCACCAAAATAGAATGTGTATTGTATATTTAAGATTATTATTATTTATACATCCAGTCTATATCCGAGACATACAATTGAAGATTGGACAAAAGGAAACATATTAATACTACAAGAATTGATATTTATTATTAAGCCACAATTTATTATATTTATGTCAAGTTTAAGCTCTTAAGGTTAAACAGTTTAGAAGTTACAATATTGTAATAGGCTGACGGAAAATGGACATGGTGCTGATTCTATAAGTATTGTTTCGAACATCTATTTTCATTCTTTTGTGTAATGTAAAATAGTTTCATAAAACATTATCAATAATTTACTTTTATGATCATCAATATTTATGTTTTAGTTATAGGTACGAAATAATCAAAAGTATAAATATACAATCTATATCCATTAATTTTCCAAAGAAATCTCCTGCCAACTTGTAGCTTTGTTTCATATACGTTGTAGAACTTGCTATAGCCCAGTTTGCAAACATTATAAAGAAAAACTATGAGGGGGAAAAACAGGAAAAATAAAAATAACATCATAATCCACAATTAAATGGAACTACGTGACGTAGTATTATTTCTACTTTCTTTAAGTTCTTTACCACGACCTAGGTTTCGTTGTATTACAACATCTTCAGGTGGGCTATTAGCAAAGATGCTTTGCTTGTGATTTAATTTATTTGTGAATAATGCATTTCTACAAAATTAACGTCAAATATATTTAATACCATAATCCATTTTAGTAAGAGCAGCACAGCTATTACTTGGTAGATAATCAAAAACTTATTATATGGACAATCCATTGATTCTTAATACTGAAGACTTCAGCATAAATTTCATGTAAATTCGAATAAATAATACTTCAAAAACATCATTAAATAGGGCCCACCCGATCGATACCGTGAAATCTGGAAGGCTTCGAAATAGATAGTTACAATTTTTTGGTACACATGGTATATAAAAAGCAAAATTTAAAATTTTGAAAAAAATCACGACGATGTAGTCTTCGTAATTGAAAAACGATTAAATAATTTTTTTGAGAACTCCCGATTAAAAGAAAGTAAGAGCCTAGTAATATAATACAAACCCAAGAAAATACGTCGAGACTGCCATTACCATTTCCGTTCCCAATATCAATTACATTGTAGAAGCATAGAAAAGATATTTGTGCACCAAGAGAATTTCAATTAGTTACGAACTGCATAGGCAGGGCACAGGCAGGGCATGGCAGCCCCGACGGATTTTTTTGGGTTTCTAATGATAATAATAGATTTTTACTATTTTTATCGGGGGGGGGGTGGTTCAAAAAAAAAAATTTAATTGTTTTTCGATTACAATGACTACATCCGTCGTCGGTTTTTTCAAAATGTTTAATTTCTTTTTTAATTTTATGCTTTTTGGAGATAAATGGTAACATTCGTTTGAAAAAAAATGTTGCAGCGCCTCCTGGTAATCTAACACCATAATACCTATCTAAGATTCATCGCCGATTAGTTCCAAATATTTTGTAGAAAACTGTGTCTAAATCGGTCAAACAATTTTGGAGATAAATGGGGACATTCGTTCGCAACAAGTTATTGCTGCGCCCCCCGGTGAGCTAACACCATAATACCTATCTGAGAACCATCGCCGATTAGTCCCAAAAATTTTGGCATAAAAATTAGTCAAACAATTATGGAGATAAATGGGAAAATGCCATTGCAACAAATTGTTTATTGTGGTGCTCTCCGGTGAAGTAATACCATAACACCTATCTAAGAAACATCACCGATTAGCTTTAAATATTTTACGTAAAACCGTATCTAAATCGGTCAAACAATTTGGGAGACAATTGGGATCTTTCGTTTGTAAGAAAATGTTTGTTGCGGTGCCCTCTTGTGAATAATCACTGTAATGACTATCTAAGAACCATTGTCAATCAATCACAAATATTTTACAGGAAACCGTATATAAATCGGTCAAACCGTTTTGGAGATAAATGGGAACATTGGATTGTATACACAAATAAATAAACAACCTCTCACCCTAAACACATATACCTCCTCCGTTCCGTCGTGGGTAAAAATAGAGTAGTTTTAGAAAAAATCATCGAAGTTACCAAAATTTTGTAAAGGGAAAATTATTTTGACTTAGTAATTAACTTTAACTTAGTAGTTTTTATGAAACATAAACATTTTGACTGTAGAAGGTTACACAATTTAAAATATAGGGTTCTATTACATAACATGTTGAAATTTATATTCTATACAATTTTGAATCGGGTGTGGGGGGGACTACTGAGAGTTATTTTTAATACGATTTACAGAGAGTTATTTTTAATTTGATAGCCTAAACAATAAGATAAATGTTCTTTTATAACGAAATTGAATAATAAAACGAAGAATTGATATATATATATATATATTTATATATATATATATATATATATATATATATATATATATATATATATATATATATATATATAAAGAAGCTACAAATTGTAAATCACCTTCAAGTTTTCCACAATTAAGAAATAACCGATTCTGCGTTGTAATTTTGATCATTCTTATTATTGGTGATAATGTGTTGTGAAACAATTTTCTATTGTGCAAAAAGAGTATAAAAATATTGAAAACCATATTTACGGAATCAGCGCAGTATCTAGACCTTTCCGCGTGTTATAACTATATAACTTCTCTAAATGTTTGTTCTTGACAGTTTAAATTTAATAAAATCATCGTAAATGATGGATTCAGAATAAATGTTATGAGCATCACTCAAGCGCCAATACAATGTTACATCGAAAATCCATTTTTAAGATCGAGTTTCACCCTGCATCTTATTACTTTTCTAAACTGTCCCCTTCATTGATCTATATGTGATAAAGACATAAAACTTAAAAATATTATAGTAAAAAGAGAAATTACGTACAGCTACATATGAAAAAAGAAAATTGCCTTACGACTAACAACGATATGAAATGAATAAATACATTAATTATATTACTATTAATGCAGAAGCACTGAACTAACTGCTTCCTGCAACTCCATCCAAAGGTACGCCAAGCTTATTAAGCCCTTCATAATGTTAAGTTGCATTAAGCCACTGAATAAATTAAACTTTTGGGCAAGTCTCCGACTACGATGGCACGGAACCAACTCGTTCATAATCTGCACGGCCATTAGGAAGCTATTTAGCGGGCCGAGCTCACGTACTCGCTGCGCACTTTGCTCACTTTTTACGGTGCGGCGACAAATAATTCGCTCGTGACTCACTTAGGCTTCGACGCGCCCATTTTAGCAACTATTTTTTGGCGTAAGGCAGCCGAGAGAGGCGCCCTAGATACGGTTCGGTAAAATGTACCAGTCGTAACATTGTTATGAAGCATTAGTTATGCTGGGCGGATTTTGGCGATGCAAAATCGAATTTGGTGTTATAGATCTTTCGAGCGTATTTTTATGTTTATGGGTCGAGTGTATCGATGGAATTTATATTTTTATATTCGTAGTCAGAAAAGGTATTGTATGATGCTTTTGAAATACAAATAATCCTTGCGATAATCGCAAATTCTTAGTTTAAGTACATAATAATATACACCCAATTTTTTGAGACATTTTCCATTTTCATAAATTTTTATATTATTTTGTGGTTTTCTTATATTATTCGGCAATAAATATTGATAAAAGTATAAAATGATACTATATATAAATTCTTGCGATCTTAATGAGTTAGCGAAATAGAGATATCGGTACAAAAATTTATGGATTTTTACACTATCGGAGCATTCTAATTATTTCATAACCATCGTAAATTCCTATCACTTGAAATTGTGTGTAAATAGTGAATATTTATATTTTCAACTAGTAAATGTTTTTTATTAATAAAACCGCTGAAATCGGAAGGAAAAGCGCTATTTGGCGATTTCGCCATTACATTCAAGTGAATCTAAATCAAAATCATATTATCATTTTTATTAAATAATTAATATATATAACTGTTTGTACATGAGATGTTACATAATTATATGAAAAAAACTTATATTTTGAATTATGTTTTCTACAAAAGCGATTTTATATTAGTATTGGTTAGAAGTCATAGTTATATTATAATCATTGATAACTCATGTTATTTCCAAAATATACTTACATATTGAGTATAAATATTTTGCTGTGGGCAAAATAGCAATATGCTATTTTGATGAATTCTAACAGGAATTTATCAAAGTAGTGATCGTCCAGTGGTCAAAATTTGACCGTAATTCATTGAATTTTTAAGTTGAACATTACTGAGGTTCTTGTGTTAAAGAGGATACTTCTATAATCATTGCACATAATTTTTACTCTTATGTCAGCTGAGAGTGTGTACAAACACGTCATAGCGTGTGTTGTTTGCCTTAATCCCTTGCATTTATGAAATTTAAAATGTAATGTTAGGGATATCTATTACACAAAATATAAAATAAACGCTTCTTTGTCTTGACATACTCTCCACAGACTATTGAAAAAGGAACATTTGAAATCACACAAAAGTCACAGCCCGGAATTCATTCAGTCAATATGACATTTTACAATATTTTGGCGACAATTTCTACCATGTTTGACTGTTTGAATACAGACATTGACAGTATGAAAGTATACGATGAATCTTTTAATTTATTTGTAATATGTTATGTGATGTAAATGTTACACATATTATATATATATATATATATATATATATATATATATATATATATATATATATATATATATATATATATATGAAATTCACTAAAAATATCATTGAAGTAATCATTGTGTATTGTCATAAGAAAAATACCATCTGTTATCTAAAATATATTACATTACAACGTTAAAATACTTTAGCATTTTCTTTTCTCACTTTATTGTGAAATGTTTTATAAATAACCAAATCACAGTATTACAGTTGGAGTAATATAAAATACATTCTGTCAAGGGAATATCAGAAATTGTCCATAAAATATCTACGTGACAACATCGAAAAAGTGAATAAAGTGGTCATGAAAAATCGTCATTCAGGTAGAACAAAAAATGGCAGAGTCCCTATTTTATGAATGCTTCAACGAACAAATTTACAACCTACATTCACGAAAAATAATGGATGACAAGAAGTGAGTTTGGATTGACTTTTGATAAAAACATATAAAAAATGAGTGAAATCAAAGTTTATTGACTGTTTTCTTGACTAACGTAGTATTTACCATTCGATATTCCTTCTGGAGGGTTAAATGGTTTGCAAGTAACATTATCTGGAGCGTTAAGCGATGTGTTATGTTGAAAATTAGAAAAAAATTTCTATTTTGAATCTCAATGATAAATATTGACATGACCTGTTCATGTCAATATGTATATCGACACTTGAATGTGAATTTTTGTGTTAAAAACTCGACAAATGCCCAGTAATTTTTTTTTCCAAACTCAAGTTATCACTTCGTGCAAGATGTTTTGAGTCAATCAATGTAATAAAAAAATCTTGGAAGGAGCTGAAAGTCATACCAGAAAGTTCCTAGCAGTTATATATTTCTATTCTAGATTCGTTTCCATAGTATTGACATATGTAAACCATTTGAAAAGAAATTTCATGCGTTTTTGAAATTAAAAGGTTTAAAAGAAAATAAATTAGGTTTGACTATTCTAAGCTAAAAGTACAAAAATTTGGTGATAAACTTTTATTCCATTTTGATTCAGCGGTGTTCTGGAAATTCTAATATATTTAACAATATATAATTTGCAAGTTTGGTCAAGTAGATCATATCTGTAGTAATAAATAGTGGATATTCTCTAACGAGTTTAAAAATTCATTTAGCATTCATTTCGTTATGAGAAAGTTGCTTCATTCGCAAAGTAGGTTCCCAATACGAACTAATTTAAAGCCACGCGTTCGTTAACATTCATCAATATCTGGAATGTTGCCAATTTTTATAAACGGTATGTAAGCGCTCGCCAATAAGGGTAATGGGGCGGATGTGCGCTCCGTTTCAGAGTTGCTACAGAGTGAACCTTGATAATAACATATTGAGGAATAGGAAATCGTCTATCAAAAGTTTGAATGTTCATTGATACTGAGGCAGTGGAAAAATGTATTAGGGCCAAATGAAAAACGTTACTCGCAATTAAATGAAACTACGTGATGTAGTATTATTTCTACTATCTTTAATTTCTTTACCACGACCTAGGTATATCCCACCTGAAGATGTTGTAATACAACGAAACCTAGGTCGTGGTAAAGAAATTAAAGATAGTAGAAATAATACTACATCACGTAGTTTCATTTAATTGCGAATAATGAATTTCTACAAAATTAACGCCAAATATATTCAATATTTGAAAAACGTTACGTTATTTATAGAGTTCGAAAGAAAAATGTTCGCTTTTTCGTGTAACAAAATTGGTTATAGCCAGTGTGATTTATTATTATATTATTTTAATTTAATAAAATGGACAAATTGTGATATGAGACGAAAGAAAATTTTACAAAATATCCGAATTCTTTAACATGATTTAATTTTTTTGCCATGTGTCCTTATTCTTAGCTCATTCATTTGAATTCCTAGTTTTATAGATACTGAAAACTTAAAATATTTTTACAAAATTTGTTGAATTTTTTTTAACTGTAAGTTTTATTTTATTTTGAAACGTAATTATAAAAAAGGACATTTTTGGGATTTCGTCCCTCTAAATGGAAAAAAAAACCGAACCGTATAAAAAGCTCTTTTTCTCAGAAAAGACTCAGATATCAAGTTGAAATTAATATAGTACACTGAGGTGTGTAGTCTTAAATTGCTGTAAAAACGTCAAGTTTTCTGGTGCCAGCAAAAAAACATACGGCCGTGTAAAGCGTTTTTTTTCTTTTTTCATAGTCTTACTCTATGATCATAAAAACCTATAGGGTATTTCCGGTCCACCTACAATCTTGAAAGTCGGCATAATGGGAAGTCAATTAAAACAAGTAAAGGAACAAATCCAAAAATCAATGATTTATAATTCTATGTGGACTTACATATTTCTTTTCAAATATGCGACTGTGAAAGACATAGTCGACAATATTTCTTCATTTGTAACATAGTCTTATTCACTGATCATTAAAATATGTACTTCCCGTTGGCCTAAAATCTCAAAATTAGGCATAATGCGAGGATTCTTAATACAATCCATTTTTATATATGGTTAAAATAGTCGAAATGCCTCTATTGTTTCCAATCGTTATAATTTTGTAAGTGTACATAAGTCACTATTGATTGATCATACACTTAAACTCGACCGTAATTCGTTATTGAGGTTCCTTTGTTAAAGAGTATACTTCTATAATCACTGTATATATATAAAAATATATATATATGTACATATATTTTTTTTAAATTTTTTTTTAAATTTGTTACGTCATTAGCGTGTGTTTTTTGCCTTAATTCCCTGCAATACTTATGAACTTTAAAATATAATGTTAGAGGTATCTATTACACAGAATATAAAATAAACGCTTTTTTGCCTTTACATACGCTCCAAGGACTATTGGAAAAGGAACATTTGATATCACACAAAATTCACATCTCGAAATTCTTTCGATCAATATGTTATTTTAAAATTCTTTGGCGACAATCTTTACTCTGTGCAACTGTTTGATAACATACTATTATGTGTTTGACATTGACAGTATGAACGTGAACAATGAATCTTCTAATGTATTTGAAATATATGATTTAATGTATTTGTAACACATATTACATATAAATTTTAGCATTATTACTCCTTCTCCATATAAACTTCAAATATGTCAAATCTTATACACCTCCTTGCACGTAATATGCTTAGGGTTGCAAAGTTTTCTCTTCACGTATTTATGTATAGATAACCTAATTATATAAAGTTAAATACCTAACTTATTTAATTATTGCGGATGCATGAAACTTGTACTCATTATGGTTTTTAGCCATGGTCTGTTATATTTCTACACAAGTGCATATACCTAACTCTATACAGCATAAAGCTTTAAAGCTTATCACTGCGGGCTATTTGCCAACAGGCAATCTGGCTTCCTCTGTCGGTCGCAAAACCTCGCGGCTGGCGGGGAATGTTAGAATTACGAGTGCTTGTTCGTGTTAAAGCCCGCTACCGTAGCTTTTAAATCAGCTTAAGTTCGGTTGTTCCTCTCGAAGTTTGAACGATAAGATTCGTTTAAAGATATTCGAGGCAAGTAGCTGCCGACGAGCGTTCGTTTATAAACTCGTATTTTATCGATATGGTAAGCGTTGATAAAATTTATATTGTGTAGGAAATTATTCGTTCATTGTGAGTGCTATTTATTACTCAAGAATGAAAGTAACTCGTAAACGTATATAATAAGTACATACCTTAAAATTTATGTCGTTTTTATAATAATGAGGTAAATTTTAAGATTGTTATTTTGTAAATGAAAAGTTGAAATATCGGTATAAAATTTATACATAAATTACATATAATAAGCAACGATTAGGAAATAAGACTTCATAAAATGGTCGAAAATATATCTGTAAATATTTTAGGTATGACAAAAAAATTGTAGCAAACCACGATAATTGCATCTGACAATTATTATTCAATGTATCTAAAATAATGCTAAAATTCTTTAGCCTTATATGGTAACATATTTATAAACGAATTTGGTTAATTCCTAAGTCGTAATATTGACTGCGATTATAATTTTTTGAGTATAGAAACTAATTGTTTTAATTACATTTTACTAAATATTAATTTTTTACTATAACTGTGTAAGTAATCCTCAACGCGTAAACCAGATACTCACTCTTGGTCTTTTTTTGTATATGTTCTTGGTATCAAGTTAATTACTTTAGTAATATATATCGTATAGAAACTAGGAAACGCGTTGCATTTTTCTAGGATATTTTCATTAATTTTAATGGCGGTAAACGATTTTTCCATTTTTCAATCTATGCACAAGTATTTTTCTGATTCATTGATTACGTTAAACAAATCTTAATAATTTTAGAATTGTAAATCACAATATTTACGAATTTATTTTCTTCTGTGTTGATATATACAAAAAATTCGTTTATCCTTTAATATTAATCGCTAGCATGAGAAGGTACAAACAAATGTTTAATTTTCTGAATTTAAAGGTATTTAAGATATAAGCATTTTTCTGTACTTATTCTGTTTACAATATATAGTAGCAACTCTTTCTATACTCAATGAACTCGAAGTATTTAATTAATAACATTGTAAAACAAGTATAAGTCAAGTAAAATCAGAAAAACTTGGAACATCGTGTCTAAGGAAATCCTGTATATAAATATAACCGACACTACATAGCGTGGTAACTGTACTATGGATAGTCTATTAAACTTTTCCATTAGATTAACCTTCTTTAATTAAGTTTTGGTTTATTTTCTCATTATTACATGTCATGATTATCTAGGTGATTAGCGAACGTAATTAGCAGTGGTCATGTATCTTTAATAGTAAACCAGCTGGCGAATGCAAGTACAGCAATGAAGCAAAGAGATTTCATACGGTTGATGTATCGGGTCCTTTGGGATGATCTGATAATGCAGAGATGGCGTGAAATTTAAATATATTTTGTGTATTTTATAATTTTACAGCTCTTTAAATTGTATATAATTTTCTTATTTATTTATTTCTGTTTCAAGCGTCACTTAAAAATTGTTAAAAATCGTTTCATCACAATTATGAAAGCATTTCGTTAGTATGCAAGAGGGGTCAATGAAAATTAGGTTGTTAGAGGTACTTTCAAAGGTTTGTCAAATCTGGAGCGGACATCCGATTGACTAATTGATTTCTATTTTCCATACGCTGAAAGTTACTGGCAGACCGAACGCGTGCAGTGGAAAAACGGCAACTTTAATAGCTTTGCTATGGCTACTTCATTTCATAGCTCAGGGCTAAGGGTTATTTTTTTATAACTAGGATAAATCTGCGAACTTGATGGGAAATCATCCAACCACATTGGTGATATTGTACGAGGTTGGTTGATTTGTTATTATATTGTGGCTGTATTATACAGGTGTCCAGTGGCAGATTTCAATGTTTGAAAAATTGTAAAAAAAACTACACCTCTAATACAAAGTAGGTTTATTTTAACTTTATAACAATAAATGCGGATTTCATTTTTTAAAAATCTCGTTTTCCAAATGGCGTCCATCGTGTCTGACACACTCTTTGAGTCTAGCACGCATGTTTTAAAAAACGCGTTTGCAGAGCGACTGGGGTATCCTACTGACTTCGGCTCGAATATTTTCTTTAAGTTGTGTCACAGTGGTCAGATTTGTTTTGTAAACAACGGATTTTAAGTATCCCCATAAGAAAAAGTCACATGGGCTTAAATCGGGTAACCCAGGTGGCCACGGTACGGTATCGTTTCGGGATATGTTTTTTTCTGGAAATAACTTCCGAACTACATTCATGGTCACATTAGCAGTGTGAGCTGTGGCCCCGTCCTGCTGGAACCATATGTTTTGGTTGAAGGATGGACTATTCTGTAGTTCTACTCTGAAAAAGTCATTTAACATCTGGACATATCTTTTCGAATTCTCAGTTACGAAATGAGGCCCTATAATTGCAGATGCAGACATGGCACATCAGAATGTTACTTTAGGCTTATGTAAAGGCTCTTGATGCATTTGTCTTGGGTTGTGGACATCCCAGTAACGAAAGTTCTGCTTATTCACATATTCTCCAATGTGAAAGTGAGCTTCGTCACTAAAGAATATGTTGCCCATCCGGGTAGCAGTACGAAATCTCAACAACATCACCTCCGCGTAAGTTTTTCTTAATTCAAAGTCAGAATAGTGTAAAACTTGAATAATTTGAATTTTATATGGATGGAACTTGAGCTTTTTTCGCATTATTATCTGTAAAGTTGATTTCGGAATTCAAAATATCGATGAACTTGTATGCAATGATAAACGGGGATTTTCAACGACAGAAATCATAACACGCTCGACATTTTCATCCATGACTACCAATGGTGTAGGTCCTGGCCTGGGCCTATTTAATGTTGACCCTGTAACTCTGAACCTTGCTTCCCATGACTGAATGAGGTTGATCGATGGTCAATTACGTAATCGACGAATACTGTAACGATTATTAAATCGACGGCGTGCTACAGACAGCAAAAATCTACTCGAAATGTACGCCTCGACGGCAAAAGCGCGGTGCTCTCCACTCCACTATTCCATGGCTACTAAAACATCCGCACCGCTTGCGCTTCTAACGACGCCCCCCGCACCCCTCTTATGTGATGCATTCAGAAACTACGTTTGTTCAAACTTTGAAATCTGCCACTGGACACCTGTATTTTTATTAGTGTGGTTCACACATTGCTTCTTTTTAATTAGTTTAGTTTGGTGTGAATTACGCCACAGAGTGTAAATTTAAATTTAAATTTGCACTGTCTGGCGTAATGTTAATTTCGCTATATTATTATAACGTTATGCAGTATAGGTATAAAAATGTTTACATATCTTTTTTCTTATTATGCGAATTAATAATGAGAAATGATTTCAAGGAAAGATTACTTTTAAGGAAAAGTAGCTTTCCGGTGATTATGATACGGAGTTGTGATATAGAAAGTGTGAACATGTGTCAAGAATAGAAAACAATTTCCCTATTTTATTAGTAGTACACGGTTACGGCACGTCATTGTAACACGATGCTATTTTAATTTATCTCTCAATCTGATCACAATAACTTCCAATAAATTTGTGTAGGTTATGATAACAGAGGTTCATTTTCTATTACAATTTTATACATACATACACACACGTAAACATATATGAACATTAACAATTAAATGAAATTACGTGATGTAGTATTATTTCTACTTTTTTTAAGTTCTTTACCACGACCTTAGTTTCGTTGTATTACAAAATCTTCAGGTGGGCTATTAGCAAACCTAGGTCGTGGTAAAGAACTAAAAGAAAGTAGAAATAATACTACATGACGTAGTTTCATTTAATTGTCAATAATGAATTTCTATCAAATTAACGCCAAATATATTCAATATATATGAACATATTTATAATTAAAAGGAATATTTAAATTTTACTCGCTTATATTTTCAAGCCTTACTTTCACCTGTGCACGGTTACTGAATATTAAATAGTTAATGTCAATAATATAGCATACCATTTTCTGCACCTTATAGGCGCTACGAGCTACGTAAAAGTCTTATTCCGCAATTTTATATTTAGCAAACGCCGACACTGCGCTGCATATTGCATTGCTCAGGGCAGCATTGTGACGCTGGTGATATTTGTCTGCAATTTTTACGTATAATTTAAATTTTATTATTTATGTATTGATGTACATTAAAGTAAAACGATATCTGGGTATGTGTATGTGTTTGTTCCTGTTATTAAATAAGTTATGTCCCAATAACCGTTCACAAATTTACATAGTTTATAGCAATATGAGTATTTAGTTTTGCATGTTCATAACGTATATGAGATATTAAGGTTCAAATTTGTTTGTAAAGAGAAGTTTTTTATATAGAGAGAATTGTTACCAAAATTAATTTTATATTTTTTTTAGTTTATTTTTTTTAAATGATTCCTTATTTTATATTTCAATGTATCATGAGTCTCGAAAGCTTATTCGAAAACAATAAAATATTGATTAAAATGATTTCAAGGAATGTTAAATTATTTCTATTGTTCATTATTTTACTCATTGTATTTATTATATTCTGCCTCACAATTACAACTACACATTGTGTATATATATATATATATATATATATATATATATATATATATATATACATATATGTATATAAAGATTTGTTGACTTGACACAAATTTTTATGCACTTAATAGAATGGTACGTGCAATGTTATTCACATGATATAAGGTATATGTTCTGTTTTTGATACGTATCGTAATCGTTTGCGTGAGTGTATTTATCTTAATAGATTTCCAATACAGGTTGAAATATTTTTCAATACCATTTTGATAAAGCTATTGAAAGCACTCGGTGAATTAAAAAAATTTAATGTATAGGTTTCAATGTCGAAAATATATTTTTCTCGAAATAAAGAATATGATGAAAATAATTTTTTATCGAAAATAGAAAATGGATTTTAGTGTCAAAAAATTTTAAGACAATCTTACAACATTATATATTCATAATTATTTCTGGAATAAATAAAAAGAAAACGGACTAACATTAACATTTTAATTGCAAACATACCGATTACTACGTAAGTGATGAATGAAATTGTTCTTATAATATTTAAATAAGCCGAACAATACATTATCGACTACGACCAATGAAGTTTCTTCTAAAACAATAAAATGACATGAACGTAATGGGTAGATACTTATGGACTATCAATAGAAGGGTAAAGATCAAATCTTTTAACGCAACCTTAGCAAAATAACACAAATCGTCGCCTCTAACCCGAGTCCGTCCCCGCTCGTTCCCGGTCGCTATCATTCCCCATCAGGCGTAAGTGTGATTTGTGCCGACTACACGCCGCGACTGCCGATCGGCTGCTCCCCCACCGACCGTTATTTACATTTTTAATGAGATAATGCCCGCTTTTTGCACTCGAAACGACGATATTTTGTTACTTTATGATCGGCGAAGAGATGTTTAGTATGTAATCATTGCGAATGATACTTTAAACGGTGTTACGGTTATCAAGTAACTAGATTACATTTTATATTACTTACAAATATACAAATATATATGCCTTACAAATATATTAGCAACGAAACAACTCGAGATGACTGCAAACAATATGTTAGAAATGTTTTTCTTCAAATGAAATCGTTGGGCTAGATGAGATATTGTAATTCAACGGTAATATCCACTTGTTTTGGTCTATATCTATATATATAAAGATATATTATAACCTGTAGACGTAGGGTGGCCAAATAGACAGGGGTGTTATTTCATAATAAGGGCATCATTTTCCAGAGAGGATACCATATATCAAATAATGTCGGTAATTAGATAATAATGAAGGAAAATATATGACGTGGATGAGATTCGGTGCACACCATAGCATTTGGACTTGCTTGTACATTTTAGTATTCTATGTATAATTTAAGTATGACCGTATTTTAATTTCAAAACAGTATTTTGTTTTGATCAAATCTTTTTATTGTTATACTTGAAAGGTAATAAAAAGTCAACATGAACTACAACTTGATATCATCTTTGCTATTTTAAATATTTTGAAGATATTTAAAAAGTATATAGATAATTAAATGAAACTACGTGATGTTGTATTATTTCTACTTTCTTTAAGTTCTTTACCACGACCTAGGTTTCGTTGTATTACAACATCTTCAGGTGGGCTAGTAATACAACGAAATTGCAATACAAGGATGTTGTAATACAACGAAACCTAGGTCGTGGTAAAGAACTTAAAGAAAGTAGAAATAATACTACATCACGAAGTTTCATTTAATTATAAATAATGAATTTCTACAAAATTAACGACAAATATATTCAATATTAAAAAGTATATTTCAAACTTCATACCTTCTTCGTAAATTTAAAATAAATTCAACATTATATGTACTTAAATACTGAAAGTGTTTTTAGCAAATTTGAAAATTATTACTGTATTTGATTAAAATATTACATTAATTCACATTTTTTAGTTTTGTTCTAGCAATTTGGCGCTAAAGTCAGATTTGGTACTCATGATTCGATTTGTTTTATCGAAATAAAAATTCTGAACAAATTACAATACTTGCAGTTGTAATGTAGACCTACAGAGACAATGATGAAACTATAAAAAGACAGATATATTAGAATTAAAAGTAAGGGAGGTTATGGAAAAGTTCTAAAAAATAGCCCGGTACTGTTCCTGTTTATATTTGTCCCAAAACTATTCTTATCTACTTATATTGAATTCCGAATTCGAGAAGTGACAAATTACTATGATGGTTGAACTTTATTTATATATGTATTTTAAATAAATAAATAAATTGATAGTTGAACACTCAAACAAGTTAAATGAATGTGGCCATTACGTCGATGTGTCGTTACTATTTACCAGAAAACGTAACTAAAATCTAATTTCAATATCGTATTGTATAGTTTATATTCTCTTCTATTGTGGAAACTGTAAGTCATGTCAATCGACTAATATAACACAATAACTATAGTTTTGTCATATTCAATGTGAATTCTGTGTTAAGAAGTTTCAATATATTTTGACTGTTCCTTGCTTCCATTTTTGTAACTAATTATATTAGATGTTCATATAATTACCATACTCTACCATATCACCACTGGGTTATAATAGTTTGGTTAAATGAAGAGAAGACCTACTGGGGAAATTTATTTTCTGATTGTTAAAAGGAAAAATTTTGGGCCCTAATTTATTAGAAAAACTCTTATTTTTCGTACCCAATAACTATGTGCGGTTCCGCAGGTCTAATTTTTTTTTGTTATGCCGGCATAATAAATTGAATTATTTCAGAATTCCTCATTTTCCCACGGTGTACATTTGCTCAAACTCTGATCATGGTCGCATCAGTGTCATTTCTTGGCAGTGAATAAGGCTAGATTTCTTGAAGCGTATCACTGCTATATGCTGTAGTTTCATTGAATTTATTAATTGCCTTGTTGTTATTATTCAAGCGTATAGGTGTAAAGTTTCATTAACTATATGTAAATAAATAAATAATAAAAGTTATTTCTTTTAATTTTATAAGTGTATTTTTTGTACTTGTTCTTTATTCAATTTGGAAATTTTTCTATACGTCTTTTTTAATATTCTATTTTATACTTTTTACTAATTAGAATATATACTGATTACTGTTTGATGTGTTTTTAACTGTGTGGTTTACTTTTTCAAAATAATATTGATTTCTTTCTACCAACGTCATTTTAAACCGTTTTATGAAAACTCCAATTTTATTTTATTATTTTTTGTAACGATAAATTAACAGTGAAATAACAAAATAATAATGCATTTTTCTTTTTACAAATCTTGTAAATAAATTAGAAGGTTATATTAGACACATAATCATTTTAGCAGTGATCAGAGAGGTAGGGATCATAGATAGATGCAGTCAAGTCTATTCGTCCAAAACATAATTCTAATCATATTCTATCGAAATGCTTACAAAAGTCATTTATATTAAAATAGAGTGGAAACATAATGTTCAAAATAGGCTGTAAAAACAAAGGATAGTAATAATTCAAGTATTTTTTATTTTTGTATATTATCTATCGATTTGGACTTGAGTTGATCTGTAAATATATGTTCAAAAATAAAAAATCGGTTATCCGAAAAAACGTTCAAGGTTTGTAATCGTTCAGAATATATACGCAATTCATCTTTGGTTGTTGTTCGTCAGGTGCGGTGGGAACATCGGTAAGTGGAGACTTTAAGCTATATTAATTTGATTTTACATTGACCTTAGTAATCACGACGGCATCAATAAAAAATAACCCAAACATTATAAACGAAATAAATCAAAGCAGGAAAGTCCCTTTTTTGATAAATATTTAAGAACATAATATCAAAGACCAATCAAAATATTGACATAATATTATTTTAAATACTTTGGTAATAATACATATATTCAACTATTAACGAGTAGAATCTAATAAACGTTTTTACTTCTTCTGAAGATCTTATAAGTTTCAACGAGTTAAAATATATATAAGTTAGTTCGTATATAAATATACCATAAAATATACCATACCAAATATTCGTGTTCATAATTAGGCCAATTACTTTATAGAAGGTGGCCGTTTTCCTTCATTTCTATTTGACTCTGTTAACTTGATCAATATAATTGGAGCTTTAAAAAGTTATTATTCGAACGTTCAAAGATGAATTTTCACTCATGCGTTTTCATTCACTTTTGTTAATTGCGTTATTTATGTCTCTTTCCTCCTCTCCATTCCCCATCTCCATGTGCGAATATATTACACCAAACGTCATTAGAATCCAAATGTCTACTTCGTTTACTTTTAGAGACCTTTTCGTTTACCTTAGACTATTAATACAAATTACAAAGTGAGAAGGATTTTATTAATCATTTTCGTTAATAAATTCTTTGCGTTATTTAAATTATTTATTCCTATTTTCTTCACTCCATTCTCCCCCTCATGCGCGAATACATTGCACCGAACGTCATTAAAATCCATATTTCTGCTTTATTTACTTTTAGAGACCTTTTTGTTTACCTTATACTATTAATACAAATTATAAAGTGAGAAGAGTTTTATTAATAATTTTTGTTAATAATTTCTTTGCGTTATTTAAATTATTTATTCCTCTTTCCTCCCACCATTCTCCCCCTCATGCGCGAATATATTGCACCGAACGTCATTAAAATCCATATTTCTGCTTTATTTACTTTTAGAGACATTTTTGTTTACCTTATACTATTAATACAAATTATAAAGTGAAAAGGGTTTTATTAATCGAAAACGGTTGAAATAGCTTTGCCATTTATTTTAATAAGGATGAACTTATTTCTTAATTAAAAACAGTTACAGCAAGTTTTCTATAAAAAAACAGATAAATGTGGTACAGGTACCGCATTTATCTGTTTTTTATAAGATATACGAAATTAAGATATACAACAAATTGTAATGCTCGAATCAATCTCTATTATTCTTTGTTTATACAACTTACTTTGAATATTATGTTTACACTCTATTTTAATATAATAGAAATGACTTTTCTAATAATTTGGACAGAATAATTAAAACATACGGATATTAAGATATACGACAAATTATAAGTCTGAAATGAAGTTGGAACTTTACTTCATACGTTTTAAGAACTACATTTTGTCATATATCTTGTTGGTAAATTTGTGATATGTTTTGCTCGCCTTTTGTTCTGACCTTGCGTTTCAAAAATAATACAATACATGTATATTCTATTAGTCTATGGTAATCTGGAAAGCGTAAATGATAGGTTACACTTTTTGCGAAAACAAAAAGGAAACAAACAAACCAAATATTTCTCATTATTATTAGTTGGTTTTCTCATAACTTAGGTATAATTTATTATCACTTTTAGCGAAATGTAAAAATATTCGTCCTCGTATATCATAGGTTACACTTTTTGCGAAAACAAAAAAGAAACAAACAAACCAAATATTTCTCATTATTATTGGTTGGTTTTCTCATAACTTAGGTATAATTTATTATCAATTTTAGCAAAATGTAAAAATATTCGTTCTCATATATCATAGGTTACACTTTTTGCGAAAACAAAAAAGAAACAAACAAACCAAATATTTCTCATTATTATTGGTTGGTTTTCTCATAACTTAGGTGTAATTTATTATCAATTTTAGCGAAATGTAAAGACATTCGTTCTCATATATCATAGGTTACAATTTTACACTAGAGATCTGTATGGTAGCCCAGTCTCCGACTCCAGGCTTAGTACCATCCGATACAATACTACATGAAAGCAAAGCTTGCTTAATGAATTATTTATAAATTTAATGTAATGAAACAATAGGACGCTAATTTGACAATTGACAATGAGTGCATTTTCTATGTCGTCTTTGAATCTTAGCTGTGTTTTGCAATGAAGCTTTTTAATGTACGATAAAGCTTTGTAATGTATGAATGAAGCTTTTTAATATTTCTTGTCTTCTATGTATGAAGAATGCCATAAAAGTACAACAAATGGTACTATGTCTTCCTGTTTACGTTTTGTTAGGATAAAAGAGACAAAGAAGTTGGTGTGACTAAGAAGTAGTGTATATTTAATTCGAGCAAGATTCAGAACTACCTCAAAAATAGTTTATATTGCAAATATATATGCAAATATTATGTATATAACATATGGCTGGCTTTTTATTATAGTTTATATGATTTTAATAAAATACATGGAAAGTTACACACTGTATATGCTGTAATAAAAATAAAGTTAAACATAATAGACATTACAAAAAATAAAACTGCTTTTGAATAATTTAACTGACCATAACAGCTAAGTGGACAAAAAGTATAAATTTATTTTAATTAAGGCTAGATAGGAAGACAAAACCAGTGACAGCTTTTTGTTTTAAATAAATTTTTAATCATTAGTAAATGTGTAATCATTAGTTTAAGGAAAATTTTGTAGGAAAGTATAAATATAGAGTCTTACTTATATGCTGTTATCATATAACTAAGGAATTTCTGAGTGGTGTCTCTAAATTTATTTCTGAATTAAAATTTTGAACAATATTCTATTTGTCATATAAGGAAAATGTAAATTTCTGATACTCTATTTACCAATGTGTATTGTTTCATTTTATGTGTACCAAAAATTGAAAGAGAAATAATAATTATGTTTATAAACGATATAGCACATGTAGGAGAGTTGCAGTTTGGAGTCTCGTACACCGCAATTCCATATTATACTCTAAGCAAAAAATTCCAACATGTAAAAAGATGAATATTGTAGTCAGATCACTCCCACCTATTCATCTTCCCAACATTTTTATAGTACACATACAGGGACCAAACATTTCCATAATATACATTCAATGGAACATCATTTTCACAGTATACGTTCAATGAAGAGATATTTTCAGAGTATAAGTTCAATGAAACAACATTTTCATACAATATGTTTACGAAAACAAAATTTTAATAGTTTACGTTCAAAGAACAATTATTTCCATAGTATACGTTCAATGAACAAACATTTTCATAGTATACGTTCAATGAAATAATTTTTACAGTAAACAGTAAAGCTATGTAGTCGTACCCGGAATTAGACAGGGGTCCCTTTGAGAGTGTAATACAACGAAAATGTCACATTTTGAGGTTACCATCACAGACACTAATAAATGTAGAGCAATAAGTTATATTTTTCGAAGATAAAAATTGATTTTTAACAAACTAACACGAACTGTTCTATTTTGTCCACACTATGTTCTCTTACTAAAACAGAAAAAAAACGATTCGTCAAAAGTTAGGGCTCTCTATTCCTGATGTCATAATTTCTTTTTCATTTCTGGTTCAAAACACTTTAATCACAAAAATGGGCCAAGTACAAGTTTAATTCGCGCATCGAGCCATTCTAGCGCAATAAATGTTAAATAATACCTAATATAATTAAGTAGGGGGACATAGATATTATTGTAAATATCTCCAAAACTATGACAAGTCTTTGCAACCTTTGCGTAGACTTAAAAAAATCCTGTTTTTATTCCTAATTTTACCACAGGATTATGAAGGGAGAGGGGACACATTTTTTCGCATATTTTTCAGTGCATCTCTAAAGATACTTCTTAAAATTAGAAAAAAAATTTGAGTCCCTTCTAACTAGCCTTTCGCATTATATCCCAAAATATATACATAAAATTTTACAAATTTTCATTAGAGTCTTTTAATTTGCCTCTCTCTGAAAATTCAATGTGAATACTTTTAAACCTTACATATTGAGATATGCGCGGGTTAGCATACTTTATGAAAATGCCCGATTTCTAGTTTCCACATCACACAGTTTCTGAGAAAAACGGCTTTGACCGAAGGACCGTCTGTCCGTGTGTCATAGCTGTTTTTATCAGAAATTGCTTGACGTAGAACTTATAAGGCAATAGATATTTATAAAGTAGATCTTAATAATATGAGATCTTATAAGGGTTACGTTTTTTATCTGTAGAAGAAGGGTTATAAATTTCACAGGCTAAGTATGTAGTATGTATTTGATTTAGTTTGTTCTCTCGTGCGGACTGAACTATTGAAGTAATTTCAACAAATGAGGTACTCTTAGGTCTTGATCCAAAGAGTATCATATGCATGTATTTGAGTACCTTTTGTTCCGTCTTACAGACTCGTTCTAAACTACTGAGTGAAAGTGTTCCAGTATATACAGCATTATGAATTTCACAGTCTAGGTATGAATGTATTTCATGCTTTTCACTTATTTCGTTTTTCCCTTGTCTTTCTGACGTACGAAACCCTAAAATTAAAAAAAAAGTACGGTGACAGTGACCATTCGATTGAAAGAAAATATTTGTTTATAACAATTTAGAAATGCGGCTAAAATCCTGAGAAAATTATTATAGATAACGTTGGAGTTTACGACATAAGTAAAAGAGAAGAAAAACAATTACGTATCTAAAAAAAACAAATTGAGCGGCGTAATTTCAGGTTGGAAGTTGCTGTATTGTTTTAATGTATCATTTTCGATTTCTTTATCAATTTGCAATGTAATTTGAAATGGATATTATGGTAAGGATAAAGATTGTGGATAAGGAGGAGGCTATAAGTTATATTAAATTTAATTTCACTTTTCTCTAACTGATATAGAAATTTTTTTGAAGAATTATTCTGGAAAAATATTTGTTAACGAATATCAATAAAATTACTAACATAACATTTGTATCATTATAAAATAAGGAATATTCACTGGATATGCAGCACTTCGTACTTCCATAGTTCAATTAGTTTAATATTTCATTTCAGGCATTACTAGATTTAATTCAAATGCTATTAAACATTTTTGCTATTAAAAATCATTAAAAAAATGCTATTGAAAATAAATAGTGGATCATTCCTCATTTAGATTCACTTTTACATATAAATTGCTTGGATTTTATTTCTTACGAAAGTACTTTTCGATCTTATAATATGTCAAAATTTATAAAAAAGTTATGTTTTACATCTCAAACAAGTTAATGTCAATCTCACCTTTGTTTGGACACGAAATGCAAAATGTGATTGTGGAGACTTTCAGAAAGTAATGTATAATTAAAAGGGGTAAATCATTGTCTAATAAACATGTATTGTAGCTTATTAAAACTGTCAAACTTTACCCCCAAATATTTAATTTTCTCCTTTCATTTTCTTCTAACTTTGTTTCAGCGATGTACGACAATAACAAAAAGCTTACGTCAAACTCTGTTACATAAATCGTAGCATCAACCATAAAATGTCTCCTGATTACTTAAACAAAACGTGCTGGCTACCATTTCCGATTTTTAAAAAAAAAATATTGTTTGTCTCATACCAAAAAAATATGAAGAAAATATTCACACGTAACCTAAGCATCGTCTCACATACACACACACACACACATACACATATATATATATATATATATATATATATATATATATATATATATATATATATATATATACAGAATAATTCTTTAATAAATACAAAATTGTGAGGAGAATAATTTTTCTAAAAGGACAATTTTCGCAAATTATTATCATATTTTCATGAAATGGTTTCAACACTAATAAATTTATTGATTAATGCATCGATATTGAAACTCCCGTAAATTAGTTCTATATTATTTATTCTGGTTATAAGGTCGTAACAAATGTGTTTAATTATGCCTAACTATGTATATCGAAAACTCTACGTTATATCTTGAACCACGCGCAATCGAAAGTTCAAATTGATTCCTTAAAAGATTATGTAAGCCCAAGCGAGTTTAATTCAAACAGTATTTTTATACCTTTTTAAATCGGACAAAAATTGAATTAAAATTTTTCTGTGCTGTTCGGAACCCAAATATATACACATACAAACAAGCGTTCGTAAGCTTAATAGCCTTATCTACATAATCGACTGCAATGCCTTCACAAACAGCTGAATTGAATGTCAAGTCTTTATTTACAAAGGCGAGCGTGCAGCCTTGTTAAATTGAACGCATATTTTATTAGTGGGACGTCGGGAACCTTTTTCAATGCAATTTTGGTTCTTCGATGGGTCAAGATTGTGTCGGCCGAGTTTAAAGTATAATCCTGCTTAACTTGGCTTTCAAAGTACGCAGGTTATTATGTTAATTTTAACTTAACATAGGGATTGTTGGAATTATTTCGAAGTTAATGTGATGCTTTTCGTTGCAAGCATGAATCCGTTCGTTTATGCGCTGAAATGTATTTTTCTTATAAATACCGGTTAAAATGGTAGTTCGGTAAATGTATCTCTGAAATTATTATTCACAAGTGTCTAAAGTGTACACTCCAAAGTGTTATACAATTTATATAAACTTCCTAAAAATGTTCGTCATAAGTCTAAAAATATCATACATTATGCGTAATGAGTTTATAACTAGTGACGTCACTCAATGTAGCAAATTGCTTTTATTGTATACTTATAACGATGAAAAATAATTTATTTTAAATTTTTAGCACCACATAAGTTCCCATAACTTCCCACTCCTAATGAGTGAATAGGCCTGTCGCTTCTCTTAAATTGAATCATTGAACTGATCCGATTATTCTTGCAAATGTCAAATTAGTTAAACTTTTCAAAACAAGCACATCAACGAGCAACAGTTTATATAACCTAATCTTAGGGTAAAGAAAAAAAATTATTTAATTATTTCTAATGTTCCATACTGATTTCAGCCCAAACCGTAAGTGTACACTTAGGGCTTTACTTTTGAGAAATTGAACAATTACACGTAGAAACTTGAAATTTCAAATAGTATGTTAGTTCAAAACTTCTGATTGAAAATGTTTGTTTCCAAAACCAATCTCGAGACTAATCGTGCAAACAAAAAAGAAAATTATTACGCCAAAAAGAATGTCTCATGATAGTTAATAATTTTCAGAATTCAAAAATATATATCTCGTAATAATTTAGTGCACTTCTTTCTATTAAAAACTACGAAAAACATCTACCCTCATATATAAGAAATAATTGTCGAAAAAGCATAGCCATGTATAAAATATCTTTTAAAAAACCGACTTCAAAAAAGTAGGTACTAAAAAGCAAAAAATAATTAACTCAAAATGGGTACCTATTTATTCGCAATAAATAAATGAGTTACTTATTTTTGAAATCAATGCCATCACTGTCAACTACCTTAAGCAAATTTATAATTTAATTTAATTTACAATGTACATTTAAAATATTCATTTTAATGTACTCACAGTATGGAATAGATTCATAAAGAGCGTATTTATAACATTAAATTTTACATTTGTTTAAGTTGATTGGTGGTGAAGCAAAGATTGCTAATAGCCCATCTGAAGATGTTGTAATACAACGAAACCTAGATCGTGGTAAAGAACTTAAAGAAAGTAGAAATAATATTACATCACGTCGTTTCATTTAATTGTGAATAATGAATTTCTACAAAATTAACGCCATATATATTCAATATTGGTCGATAGTGCTGGCATCAACTTAATTATTTTTTTATATTTTAGTACCTATTTTTTTGGAGCTGGTTTGTCAAGACATTTTATTTGAATTCGGTTAAAAAAGGTTTAGTTAGTTTATTAAAATTTGGCCTGTTTATTCACTAAAATTAAATTTTCAGTCTAAATTAT
Source organism: Druceiella hillmani (assembly GCA_039881145.1). Taxonomy (NCBI): domain Eukaryota; kingdom Metazoa; phylum Arthropoda; class Insecta; order Lepidoptera; family Hepialidae; genus Druceiella; species Druceiella hillmani. The sequence goes on along the minus strand of JAYKKI010000048.1, from coordinate 4,495,523 downwards.
GGCTGAAGGATAGATGCAATAGAAACAAATTATAATTTATTTTTTGAATTTATCATATTGGTTTTATTAAAACTGTGAAAGCATTTTGATAATTCAAATATTAATAAAGTATCACACTATAATTATGAAACAGTTTTTCTGGTACGACATAATCATTATAATGGGAAAGATTTTAAAAGATCGCTATGCTGCTGTGCTACGATAGTTATATAACTTTTTGTGTATAAAAAGTTAAATCGATAAATTGAGTGGTTTTTCCATAACCGAATTGTAAACATAAAAAAAAAACAAAGAGTACTTACGTCGTCATATCAAGTAAGTATTTCGACTTTTATGACCGAAAAATTTTATGAAAGTCCTTATATGTGAATAATAATTGCGTTATTTGTCCCCTAAACACAACATTACTGTGGTACTTGCAATTAGGCGTATTACCTTTTTTTAGTGCAGTATACTAATGAAATATTTTTTGCATATAAGGGGTATTCGATAACATTTTGGTTATGATTCGAATGTTTTTACCACTGATTTAAGATGACTAGATAAATTTGACTAACGTTTTAATACGGATAGATAGTGAGTGAATCAATAATTTATTATCGAATTACTAAAAAGAATTTAGTTTATGCTTGTAATTTTATGATGCTTTTCAAGTAACGTTTTATGCTCATTTAATATATGAGACTCTACAATAGTAGGTATACAGATATCTCTACAATAGTAGAGATACCTGTACACTTACTATTGTAGAGTCTCGTCTATTGGATGAACACAAGGCGTTATTTGAAAAGTATCACTACGATTATATGCCTACTATTGTACATGACACGAGAGAACTGCAAAACAAAAGGACAGCGTAATCTTCAGCCTTCCATACGCTTATACGTACCCTTGCTACTTTTCTATACTCTCCCTTATACAGCACCAATGCCTCTCACACGTTACGTTAAATAATTATTTTGTGCATCTTTTTTGTGTCCGTCCGTCTGTCGAGCTTATCGGCCCGGGCGAGATTAGAGCGGCGTGGGCAGTGCTTGTCGCGGCGACTTATCGCTGACCAGCCGATAATTGGCCGGCGCGCCGAATCGTTCGATCCGTTCATTTGTTCACTTTTAATTGATTGTGATAATTGATTAGGAGACCGACAGTCTATACATTATGTTAATTGTAATTAGATGTGGAATCTACGGTGTGAAATGTAATATGGAGTCGCGAGGTTTATGGTCGGTGGGGACGAGACGCGCGTTGGCGGCGGACGGTACAGTCGGTGGTAAAATTTAAAACTTTTATAAATCGAGTTGGCAATCACTTAGTCGTTTTGTATGGTCACTCAAATAAGGTTGTGAAAAGAAAATTTCCAGAACAGTGTTTTAATTTTTCCATTTCATATTTAAGAAATTTATGAAGACGGTTGCGTCACGCTGAATGGACAGTAAGGTGGAGTAATTGATCACTTTAAGGAAAGTTCAATCCGTAACACGAGTATATTGCTTCGCAACATATTATAGATACATAATTACAATCCTATGTATTACTAGGGAAGGATGACAGATTATTGCTAAAGAACTTAGAGTGATTCTTCCAAGTTCTTACAATTTTTCTCTGATTCTTCCAAATTTTCACTTGCGTTTTTATGTATTATATTTTCACGCCTATTTTTGACATCTTCGGTATTAAAACTTATTACTTAGGTCAAATATAGTTTTTATAGTAATGTAAATCTTGAAGAAGTTATGAATGACCATGACAAAGTATATTATTATAAATTTTATGGCCATATCCTCATCTTTACTATTACTATTATTTTGAATTTAATTGAATTTATCTCTTTCGAAAACGACTAAACAAATCTTTACGAAATTTCTGTGTTAACCTATTCGAAACTAAGTAGCGACAGTAGATAAAATTAGTGTATGTTTGTGTTTTTTTCGGTACAAAAATTGACATGCAGCATTTTTTAAAAGGCGTATCCAAAAATGATTACTCAGTTCAGATCCTCTTCTTTAAATTTAAACATTTGAACATGTCCGGAACAAAGACCAAAAGTTGTGTATTTCTTAGAAACAATAAAGAATTTGTAAATTGTCCTTTAGAGAAAGTATAATCTATTATTGATGGTCTGCAAAAGAAACAGTTTTCCAATAATTATTATACCCACGACAAAATATTCACGTGGGCGAAAGCTTATTTTTTTTAAAAGGGAACTTTCAAAGCGTCTACTCTTGAAACGAAACAGTTTTAGTATAAATCCATTCGCATTATTTCATTGCGAGATTAGACTTTTGACAGACTTCATCGTGCCACTGGCTCAAATACATTATCCTAGCTCATTTTCTGAACCCATATTTCCTTAGGACTATATATGAACAATTGGTACTTTACGACTTGTCGATTTTTTGATTAACTGCTATACAGGAGTAGAGATGATGGTAAGAAAGAACAGAAAAGAAAACCTAGTCTGAAAGATAAACTGAATAAAGGTGAAAGATTTACTTCGAAAAAAAATTACAATTAAACAGTGTTTTAAATGTATAGGAAGAAACAAAAAGGATTGGTACATAAAAATTAGAATATGGAAGACTGAACATAGATGGGAAATAGAAAATAGACCTTTTATAATGTTCCGGAGAAATATAAAATAAAGTTAGATGACCACGTGAATGGTTCAGATCTAAGATCTACTTAAAAGTTTTTCGATAATCTCTCAGGATAAGGGACGCAGTAGTGTAAACTGCTTATCTGGTCTGCCTTAGTTATGTTACCTTACGCGATAGGAATTTCGAAATAAATTTATATATTTCGAAATTCCTATCGCGTATATTTGTATCGAATAATTTTTTATTTATTTGGATTGAATACTTGCGATACAGACATATCAAAAATATCGTCCTAGGTAAAAAAGAACTTATGGAGTAATGTGTAAGTCAAACATCAGTTTTTAACTGATTGTACTTAATACAATATAGGCTTGTATAAACTTTTAATTAATTATTTACGCTTTGACGTGCAATCTTGCTGAGATCAAAAGCACAAATTGGGAATAAAAGTTTATATTCTGTATGTATCGACCAAGATTCTCCTTTTAGTCACTTAAAAAAATAAATAGTGTCCATTAACTTAGTCAATTATATTATCATGATTTATAATATTAGAATTTGAAGTAGTTGCTAGGCAAGTAATGCGCAGGAATATCCCACAGCAATCGTCGGCTTTTCTTGCTCTTACTTTAAGCCAAGAGGGAGACGCGCCACGTTTTAACATTTTTGAAAGGATAGATCTGTGGAGCATAATATTTTTGCTTGATATTTCATCATATTTTTAGCTGCATAAGATTGTATTTACAATATAATTGAAAACAACATACAAAATAGGAATAAAACATACAAAATAGGATTTAATTAAATTGGAACATACTTCGTATATACATTTTGATACGAAAGTGGTTTGAAATTGCTGGTGATTTTATATGGGAAAATAATAAATTAATCTCAGTATTTTTTTTCGTAAACTTAAAATTAATTACATATTATTATACAAAATGTCCTCTTGAAATAACAATTGGCTATGATTTAGTTATGATAAATAGTTATGAATATATTGAAAAATAAGGTATTCCAATGACATGGTACTTTGTTTTATAGTGTTAAATGGTGACTATTTAAACTGATTCAGCTTAGGCAAAAATATTTAAAACCTTGTAAGAAACTTTTAATAAAATTAAGACAAACTATCGAATCATAAGTATTCTGTGAGTCTTCTGTATATATATATATATATATGTATATATATATATATATATATATATATATATGTATATATATATATTATATATTATATATATATATATATATTTATATAAATATATATATATATATATATATATTTATATAAATATATATATATATATATATACACGCACACACATATATATATATATATATATATACACTTGAAAATTTTTAGGTATCTGTGTACACCTTTCCTTAAACATATTTCAAAATATCGTAGTAAAGAGCCTAATTATCTGAGTACATCGTACCTAGGTCATATCTTATTTAGTTATGGTGTGGTAAATAGCCTTGGTAAGTACGATAAGTTCTTAATTTAAGTATTAAGATATTATCTTAAAATCCTTATAAATCTACATGTCATAAGTTATTCAGTCGATTCCGTTTACTTTTAAGTTTTTGATAATTTAGCACATGTGCCGCTTTTTCAGTACATTACATGCCAGTAGAATTCTTGAAATTTGTACCATTTTTATATAGACACAGAGATACCGTGGATTACATATATGTTCATACGCGTCATGGTGAACCGAATGACCGTTGAGTGAAATGATGAAACGCAAAGAGCTTTGAGGTATTTCATTATAAATGTTTACTTAATTTTGATCACATAATTGTATTAATTGTAATGTCCTGCCCTTCCGTTAAACAGTATTTACCGAAGAATAAAACCCATTTATCGGAGAATGAGAGGTTTAATATGTCACCCATTGATGTTTTTCTTAAGATTTTGGAAAAAATGCAATTAAATTATTATATATTTCCTTGAGGCCATCCTATTGGAATGATCGTTACTGAGATAATATACAAAGGAAAATAGACTTGAATATGTAAATTCGCAATTAATTTAAATATCTTTATAACAGGTTCATGGTACTCATTTATTCAATTAAGGATATACTGAATGAGTTTACCGATCGATTCATAGATGTCAATGGAGAAACATTGATAAAAACTATAATTATAAAAATTCCTTACATACTGTAAATAACCGATGAGGTAAAAGGGAATTAATCTAGAAATAAAAAATGGGTAAGTCCAATATAAATGATCATGATTATTTGATCAACGTGCTTATATGCTAATTAGAGTGCTTAGAGACATATATATGAACAAAAAACACATTTAAATGCAAATAAAAAATAAGGATTTTGTGTTCCAACTACGCCCACACTGTCAATCCATTCGTTATCCGCTAAAGTTATAATAAAGGAACCAGTCTAAATCACAAAGAATTCCCGAAAAAAATAAATACTGCAATATAACCCCGCAACCTAATCGTAAACACAATTACCCTAGCGCCGTAAAACAATTGCCGAAAGAGGAAACACTAGCGCCTTCCGAGGAGGGAAGGTGTACGCAACAAATTGCAATATAAACGTCTTCCCTTGACCGACTATTAAAAGTACGAGAAGATGAATGATAAAATTTATAACGGCGACAGCTGTTTTTCATATAACGCCGTAAAGTTGAGTTCGCTTTTTTTCCTTCGCCGTAGTTTTATTATGTGCCGTCGGCGCGAATATAAAACGCTCGCGCGCGATGCTCGGGGAGCCGAAAAATTACATCCGCCGGGTCGCGTCCCTTTGATCTGATTCTAGCATGAAAGGGTGTTTGTTCTCGCTTCCGACTTGGCAGCGCACGAGGCGTTCCGTACTTTATAAATTAATTTTATTATATTACCTACTTAGAAGGCGGCGCGACGTCAATGGCGTAAGACGTGGGGTGTGCTTGGAATTTTCTTTTTCCGGGAAATTTACATCATGTTTTCATCCTATATAGAGTAATCGCTTCCACTTTTAGCTTAAATTGTAAGATTAGTTGAGGAACTAATAATTTCTGTTCAATTAGATTCAGATAATTTTTCAGATATAGTTTCCTCAGTCACAGTGACTTTGTTGAGAGAAAATTGATTCACAGGTCGTTTCGAGCGCTATCGAGCGTCTTTTGCTTTCTTAAAAAATGAGCACCTTAATTTTTAGTCAATGGCTCATTACGTAAAGTCAGTCTATAGTCCTATTAGGTTGAAGAGTTTTTCGTCTCTTCCACCTAATAGGACTAAAAATTGACTTAGGGCAATGAGCAGCAGGACAGTTTGAGGGTTTTCGAAAACCTCACTCACGTGTAGGTTTCTGAATGAGCCACGTTGTTACAAGACGAATTGTTTATAGTTTTTGTTACCGAATATTTAAAACCAAATTAGACCAAAAATGTATCTTCCCTATTCAATACTAAAGCCTGTTATTTAAATTTAGATATTTCTAAACGGAAGTTCATATGGCGTTTCTGGATTTACTTAATAAGTAAGTTCTTGAAATAACAGTACAATATGTATGTACCACTGTACGGTTTGCGTTGTTACAAAAGGTCGTTGAAATTAATATTATCGAATTTGATCATTTTTATTTGTTATAAACAATTATTTATTTTTTAAAAATATAATAAATTCATGTTTATGAAAATCGTTTGAATTAGATTTATATTATAATTGCAAATTGTATTTCTTTTTTTTCTATTCCCTGATTGTCAATCGTATCAAAGGCAGGTTGTTACGAGACGAGTTTAAGTATAGTTTCTGTTATTGAATATTTGAAACCAAATTAGACCAAAAATTATATAGATTTTTGGTCTAATTTGGTTACCCTATTTAAAGTGGGTTATATAAATTTAGATATAGCTAAACTGAAATTCATATGGCGTTTCGGGATTTACTTAATACGTCGGTTCTCTAAATAATAGAACAATATGTATAGTGATGTAATATGCATTGTTGTAAGATGTCCTTGAAATTAATATAATTGGCAAGAATATACAGTAAAGAAAATTGTGCCGCTGTTACGTTCACCGTTGCGTGTTTTTTCCTTTAAAACTTTTAACTATTTTATGATATCAAAATTTAAATCCATAAATGTCCCCTATAGTGTTGGACCCAGGTGCTGAAAGAATAAAAATGCCCTTATTATAGAGAAAACAAAAAAAACCTTTAAAATTATATTTAAATCTTCCATCAGAAAAATGAGAAACATTTTATTTTTTAGGGTTCTGTAAATCAAAAAGAAAAAAGGAACCCTTACAGGATCACTTCGTTGTCCGTCTGTTTGTTTGTCTGTCAGGATTCTTTTTCTCAGGTACGCGTGGCGATATCAAGTTGAAATTAATTTGAAATAGTAAAATTTTTAAAAGCTGAAATTATTATATGCAGTTATAGCATCTACAAAGTTCCGTAAAAAAACATGAAAATTTTTTTTTAAGGTACATCCCTTACATGTAAAGGGGGGGGGCGAATTTTTTTATTCGCATACCTCAGTATGTTACGAAACTTTTTGGATACCCGTGATCTGTTTACGAAATACTAAGCTTCAAAATATTCATTTTTGTTAGAGTTTCGTGTCCCCATCCGCTGTCAGCTAAACCGCTGTTTTTCAATATCCGAAAAGTACATATAACGAAGTTAAGAAGAAAATTATTACAGCTGGGTAGGTTCCACAAGATTACGAGTAATAGTGGATCAACTTATCATATGTAGTAAGGATTATCAAAAAAATCATGGAAAAACGACAAATGACTTACATCAACTGGAAAAATATGTTTGTATTTTAAAATGTATAGGTATTATATCTGTAAAAGATATACTAGGCAATATATTTAAATATTTCCAAGATGACAAATAATGTTAATATTTGTAAATAGTTTAATGGGAATATTATATATGTACGACGGTTAAATGTTGATATGTGTCTACATGTGTACGGACTCATAATACGACATAGATTCCTAAAGGGTATATTTATAATATAAAATTTTACATTTGTTTAAGTTGATTGGCGGTATTTTTGAAGTCGATGCCACCAATCAATTTGTTTAAGTTGATTGGTGACGTCGACTCCAAAAATAAGTAACTCAGTTATTTATTGTGTATAAGTAGTTACCTATTTTGAGTTAATTATTTTTTACTTTTTTAGTACCTTTTTTTTTGAAGTTGGTTTTTTAAAAGGAATTTTTTAAATTTATTATATTTTAGAATTTGTTATTACTAATAATACTAATCATCATACTATAACTGATATTCAATTATTTTCTTTCTCAGAATATTGAATAATTATTAAAAGTCACCGGCAAAAGCTTCTATGTAGATAATTTCCTCTTTATCTAAAGTTGGTTATCAATAATACACATAAATGAAGCGACAGTAGCAGCCACTAGTGGTCAGCTGCTAGTCACTGAGAAGTTCAGTTCTCCATATCCGAAGTCGAATATCAGATTTTGCAAATAATAACTAAACTTACAACTAATCAGTAGCAAATATATTAAATCACGATTGATTTACTACCATCAATTAAGGAGTTGCGTTATTCATCTTCCGGACTCATCATCAGACCCTAACCTGGTCGATGGTACAGTTATCTTGCAAAGTAAAAACTACCAGTAGCAAATATCTTGAAATACGTTTGAGTTACTACCATCCGATAAGGAGTTCTATTGTTCGTCTGTAGAATGTATCATCAGACTCTGACATGGTCAATTGTGTAATTATTTTGCAAAGTAATAACTATCAGTAGCAAATATCTTGAATCACATTTAATTCACTAACATCCATTAAGGAATTTATTGTCATCTCCAGATCTCAGCATCAGACTCTGACCTGGTCGATGGTGTAGTAATTATGCAAAGTAACTACTATTAGTAGCAAGTAACTGTAATTAGGTTGACTTACTATCATCTGTTAAGGAGTTTCATTGTTTATCTCCAAAACTCATCATCGGACACTAACCTGGTAACTGGAGTAATTACTTTGCAAAATAACAATCACCTGTAAAAATATATAATCATAGTTGATTAACTGCCATTCGTTAGAGAGTTCCAACTTTAATTTCTGGACCCAATCATAAGAATCATCGAAATCGGTCCACTCAGTAAAGAATTATCGCTGAAAACATGTAAACAAAGATTCCGACGAATTGAGAACCTCCTCCTTTTTTTAAGTTGGTTAAAAAGCTCATTATATAAAAGCAAATCTATATATATATATGTATATATATATATATATATATATATATGTATATATATATATATATATATATATATATATACATATATATATATATATATATATATATATATATATATATTTCTATACTTAAGAAAATACGATGTCACTCGTATAATGACATTTTACATGATTTAGACAAATAATTAACTGAGTTTTGTAAGATCATACCGTGATACCCACAAGGTTGTTCGTAATTTTCCATTCTATTTCTTAAATTGAATATTTCATCTAGAAGTAAATTGCTTTTATATTCTTACGAAATAAATGTGGCTGTAATTGAATTTTACTGTTTTAATAAATAAATATATATATTATAGACTTAAGGATGTTGTTCAAATTCGTGGATGCTCTTTCGATCCAACCTGCTACGATTTTCTTTAATATTTTTAAATATTTTAATGTATTAAGCTTAGCTCTTCATAATCATGGAGCGCATTCAAACATTTTTCCCGCCTTTAATTTTCTTCTGTGGACGGTGTTGCACCTTATAAGCTGATGAATTGTAAAATACTCTAAATGTAAGCAATGAAAGAACATCCCAAAAATTTAATTATTTTAGATATGGAATATTATTTCGTTTCTATTACCTCTAATCTCTTTTTCAATTTTGTGAACAAATATTTTTGTATTTTTGAAAAAAATACGTAAGTATATACGTGTTTGCAAATGTTTGTTCGTACATCGAATTTTGTGTGACGACCTCTTTAAAGAAATTAATTTCTAAAATAAACATAAAATTCTAAGGTAAATATTTTATATAAAATTTATTCCATGGTCTTAAATGAAGCTTTAAGAATTGAAATATCATGCATAAAATAGATCGAGAAATATCGAAAAGAAAAATCAAAAAATTATAATTGGCTCATATCGTAATAATATGTAAAGAAAAATTGAAATAGAAATACGTCACAACCCGTGATCGCTCATTATTTATTCAAGGGAAAGACGGTATGATGGTATATACAGATAATACTTTGTATTATCGCAATAACAGACTCCAGGGAAAGGCTAAAAAGCGGGTGCGTATCGGATCATAACACGCGCTAAGATACGGATCGCATGCACGGCCCAACACCACCACTCGCGGCCATCCTCAAACGCAGCGCCGCCATAGCGCGCAGTCACATTATGTTGCCATATTTTATTTATATCGCGACATTCGCATCTTCGCAGGGGGGATCCACTTATCTTCGCCTAAAATGCATGAATATGAGAAGGCGAAAAAAATACACAGAAACGTACTTAGAGTAAGACAAGTGCGGGGAGTCAAGCGAGGAAAATGGGCGACGGTTCTGGTGCGGATTCGGTGGATGCCGCCCATGACGAACGCGTGATATTTCACCACAGGATACAGGTTTGGACGTGATTATTTGTGGTATTTAATGTTTGCTTAAGTATTGTGATAATCACTCTATCAAAAAGATGTTTTTAACTCTATTACTGCAAATTCAAACACATTCAAAATCCTTATCATTGCAATACAGATCAATCAAAATGCGAAAAAATTATCACAAAGTTCATGTAACGTAAAAAGTGAATAAACATGTGTGTTTCTATAAACTAAAAAAAAATTATTAATTTTTTACCACAGGATACAGTTTTGACGTGATTATTCGTGGTATTTAATGTTTGCTAAAGTATTGTGATAATCACTGTATCAAAAAAATGTTTTCAACTCTTATTACTGCAAATTCAAACAGATTCAAAATTCTTATCATTGCAATACAGATCAAAATGTGATAAAATTACCACAAAGTACATGCAGCGTAAAAAGTGAATAGACACGTGTGTTTCCATTAATTAAAAAAATTATTGATTTTGCAGCATATTTTAGAGAAAGCAAAATTTTACCGAATCGATGAAAATTCATACCGATGTAAAAAGATTAAAAATATTACTAATTCTATATAAAACTATACAATTTCATTCATAGTCATAGATATATTTTCCATTTATTTAATTATGAAAATTTTTATCATACAAATCCAGTCGACATCTTTACTGATATTGTTAAAATAATAAATATATCCTTACATTACTTATTACAGTAACATTTCAACTGCAAGTTTTTTATTTGCTTTTTATTTAACAACTCAGTAATTATTTAACCTTTGATGAAAAAATTTTGCGCTTTTATAGACTGTATTGTGATATGTAGAGTTCCATGTTATTTCGAAAAATTGAGTGGTTCGTTAAAAAATAGTCAAATATAATTTTTTTTTCATTTTTGTTTAACTCCCCGAGCGCGCAGACTTACATAACATCGGCACTTGAACCATGTCGACAAAATAATAAGAATTCCGAAAGTGTTGATTTTATTGTAATTATCTTTGTTTGCGTCCTTAGAAGATAAATATAGTTACAACACAGTTGAATTATTTGTACCATACTTATTTATGTAGTTATGAAAATAGAAAATAATGAAAACAAAAAAAAACTAAATTTCTCCGTTTCCCTGAAAATCAAGAGTTCACAAAGGAAAGGGAACATTTTATAAAAACTTTTATAAAATGTTCCCAAAAAATATACATACAATGATTGAAATTAAATGTAATATTTTCTAACAAAAAATTCTCTTATGGCCAAGTTTTAAAACAAAGTACAGTCACATACAATGTTAAAAAAATCATAGCAAAAAATACTGTATACTACGGATGATTGTTATACTATTCCATTCATTCCTATGATGTATATTTGTCTATAGATTTATCTCATTTTAACCTGATTATTTAGGTTTGAGCGGTGCTAGTTGCAACATCACACCATAAGTAACATGTAGCCCCGACTGGTCGTCATTTTTGTACGTGATGTTTTCAACAAGCAATAAAATAATAGGCAATATTTCCTAAAATTTAAATTTCAAAGTCAAATACCCCCATAAATATTGTCACAAGAATCGAAAAATTGCAGGACGATTCTTCCGAAATAAGGATCCATTCTTATTTTTGACATTATAATTACAATTTCGATAAAAAATAGAGCTGTCAGAAATAAATTTTCATCTTAGTCCTCGAGTTGTAGGGTGTACATGTTTCTTTGGGAAAAAATACGATGTTACAAAATGTTAACTTAATATATAATCTCAAGACAAACTTTGTGTGTAAACAAAGTTTGTTTTGAGATATTTAGTAAATTTCCACAAATTTGGTTTATTATAAGCAAAGCTGTGGATAAAAGTTGAGAGAAAAACAAATGGTGACGTCGTATTTGTTTATTCACAATGTGGTTTATATAAGAAATTCCGGATATCGGCATTTCTTAAAGGATTCTGCGCATGTGTAATTAGTTAATAAATATTGCAAACTCGCCAACGAATCCAGTGTAATCTGTTAGGGTTTCAAACTACTTTAAATAGATCTATTCTAATGTGTTCTGATCATATTTACTTTTTAAAACAATCTACACAAAATGTTGAATTACTGTAAAATGAAAACACTTGTTTAAGTTTGGGTCAATATTTTTAATTATATTTTTAATTTTTTTTAAAGATTCTTTGTAAATATAAGAATGGTGATATGAAAAATTGGGCTTTTATATTACATATCAATACACAAAAGATATTCTATATATACTAATGGTAACAAGTATATCGTATCGTGTCTTACGCGATATCATGTAATTATAATAATAATTTGACATCATATTATTATATGCGCATAGAAGTAAAATTTATTAGTCAAAAGATGTTATGAATCGATTGTGAAAAAAATAAAAGTATTCAGTCGTTGTAGTATTCAGTCAAAATATGTTATGAATTGACTGTGACAAAAATAAAAGTATTCAGTCGTAGTAGTATTCAGTCAAAATATGTTATGAACTGGCTGTGACAAAAATAAAAGTATTCAGTCGTAGTAATATTCAATCGAAATATGTTATAAATTGGCTGTGACAAAAGTAAAAGTATTGAGTCGTAGTAGTATTCAGTCAAAATATGTTATGAATTGGTTGTAACAAAAATAAAAGTATTCAGTCGTAGTAATATTCAATCGAAATATGTTATGAATGGGCTGTGACAAAAGTAAAAGTATTCAGTCGTAGTAGTATTCAGTTAAAATATGTTATGAATTGGCTGTGACAAAAGTAAAAGTATTCAGTCGTAGTAGTATTCAGTCAAAATATGTTATGAACTGGCTGTGACAAAAATAAAAGTATTCAGTCGAAGTAGTGTATTCAGTAATCAAAATATCTTATGAATCAGCTGTGACAAAAATAAATATACAATTGTGCTTGTACTTATGTACGCGCGTTAGAATTATACTTCTTTGGCATAATACAAGAATAACTTTATTTAGCACATAAATAATTAATGGAAATAAAATCATAAAAGGACTGGAGCGTGATTATAACTATGGCTGGTAAAATCTAAATTTAATGAAATAACTAAATTAGAAATAATTTATAATTTATAATACAAGTATATATATATATATATATATATATATATATATATATATATATATATATATATATATATCTATATATATAATGAAGCTTAAGCTCACTTAGAGAAATAAACATAAAATATATTTTAAAAAAGCTTATAAGCACTATTTCTATCACGAATATTCACAACTAATAAAGGTTTCTTTTATTACATGGACCACTATTAAATTTCAATTACTTAAAAATATTATTTAAAAGCACAAATACAACTTAGATTTGTATGAATATAAAATAAATGTGTATTTAAAAACATCTCAATAATTATCATGAATATAATATGAGTCACTACAGGCATGTTTAGTGACCAACTTCATCCCTTCGGTTTTTGTTGCATCGTGCGCGTGCATCGTAAAATTTCACTGTCATCATTGTTTCATAACGCACCTAAAGAAGTATAACTAAAAAAAAACAATTTGACACTGCATTTTTTTCCATGACCTATTCAAAAAATATTTCGAAAAAATTCGGGATTCAAAATGGCCATAATATTTTAAAAACTATAAGACATTTCAGAAATAAAACTTTCGACATTATAAAATATTGAAAAAAGTACTACTTTTTACTTTTCATCCCTCTCCTTTCTCTTTCTTATATAGAGTATACATAGATATTTTTGAAAATTACGTACACTTGAATCTCAAAGCGAATCATCGATGAAACCTTAAGTGTACCACAGCATCCACATAATCTGTCAAAATGTTCTAAACTCTTAGACAATATGTTCTAAACTCTTCGAAAGTTCCATATTTAAAAAGAAAAATGCATTCGCATAATAACAAAGTTATTTCCATATGTACAACTACGCACATCAGAGCACTCACACGACATGACCGAGAGTGGTATCCCCTGTCTACTCGCATCGCATAATTTTGCAATGTTTCATCAAATAAATACGCTGCCATCTGAATATGTGAAGTGAGAGGGAGGCTGAGTCATATATAAGATGTATCGTGCTTCAAATGCATAATATCGGCTATCAATCTTACTACTGATATGATGCAATAAATCTGTTATGTATGGGGCTCTGTACTGAGATTGCGTTGTCAATATGAGAGGATTTCAAAATATTAATTCGTATGAATCAATCAAACCGTATATATAATTTCTATATCTAAACCTACAATTGCTTTTCGTTTTTAAGTACTAAATTACGAAATGTCTTGGTTATGGAGACGAAGTCAATAGACACGTTAAAAAATTACAAGTATTTTAATTTTTAGTACTGTATTTATTATCGAGTCTCATTATAGGGTCATTTTGATTCCTGTTTAAATTTCGATTTCATTCATTCTATTGGTCTCGTAATTGTTCATAGTCCACCAACTGGATTGATGAGATCGAAGCTATTATTTGTATAACATAGTATGACCGCAAAATATTATAATTCACCATGGTATTCATTTTCAAAGATTGGCGTTCTATCATATGTACGAGTAAACACTATCATGACCAGTAATACACAAATAGCGAATTGGACTATTGAATATCACTGGGTTCATCCGACTTGCCTGGACATCACACAACATCAGCGCATACAGTAAAAATGCACATACATAAATTTATATGATTTGCCAGGAACTGAATAATAAAACCAGCTAAGTGCATGTCACAATATTCAGGAAGTAATATAAAAAAATAATTTTGCTTAAAAAGATCTATCCTAAGAATACTTACCAAAATTTAAAATATTTTAAATTGGCAGTTGGAAAATTGATGACATATTGATCTAACAAAAGTTACCGATTTGTAGATTAGCACTTCCTAAATGGATGCCTATTTTGAAATTTTTTTATAAAATACCCCAATATTTTTGAAAAACCTATTCAATGATGCTATGTCTTTCACGTATTTTTGAGAATATTTTTTATGAATGAACTTTTCACAGATTTATTCACACCAAAAATTAGTCAATTAGTACTCGTTAATTAGTGTAATTTTCGTGGCTGTGATAATTTTTCTTTCAATTTTGTTATGTATATTGTTAATATATTTCAGATATTCAAGAATAGCGTTTTTTTAAATATTTTACTTCATAACTCGGTGGGCGTTATCAATATGTGTAATCATATCAAATTTCAGGCTATAAGCCTGCACTACTAGTTTAAGAGCAAAGCGGTTGTCACATAAAGATGGTCAGACAGACAGACGCACATGGCAAAATTATAAGTATTCCTAGTTTGACTACACACAGAGACTACACATAGAGTCAGATTCCACGTCTTTGTATATTAATTAAGATTCCAATCTGGCGCACCCACCTGAAGATTTAATGTCCATATATATCTAAAACTATAGAATATATAAAGCTACGGCAGGTAGATGGAAATAATGAAGTTGTGGTGATTCCTTGTTTCATTACGGAATCCTTAAATCAAAATCAAAATAATCCATCAATATCATATTATTCAGATGCCAATATCAATGACGGTCTTTAAAACTTATATATTTGTTACTTTCAAAAAATTAATTTAAAAATAAATATGTTAATATATTATCAGCTCAGGAAACCGTTTGCTTAGAAGATTATTTAAGAGTGTTCTCGTCCTACTTACACATAAACAAGATGCTCAAATAAACAAATATCTACACAAACGTATTGATGGCTATCGTTTTTAAGAGATGAAATATTTGTAGTAATCTTATTGACTCTTATGTTAAAGACAGAATACGATCTGTTACGCACTTAAGTGTCCTATGCCTCGATTCATGTGCTTATAATAGTAATAAAAATGAATCGAAATAATGTAAACTATTATTGTACACGTGAACCAATCTGAGCGGAAAAAATATTGGACCATCTGTTATGAAACATGACTTTAAATTAACAAATACAGCGTTGTGTAGTAGCAAACTTGTTGGTAGTGAATACTGGAGGAAGTTTTTGGAGAGTATTATTAACATAAATAATACTTAATAAAATGTGAACAGGAAAAAATCCATTTAATTTCTTTACCATTCCAATTATAGTCCTCGTGACTTAAATCCTCCAAAATTAATTACTTTTACATTACTTAAATATTGCACGGTACTGGCGTAATTCATCTTAAAAACGTCATGTTTTTAACATGAATTGTTTAACGGTCGATAGCCTTTCCGAGCGGTTAAGCGGTAAACCTCCTTCTATATTCGCAAAAAGGTAATAAAAGATTTAGAATCAAACGCTTGGTAGCAATCGCCCGACCATACGTATGGGCAGCACGTATGCCTATCACAGATATTGGTGGCTACGAGCCGCCTCGATGCCCACCTAATAACTAAGTAAAAATCTCGTGCACTTGCACGTAAACTCGATTACTTTCGGCCAAACGTTATTTTTCCTCGTCTTATACCGTATATTTTTATTCCTTCATAGCTGGAGATCTGCTCAATTCCCGTAGGGGTGCGTTTTAAATCGATAGTGCTGTACCTTTTGCGTTTTATATTTATGTCTACATAAACGGTAATATTAGAAGTTTAATAATTTATCGAACTTCATATTTTAACTGGGGCTTGCCGGCACGTTTGTGCGAATTTAAATAGCTTCCTGTTTAAAATACGTTCACCTAAGTTCTTAAAATTTTTTCCTCTTGGGAAATTTGAGACCCATGACTGAAGCAAGATAGTACGTCACCATCTCTTAAAGCCCTTTTTCACCCATTTCTTATGTCTTATCCTTTTATATGATGCATATATATGATTATCAGTGTTCTGTATCATTTGAATTGGATGTGTACACATAACTCTTTTTAAGATTCTGATATTTGTAACGGGTTGAATAAAAAATACAATTTTACCTAAGTTTAACATTATTTTTACAATGTATGAAAGACTTTGTTTATAGAAGATATGTACAGTCATAATTTTAACATGACTATATCAAGAGATAGCTACATATTTCCGATTCAGCTTTAGGGTTTATGGTCAAACAAACAATAGAAAGAAGGCCATTATTCCTGACATTTTATAAATACTTTGTTGAAATTTACTGCATACGAAGTTGAATAATGTTTTTGTTATTGAGCGTAGTCGGCTAAGTATGGGCAATTTACCTCTATTAGAAAATCGTATATATATACATATACTATATTAAAGGTATGGCAAAAGAGTGTGACTGGTTTTTTCCACAAGTTTTGATCAGTTTATTTCGAACTAGATTATATGAAATGAAAACAAATTGCAGTGTTGGATACGTCTGCAGTTATTTTCGTGAAAACATAAACTTTGTGTAGTATCTTGAAATTTTCACTTCAGAAAAAAGAAAAATGAATATATATATATATATGTGTGTGTGTGTGTGTGTGTGTGTGTGTATACACATAAAAAATAAACATACTACTACATCTACTGCTCTGCTTCCAGACTGTCGCACTCGCAGTGGCCTATGTACACGTATACACATATATACCCGGCTGTATGAGGTGCGCGTTGGACGCTTTTTGGATTGGTAAAATCTTGTGAAATCACATCACCGACATCCTGTAATAGCAGTAAATCTGCAGCTATAAAGGTGACGTGTTGTGTAACATTAATGTAGTGTATATCTATAAAGTTAAGTCGACTACGTCGAAAGTTCAATGTGTGTATACTGTGTATTGTTTAAATTGTTTAATTGTAGGATCACAGTGTAGTAAAATAGTAAGTATTAAATAAGTTAATATTAATGAAAAATAAATAACAAACCAAAGCATTTATTTTGAAATATTTGCGTTTAAAAGTTTGATATTATTTATTTTTTTTTAATATTTGACCTCTGCAATAGATAATGCAATGAGTATTTTATACCGGCAATATTTTCGCAATGAGTATACATAATGCAAAGAGTACAGATAATGCAATGAGTATTTTATAGTGGCGATATTTTCGCGATGAGTATACATAATGCAATGAGTATTTTATAGTGGCAATTTATTCGATAATATTTTTGTCGCCGATTTTCAAAATTTAAAAATTCCCTAAAATTTTAGAATAATTTTAGATTTATGTGTTAAATTTTGAAAATATGGGTACTAATTCAAAATTATGGTTTTTAATTATTGAAATTTTAAAAATTGCAAAAAAGGTTCCAGTTTTCATTTCAGAAAATATTTTTTTTCTTGCAAAATTTAATTTAAATTTTACGAACTTAGTATTTATTGGTTTAAATTGTTAAAAATAAAATACGTGCGTTGTTATTTTTTGAAAAATAATTATATAAAACCACTATCATTACATAGTGCACCGTGCACGGCTAAGTGCGGACCCCGTGACTGCCTATGTTTTTTAAAATATTTAATTCATTTATAGGTTTCATTTATGGAACAGAGGGCACAGTCATAGAAAAAAGAGGGCTTTGAAATTATTTGAATACCTCTTTGAAATGTCAAATTTATTCTCCATTTTGGGCGCGTGTCTGATTGCCACAAATATCAGAGTGGCCCACATTTTAATCCTACGTTTTCGAAATGTGAGCAACGTGACGGTACTATGTATGTTTTTAGACAAGTTATTAGAGTTTGAAATTACTTCGACAGAAACTGTTGCTTATTTGGGCGAGATTGCCTTTCCATCAATAAATTGAATAATCTAAATAAATTGAATAATACTAAATAAGAAAGATGTTTATAATAAGAAGAAAGAAGGGTGTTCCTAAAAATTAACAGCAATGAACGTTACGACCATCTCCTCTTTTCAACGCAGATAAAATTATTCGTCATATACTTTTTTGGCTTTTGTCTGTGTAATATATCTGTCAGTAATTCGATTGAAATTACCAATTGATTATACTTATGCTCCAATCGAATTATATTTTTAAATAAATGTTTCCAAAACAACATACATAAAAAAAAATTTAAATATTCCGAATGTGTCACACTTAATTCAATACGTCGACGCGTCAAATATTTTCGTTTGCTTTGATATACGAGTATACTAAAAATTTCCTGCGCAAGTTTTTAATATTCTCTATATCGCACATTTGATAATACCGCATGCATTCTAAAAGGGCAAACGCACTGCGTCTTGTTGTTAAAGAAGGACTCTGTAAAAACAATAATAACTCCACCAAGACACGATACCGTCGGAAAACTTCGCTGGCGGCGCCCTCGACCGCTATCGAAATAATTTTTCCGATATATATTATGTATCCGAGCATGTTTCCGATATATTTCGCCTCAGTCCACTTTGTATTCCCGACGACGCGTCCGATGTCTATACAGAAGTTCATGTTATTCGATTTCATCGTGCAATAATAAGGCAGGCCAGCCGAGTAACTTTTACCTCTCATCTGCTCCGAGCGGACAGTCGCCGCAACGAGTTCCTTTTAAAAATGCCGTAGATTTATTTAAATTGCCGCATCCTACGGATTGCCGGAAGTTCGGTTCGGAGAATCAATTTGGAATTGAAATTTTATCGTCCATAGTAATATCATGATTTCGGGATTTGCTCCTCGGCGTATTTAATTTAGCTAGGCACTTCCTGGATTCAAAGAAAGTAGCGCCAAAGTCATTCTGAATAATTTGATCGTTTTAGAAAAGTTTAAAGTTATTCTATGAAATAACGCGTCTTAGAAGTTAATTCTATAAAATATTATAGATTGAGATTATGGAATGAACTAGCTATTGGTATGAAAATACACTTCCAGTGTCTTTATTTAATTTTATTTTAAGTTGCGCTATGTAACATTTGCATCTATATACTTGTTCCATTACAGTTCCTAATATGTGTATTGTTTCTAAGCTATATATATAACAGCTGTTCAATATTTTTAAGGACAATTTTGGTTCACGTTCCTTTGCTACGAAATCTTGAAATTCTTTTAGAACAAGTTCTCATAGTTTTTAGCTAGATAAGACAAAAAGTTCCCTGTCCAAGCTAATGATGTCAATAAGTAATCTAAGAGTATTGAATATATTTGGCGTTAATTTTGTAGAAATTCATTATTCACAATTAAATGAAACTACGTGAAAATCTTTGCAAAGATCTTTGCTAATAGACCACCTGTAGATGTTGTAATACAACGAAACCTAGGTCGTGGTAAAGAACTTAAAGAAAGTAGAAATAATACTACATCACGTAGTTTTGATTATAATAATATGTATATTCTAAAAGCAAGGAGCGAAAATAAAAAAACTTTTTTTTAATATTTTTTTTTTTCGAAGAAATGAAAGAAATGATGATGATCATGAAAGAAAATAACAAAAAAATACACATAAACGTTTACTTTTGTATGAGTATATAAATGATACATGGGTATTTATATATATAAATGCAAGTTTAGTTGATAGATACTTATAAAAATTCTAAAAGGTGTGCGGTCAACAAAACAGCTAAAAATAAAATAAAAGCAATATATATTATGAAGGATTTTTTCTAATTATAATTTTCTTTGTGAAAATAAAATATTCATATAACTACATTAAAAATATATTTCTTTATTTTATATTACACAAAAATAGCAAGCTTTCCGCGCAAAATGATGCCGAAAAGCTTATAATCAGAATCTAACAAATAATTTAAGTTTCTTATTCATTTACGTCTCCTTTGCAATTGCAGATTTTAATTTTCATTATGTAAAAAAAACAAAATTGGTTTGCTTTTGTGAAATAAAATATTATACTTTCATTATTTTCATTTTATTGACAGTTCTACAAATTAAATATTGTTTTTATAGAAATTTAAAGGAAGGTTATAAAAAAACACTAAGAGATTGTATAAGCGCGCATGTAAGGTATTGTGCACGAATACAGCAAGTATAATTGAAAAAAAATATATATGTTTATATATTGGCTGTTTCATAGCATCTGATAACGATATTAGTTCATAAGATTGAAGAAATGATTTACACATTTAAAATGACTACTGTTTGTATAGTTTACAACAAAATAGTTTGGAATATTAACGTCGTTTTATTCTTTTTTCTATCCGTACTCATTACATTACCAAGTAATATAAAACAAATAATAAAATAAGATACTTTGAAACACCACCAAAATTAAAATATAATGAAAGTTAAGATACAGTTATAGAATATAGGAAACGCGTCTTATTTCTACTTTTCAAGTAATTTTAAAATATATACTGATTTATTCAAAAGTACTTTAACTGCATATCAATTTCAGTACATAAATTGTGAATTAAAATGAAACTGTGGAAAGTATGGTTTCTTAATAATAAATAACTGTCCATTTTTTACTAAAATTATTATTAATTTACACAGTAGTAAAACTGCCTTTTTAGAACAAATAATAACATTAGAACAATTTGAAAATCACGGAATTATTGTAGTACTAAAATAATTTAAATGCAATATAAGTAGGAGAAAGTAACTCAATTAACATTTCACAAGTATTACAGAAAGTATAAATTAATCGTAATACAATTTCCTTCTGCGACATCTTCTAAGCAGATGGTGAAAATAGATGAATTAAAGAAAGACAATATATACATATATATATATATATATATATATATATATATATATATATATATATATATATATATATATACGTAAAAGGACAGTACAACATTGATAGTACGCCAAAATCATTTTTAATAATATTATTTAATACGGTATTTCAGTAATCGTATTTTTTTGATAACATGTTTATTAAAAAAATACGATTACTTAAATACCGTATGTCAGATAATAGAACTACCTAAAATCGAAGCCGAATTATAAAATCCAAACAAGGCAAAACTCATCCAGATAGGTAATTCCATTTTGTTCAGTGAAAGTCTAGTAAAATTCTAAATATTTTATAAAAACTACTTTAGTAACATCCATAATAGAAGTATTTTTTGACAATTAGGATAAATACTCGACGTTTCAAATTCCTGCTCCCCGACTAAAGTTATTCGTCAACTCAAAACCAGGATTCAATACGTCCAATAGTATTTTAATTTGATCGTGCCTCAGCGTGAATAGCTTTCATGTAAACTTCCGATTCGAGTAAACTTCTTTTTTTTGTTAATTTGTCTTCGTTCTGGTTAAGAAACTCTGAGCAAACTGTTGAACGAGTTCGCCTGCTGCAGAGTAGGTCCATTTGAGCGGTGAAGTTTTCTTTTGTATTGAGAGAAATTGCAACAGCGTTAGTTGGAAGAGTTTATGTAAATGGTAATCAATTCTTTGTTAACATTCATTAAGTTTAAGTTTGGAAAAGCTCAAGTAACCGTGTGTTTACGCTATTTTTGGAATTCATATTACTAGAAGTCAAAGTTCAGCTTCCATTCTTAGCTGCTTAAAATTATGCTGCTATTAATAAATTAAACCAAAGTCTGGAAAGTTTCTTGCTTGTACGAACGTATTTTAATTAATGCTTATTTACTTCATATGTAACTTTGAACTTGACCATTAGGCTCTATTTTATCAAAAGAAAACACTTCATTTAAATTTTTTGTGTACTTAATTATTTGATTTTTGAAAACATCTATTACAATAGGGAGTACTGAATAGATCACCGACCTGGAATATGGAATATTAAAACTCTAGTTGAAATACATCATATTAAATATTTTAGACATAATTTTTCCAATTAGTAATTTAAAATTTTTGTTGTATGGTTTGTAGAGAATTGGAAGAATTTGTCTGTGAGGGAAATTACAATTTACGCCTGGTTGTAAACAGTCCACAAACTACTACTAATATAAATTCGTATTTAAAAAAAAGTTGAAATGATTTCTCTTGGGTAATAAATTGTTTCAGTAGCTATTCATTGTACAAAACTAATTTTTAGAGCCAATTATTACAATACATTTTAGAAAAAAACAGACAATTTTTAATATAGTTTTACTAGTTATTACTATTTTAACAACGGTAAAAATAAAGTTGTTTCATAAAGTGTAGAGGTTAATAAAGTGGTTGCTTCATTTTCTTTCTAATTCTGCAAAGCTAATTCGAAATTGGAAATTATTAAAATCGTTTATTGCAATTTTCAAATTATTTCAACTGTTGCCACTATAATTCGTCCACAAGAATGGAAATTAACTTTTATTAAATACAAAGTATAGACCATTGACGATGAATCTTTTGCGTACAGTAAAATATGGTCATAAAATTAGGCTAAGAATTGTTTATGTTCATAATATTTTCAAATTATTCCCACTGCCTCCACTATAATCTGTGTAACAAGAATGGAAATTGACTTTATTACACACAAAGTATAGCACACTGACGACGAATCTTTTGCATAAAGTAAAACATGGTCGCAAAATTAGGCTAAGACTTGTTTTTGTTTATAACATTTTCATACATTCCAACTGTCTCAACTATAATTTGTGTAACAAGAATAGAAATTAACTTTTATACAGCAAGTATAGAACACAGACGATGAATCTTTTGCATACAGTAAAATATGGTGGTAAAATTAGGCTAAGAATTGTTTATGTACATAAAATGTACAATTTTGCTTAAACATATGAAGTTTGTTAAAAAGTAACCGTTTTCAAATTAGTAAAAATGCTATAAAGTAACGGCGAGCATCTGCTACAGGCCAGGGGCTTTGTCTCTTGCCAGTTCAGTTCAGTTTTGGCAATGCTCGGTGACCACTAACCGGAACCAATGGGCCAACGAAATTTACCTGAAATGTCCTCCGACGCCCACTCGTTTCCATGTATCAGATTTGGCTCCTCGCCATTTTGGTCACAAATTGTGTAACGGGCTGGTCTGTGTTGTAAATTTATAAAACTGAATTGTGATATGAATTATAAAAAATAGTGTAAGCGGTTAATTAGCAGTGCAT
Organism: Druceiella hillmani; assembly: GCA_039881145.1. Lineage (NCBI taxonomy): Eukaryota > Metazoa > Arthropoda > Insecta > Lepidoptera > Hepialidae > Druceiella > Druceiella hillmani. Next base: position 4,471,548 of record JAYKKI010000048.1, on the reverse strand, counting down.
TTGTGACTATAGCATGTTTTCAGGGTTTCGTATATTAGAAATGGAAAAAAAAATCCGTATTCGATTCATCGCATGATCGTGCATCTATCTGTCTATCAAGACCGTTTTTCTCAGAAACTGTTTGATGCAGAAACTTGAAAATTAGTACACTTATGCAGAGTATAGTAAAATATAAAAATATTAGGCCGAGAATTAGGACGGGGATAACTTTCATTTAGAAAAAGATTTCCTTTTGCTTTCGGCTATATCAATTCAAAGTGGAATTTACAAGGATTAAACTAAAATTTTGTGTAAGATAGTTCTAGAAATATTACTGAAAATATCCGTAACAAAATTTGGTACCCTATTTCCAAAATAGTTAACGTTAATATTATGAAAGAATACAGGCTTACCAGAGGTCCATGTAAAGTTTACCAAACAATTTTACCGTCGATTCCAAATCTCTCGTCAAAATATATATATACGAGTATCTCGGAGATCAGAGAATAAAGTTGAATTTTTTCCAGGGACTCTAGAAAAACCAATATTTTAGTCTAAATTATGTTTTATGAGATGTTATAAAATAGAAAATGTAGGAAGAAATAAATGTTTATGATTCAATCCGATTTATATTTTCTTCAAGTATACTTATTTTTGGAAAGGATTACAACTGTCGTTGAGCGTAGTCTTGGTAACCATAGACTGTTGTTTTGTATTAAATAAAGAGTGTCGTCTAATGATATATACAGATGGGTTCTTTCAAAACGTAACGTTACTAATAAATATTTTTTGGGAGTGTACATAGAGCAAAGCAGCTAGAGTAAGGAACCATATAATTTAGAACTCTCTGAGCATTAGTTGTGTATATTATTAACCACCTGGTAATCAAGTATCTGTGCTGAAATTAAGTCTTTGAATATAATTGTCTTTTGTGTTTAATTAATACACATACTTGTTCGTATTATATTTCACTTATCGGATTTTGTGTGAACTTATTATTATATTTTTTTGTGTAATTAATTAAACATTATTATTAACATTTAAACGTGTGTTGTACACTAATTATTCTTTGTAAGATTGTATTTACATTTTTTAATTTTATTAATTATATTTACTGTGAAATAAAAGAGAAATGGTTAGTGTAAGTGACACTCAGTTAAACGCACGAAACGTTTATGATATTTTGATATATATATATATATATATATATATATACATACATAGTATAATACAAATACTGTTTATCCGTAAATGTCAAAAATTTAATACGTTCCAGTATATCAAGATCCCTCGGAGTGTGGGTTGTACTTGATGTCAACAGGTTTATTTTAATTATTGAAGAATATTAGTGTTCTTTTATAAAGTTACCCTAATATTAAGAGGAAGCAGTTACGTGTTATATTGATATTTATATCTCTTTAAACAGTTTCAATGTTTCTCCTACTTTAAAGTAATAGTGGATTCTCTAAGAATTATGATAATTTTAATCTACTCTAGGAAAACTAAAATATTTAAGTCTCAGTGTATCATTCTGGATAACCAAGTGTACGTTATAACTATTTATGAACTTGATTGTTTGTATTTTGCTGTTTACAAAACTGAGATTTAAGTATTCCAAGAATATCAATCTAAATAAGATTTAATCATTAGATTTGCATTCATTTTGGAAGTAAGTAAAGTGAAACACAAGAAGAAATATATATCTAAGTGTCTCAACCTATATTGCTTTATATATTTGTTTTAATAGTATCATGTAAGCAGAAATAAAATGGGAGATAATAATGATAGGAGAGGTCGTATTCTCCTTTAGTTTAGTTTCTCTGCAATTTTTAAATATACATGTCAGAAGATTTTTTTTCTTTGATTGGCAATTCATGAAATGGAATGCTGTTCATGCCATTTTTTACAGTTTGCCGCTTACTCCACTTGATAAAAAAAATATTCACTGTAATATGGTTTCTATGGAAAACACATTTACATATCTTATCAGATACAATTGATAGAAATTATTTTGATTGAAACGAATGCCTTCTATATTCCTTATTTGACTCTAAAAATATAAATGTCGATATTCCATGAAAACTTCCAAGACCAATTTGTCTTTAATAATTTTGTAGCTTACAATAAAATGTGTATTATTGACATTGAATAATATTATGAATAACTTTTGATCAGTATTTTTTAGTGAATATTTATAGGTTGTTTATAATTTTATGTATTATATAATATACTCCAATGTACATGATTATGTATATTTCATTTTTTTTGTTCTCTGTTATTTTCATTATGGACTTATTAAGATTACCAGCTGCAAAGCTTTTCACCTTCCGCCACCTTAAAATGATTTTGAGTTAAATTAATGTTAGAGACAAGAAAAAAACGTATTAATTTTAAGTTAACTAAAGCATTAAATATTATATTAACATTTTATGATAAAAAAAATTGTTATTGCGGTTTTATAATGTATTCCATTAGATTTAACATCATATTTTCAGATTGTTTTGGAGTTTACTCCTAAGAATCGATTTTCATATATAGCGCCCGGTATGAAAATTTATGAATAGTAAAATCAGAAGTCCAGAGCGTACAAAGTTAAGAGAGTTAAAAAAGAAAAGTGTAATCAGATAATTTCAGGCACATCTTTAGTTAACAAATCGAATTATTGAATATTTACTGATAGTAAGCGTTGTTTGCTTGGCTGGAAGTACTGCGTTTAACAAAAGTAATATTAATGAGTGCAAGTATCACAAAACAACTTCGAATCACGTAGATGTATAATAAAAAGACCAGAGTATAAAACTATACTATAACTCTAATTATGTGTGCACAAAATGGTTAGAGTCTATATGTACCTTTACATTTCCAAGGGTTAATTGTGTTATTAAATATATTACAAAATGTATTGATCAGTTATTAAAGTTAGTATTAACTTAGAAATATATTATTTTCTACATACTGAAGAAAACATGAATTCTATCGTAGCTGGTTTTAATTTGTTAATCATATATTTTGTCTTTCCTTTTTAAATGTTAATAATTTCGGTTCAAAAATGTTCAAGAACGGATGTTGAGAAAAAATATCCTTATGCAATCGGCACATTCGAATTATGGGGTATTAAAAAGAGGTATTATTGTTATAAACTTGTAGTGCGAATAATCTCTATAATACGGTATACGGGATCTGAGTTGAGTGTTGAAGTTTAGTAGAGAGATAGAAGATAGGGACAATCGACGTTCGAATTTATATAATATTCCTAATAGATCAGCGCTTTTTCTCCGTGGCAGCTAGTGATGGCAAATTCAATCTCTATAGTTGAATTTTATAGGATCTATACTCTCGACCAAGATAAAGTCGGAATTAATTTGTTTGATGAAAAGAGAATTAATTTCTTTGTACTTAGGGAACGTAAACTTTATTTGTTTCTTTAGGCAAAAGGAAGTCAACTGCGCCGACTTTGGCTTAATATAAAAGCCGAGCAGAGAAAAGAGTTGGCAAAGAAAAGGCAGTAGCGGATGGCTGCCGGCGGAGGAGACGCGATTAGCTGCATTCAAATTGACCCCGTTGTTTCCTTAATAGCGCCAGGACTAATTGTATAAGTCCCATTGAACGATTTTGCCCAGCAATTCAATCAAGGTAAACGATGTGTATAATATAATCGAGGTAAATAAGTGTACAATTAATCTTTTATTTATAGTGTTTTTTAGAAACTGATTAATACAGTAAAGGGGTACCGAGAGTTTATAGATTGATTTATTTGAAGACAATTTTATTCGAATTTATATTTTATATTTTTATTACTGAAGAAGTAGTATTACAAACGAAAGTAGTTTGTAATTTAATCCCCTTTAAAATTACAAATTGTAGAATTCTTTTAAGAACTTTTCCTTTGGACTTTTATTTAATTTTCTTTCTAGTGATATCTGAAAATGTGATGAAATTTAAAATTTGTAAATTTATGGTATTCATGAACTGACATTGAATTAATTAGAGTCAATTATCTACAGATCCATCTGAGCAACAATAGACGAGTAGAAGTGAAGTTTTTGCTGAAGCCGCGGAATCTTTGCCAACATCGTCCTAGGCAATGGATAATGTTCCTGCCGTTCAGTCTAGGGGTGAGGTACAGGAAATCATGTTGCACGTGGACACGAATGACCAATACGCCAGCCAGACCAATGACCAGCACAAACAAAATACAAAAAACGTACCAGCAGCGAGCATTCGGATATCCGGTTCACTTTCAGCTAACGTCGGTTACTTCAGACGGAAGAATTAAAAAAAAATGCATGAGGGATGAAAAGAAGCAGAGACAATGAAGAGACGAAGAGCTTCTTGAAATTCGAAAAGACATTTTGTTTAGTCAAGATCGAGAAGCGAAGGCTCTTACTGAAGTTGCAGAGGGGGAATTGAAAAATAAATGAAATATTTTTTTAGATTATTAATTCTTTTACTTATATATTTTTATTCTATTTTTTATTTTTAAATATTGTTTTTTTCTTATTTCGTTTTCACTTCTTATATACCATGTTTATATACTTTTTATGCTATTTTTATTTTCATTATTTTTATTTTCATAAATTTTTCTGCTCATACTGTGTTTTATTTTATTTAAATTTCACAAGAGATTGTTAAATTTTCAATAATAAATCATATAGTCGTTATTTAGTTGTGTGTAGAAAAGCAGTGTAGCATGTTGTTTAAAACATTTAAAAGCTAAAAATGTTAGTGTTCAAATTTTTGATCTTACACAAAGACGGTGGGAATTATATACTAATTGTTAAAGTCGCATTTATTTTGTCAAGCTTTGTTAATAAGCGTCTATATGTACACATCACAATTTGGTAAGAGATTTGTAAAAAAAATGTTTAATGAAATTGTGTGTTAACCAATGAAATAGAATTTTCATACTGAAACCCTATGAAAGAACGGTTTGTATTATCTAGTCCAAACTAATTTAATGACCGTTTTTGTTTTAATTATTGGCAACTTGAACCATATATTGTATTTCAATAACATAATTTTTACTCACAGAATTATAACATAATTCTGTCATCATTTGTACTCGAATCCAATTTGTCAGAACAATATGTTTTCGCAAATATTTGTTAAATTACCAAATATTTAGAATGAATATGTATTGATGACTTCTCGAATTAAAACAGTCAGCATTCATCATTCTGGCTATTGGTAAAGTGAACCACCTGGTACAAACTTATTTTAATGCACATTTTAATATTCTGGTTATAGGTATGAAGTCGCTAGTCAGATTGAATTTCAGTAATACAATTTTTGAATTGTAATCATTAAATATAATTATGTGTGAATATTTGGTGCCTTCTATCCTAAAAAATTAAAATGTCTTAAACTTCTTAGTCTGACGTTACTAAATGTGTTTAATTTTGTTGTATACATTTGATCTCGTTCTTTTGTTTTTTACTTGAAAATAATTCTATTGTCAACATGTTTTTATTACAGAATTTTTCACTTACATTTAATTGTATTTATATTTATATACAGTATTACCTATTTTATATATTCTAAGACAATCGTACTTAAGGAATAAACTCCAGTCGCGCGTTGGAGCTGACACGAACAATTTTTTGTATCATAAAATTCCGAAACGAAAGTGGTATCATATTCTACACAAACACGTTTTTATTGAAAGTCGATAATATGAAGTTAGAGTTATTAGTTAATCTATAACTGAATATTTTGTATTATTTTAATGCAATAAAATATTCAATTATAATAATTAATTGAATATTGTCCAGTAATCTTACGAGTTAATGAAAAAAATATTAAAATATTTTTATTTTTTTATTATTTATTTTTATTATTTTTAAATTACACTAAACCATAATCGACAAAAAAATAAATTTTATTGTAACTGGCGTAATTGACATATAGAAGTACAGTAATACTCGAACTCAATTTTATTGTAATATGGTTTTATTGTTTAACAGCAGTGCTCGCGACTTCACTGCCATTTTCTCGCTAATTAAATCTAGTGTTTGTTATCTATCCACTATATAATTTTGGAATATAATTAGAACTTAAAAAATTTTAACAAAAATGCCTAAATTTTGAATCTCAGAGGTTCTAAATCTAAATATTTTTTATTTCATTCATTCTTCGTGCAATTTTTTTATTATATAATGTCCTGTTGTCCTATTGATTTAATCCGGTTTAAGTAAAACTCGCCTCTCACAGTCGTCAGTTTGTGATCGGTGGGAAAAACCCCATACACTTTACTTTGATTCAACGTAAGATTAAGGCCGAGAACATTACATTGGCGCTTGTATTCTTTGATATTATTGAAAGTAAAATGTGTGAACTGAATTTCAGAGAGGATTTCGATAGAGTAATTTTAACAAAGATATTTCTCCTTTTGAATAATCAGTATTATTTGCCATTCTTCTTTTGAATAATGTTATATACGTTGTCTGCTCATAAATTAGACAAAAGTTTCATTGAATTACTTCGCCTCTATGAATTTCCGTACTTAATACGGTGCATTTTCGTTATTGCTTGTGCGAGTATCGTATTAAAGTTGTGGAGATTTTTCTCATTCATTCCCTTTGCAGTCGGTGTTGATATTCGTAGCGGTAGTCGCAGATGGGAGACTGCTGCGACCAGAGCGCGCGGTCGTTACAGGGGTGTATTCGCCGTGGGTGGCTCCGCTACCGGTTAGTACTTAAGATTTGAGATAATGTGGAATTATGTATGTGTGCGTGCTTTTATGTGTTTTATAGTTATATTCAAGCTGATGAAAGATTTAATAAACTCTTATGTAGATACAGGAACATGTTAATTTCTTTAATAGTGAAAACATTATTATTATTCACGTCTTTGTTTTAATTGTACCTTGAATATATTTGGCGTTAATTTTGTAGAAATTCATTATTGACAATTAAATGAAACTACTTGATGTAGTAATATTTGTACTTTCTTTAAGTTCTTTACCACGACCTAGGTTTCGTTGTATTACTAACAATTCTTTTTAATTAACTTCTTATTAACAATCTTTGCTAATAGCCCACCTGAAGATAATAGTTGTATTACAACGAAACCTAGGTTTGTGGTAAAGAACTTAAAGAAAGTAGAAATAATACTACATCACGTAGTTTCATTTAATCGTGATTAATTTTATCTGTAAAAATAATTTTGTAAATATTTTTTTTTATTTTAAGTCAAGGAAGTATTGCACATATTGAAAAATTTAAAACCGACTTTCGCATTGAAATCTATTATATTGCATTCTTTTTCTTCTCAAGTATTTCAACAAGTTCAGACAAAGGCTGTGTCAATAAATTTCGCCACCTGACTATGTTGGACGCAATATCTATTCAATATGTAATTTCCATTAATTTAATCTTTCAATGTAGGTAATCTATCTGACTGAAAGACGTCCTTTCTTTCTGGTGACTTCGACTTTATAGAACGTCAATTTCTTAACTGGATCTGTATGTTCTATCTATAGATGTATCTAAGCCATACAATTTTTATATTGCATTTTTTTCTTTTCAAGCACTTTATCAAGTTCAGACAAAGGTTGTGTCAATAAATTTCGCCTCTTCAATATGTAATTTTCATTGATTAAATCTTTCAACGTAGGTAATCTATCTGAATGGATGACGTCCTTTCTTTCTGGCGACTTCGACTTTGTAGAAGGTCAAACTGGATCTGTATATTCTATCTACAGATGTATCCACGCCATACAATTTTTTAAACGAATAAATTTAAAAGCAAATAGCATATTTGAATTCAAAATAAACTTGATTGCTTTATAAAAAGATTTTTTTCTGCTACTACTGATCAAGAATAATATATAATATATGTCACAATAAATGAGAGATTAACTAATATAATACTGTAATTTTCAGATTAACAGAAATTATACTAAGTTTTAAAGCGTTCTGGACTTCGCCACGATCAGTTGCTTACACGTTTTTTTTCCCGGAGTACCTGCATAAATGTGCTCATGAAAATGAATTCGTTGTGGGTATCAATTTTTGACAGATTCATGTGAATTTTATATTTTTGTCCATTATAAGAATAAGAACTTACCAATTATAATTTCATTGAAATTAATTGAAATTCATTATAGTCAGAGACTATGATTCAATTGTATGAGCAAATATTTAACATGACTTGAACTAAATGCTTTTCAATAGATACGTCAATGTAAAATATTTTGTTTCTAGTTATAAAATTCTTATTTAGTACAATTTGTCATAAAGTTTCTTTCCTTTGAATATATTACAGAGTATATTGACTATGAATTACTGTCACTGATCATTCTGATAATAATTCGCAGTCTAAAAATTTCGAGGGTGAACAATGAAAAACGTATAAAATCTAATAGGTGTTGTGATTCAATTCCTTGAAAATTCAGTAGGGGATTTTACTTACATCCTTTCTATAAAAGTATACTTCTTTTAATAAATGAATTCAAGTATGGCAGATGTACATCACAGACACATGCCGTCAGGTGATACTGAAATCAGCTTTGACACACGAAATTATCGATAAAGTGCAATGATTTGTTCTAACCAACAGAAGAATTACGCGAATTAACAAAAGCTATAGACGACTCAACTGAAAAGTCTGTTTCATTTTCGAAAATTAGTTGAACATGAAAAAGCTTTCCGTAAAATGAGTGCCGCTACTCACTTCAGAGTGAAAGCGAATTTGATAGCGAGCGTATGCCGATGCCGACAATTTGCAAGTTTTTTAGAATACGGGGGTGCTTTTGTGAAAGTTACGACAATGGATGACGCATAGATATACCATAAATAACAGAAATTCAAGTGAATGAAAAAACATTATTCAAAAATATTTGTATAAATATTCAAAACCCTTTATTTGTCATACAATAATGCAATGCGGAAGAAAGTGTGGCCGTGAAAACCAGGACGAGGATGGAGAGATCAAGACACCAACAAACAATATATACATATATGTGTGGGTTTGTGTATACATTAGTATATATTTATGTATATACATATATTGAACGTATATCTTCCTCGTTGATTTCATACATTTATGTATATACATACATTGAACGTATATCGTCCTCGATGATATCATCCAATACATAGAAAATAAAAACGTGGACGTGAATAGATGACGCTTATTATTACTTCTATCATAGTTCATTCTCCCCTTCATTAAAAGTCATCAATAGAAACAATCTTCTCCGCCCCTCCCTCCCCCTTATTTAGTATTGCAATTAATAATATTACTCCACTTTTGCATACATCAAACAAGTTTGTCGTAATGTACGAACGATTATCTTAACCTATAGTTGACGAAAAAAAAATCCTAATATCTGCAATAAAATTATCTGCTGAATGAATAGAAAATTATTATAAGTCTACAGTATAAATTATACAACGAAAACCCAAACCAAGGGATTAAATAGACAATACAGTACAAATTAGAAAACGAAAATCCAAAGCAAGGGATTAAAAAGACAATTCTCAAGTATTCACTAAATAAGGCTATGGATACAGCTCTATCGCTGTTAAAACTGATTTCTTTGCTGACAGTTTATTTCCAGCCATTCATAGCGAGGCGAACGACTCCGTTAGGAACTTTAAAAATATAGCGCTATAACAGATGTCGTCTGCGATGACGGAAATAAGTTAATGAAATTAAATACTCATTTTATCGGTTACCGACCGAATGACTGCGAGATATCGTTCAGTTCGACGTGATTGATTAAGCTGTGGTTAAAAAGATTAAAAGAGGAATGAAATTAAATGTTGATCATTGAACTTAGGTTACGAAAGAATATCGGGCTTCAAGGTCTGAATAAGCATTTAAATTTTTCTTAGTGTTGCAGAAAATGTAAATTCATATTTTCGTTTAATTATAGATTCTTATTTAAAAGATAGTGTAGATGATTTGGGGACTGATATATATTATTCTGTAATCTTTTACTTTTTTACTCATTGTCATAGACATGAAACATGTGAAGTCGTCACAGTGGTGTGTTGGGTTGAGCGCATGACCGCGCACCGCGAGGACCCGGGTTCGTTTCCCGGCCGCTCATCGAAGCGGGATTGGTAGAAGTCCAACCTTTCGAGGGTTTGGCGACCATTTTTCCATATGAGATATTCTTTCATCTCATGTGGACACGACAACAACAACAACAGCATGTGAATTCAAATAAACGCAATTTAAAATCCATAGATAAAAGCAAAACCAGTCTCTGGCCAATAGACATGAAAGAATTTACAGTCGACGATAGGTAAATAATGTATTATCATTAATAAAATAGCGGTAATAAATCTAAGGTTTGTATACCCCTTTCCTAATTTTGTCTCTGTGAAATAACAAAATCTTGGCAAAGGCAATGAAAAAGTTATTCGAATGAAGGCTCAGTTTTTTTTAGCAGGAAATACTCTCATAACAATTGCAATTAAAAGAAAAACTAAATTTCACCTATATAAAAACAATAATTGCCTTTTTTAGTATTCTATCATGAAATTAAGAACCTTTTTAATTTCGTCATACGCGTCCGTCTGTCAGTTTTATTTTTTCAGCCAATTGCTACAATTGTAAACACTGAACAATCATAAATTAATGTGTAAGAAATTTGGCTTTATAAGGATATTTAAATTAACATGCAGTAATATTTAAGAAAAAATGTATAAATTTACTTTATTGAGACTCATTTTTCTTTTACTAGCTACGTATGCTTAAAAGTCATCACTTTGAGAATAAAGCTCAACGTAGATTGAAAACTTAGGTAATATTAATCGTCACCTAAGTTTTCCATCTACGTTGAGATTTATCCTTAACGTGATTTATTAATTGGCGGCCGATAATTGCCATTTGTCGTAGAGGATCAGTATTTAATGGGTCAACAGGTACACGAATGTCTTCCATCTCTATCAGCGTGTATTCAGTCTCATGTTCTATTCTTTCCTTCTATTCGTTTAGCGCATTTTAAGTTGTAATGTTCGGGTTGGCGACAGTCGGCTAGGGTCATTCCGATTTTTTTAAAGGGACAATTTTAATTGAACTAGAAATACATTTTATCTAGTAGTCTTAAAACATCAGAGTGAAACAAAGAAAATGGAAATTGTGCTTTCTTACACTCTCAACATATAGACATAACATAATAACTTTAATAAGTTGCCAAACTATTAAGCGTTTTTGAGTTTATTTGAATAAAAGATAACAAAAAAAGGATGTGCACACAAATAACATTGTGACCAAAATTTTAGAAATTTACTTCGTTCCTATTCTGATAAGTACATGGATGATTATTTTTTTAAACAAGCTGTTATACTTGTTATTTCTAAGAAGGTTAACAGTGATTATATTTATTTATTTTCTGGTATTATTTCTTTGTTCCCTCACGTTAACTCCCAAAACCTTTTCACACTTAAAATTTACTAGATTGATATTTCCATAACTGCAGTAAAATAAAATAAACACTTTTGTAACCAAAACAGAATCCTAGTACGAATTTCTCTATGCGCCTCAATGTGTCTTAAAATTAATATAAGTTATTTACATGGACAATAAAATATTTTTAAAGCAGGGAAATTTATTAAAGTTATATAATAAAGTAAATTTGATAAATAACATATCTAATATTGAGTTGTGAATTAAAACTATCATTTCGGTATTAATTTCATAATCTTTCAAACTTGTATCTAAACGAGCTAATAATATATAGTCTACGAATGAACATAATCTAAAAACGAACATATCGTTTTTAATAAATTAAAATATTCTTGCAATATATATGAGAAACATTTTCACTCCAGAGCTCTTTTGCCATTTGCCTCGTATTCAAAAACTTTTAAACCTGAGTATTAAACTTGGAGCCAAAGGAGTGCCACTATCAGTGAATTCTCCTGCATTGGCTAGTGTTCCATCAGCATACATAAGTAAAACGGTTCGGGCTCTTGGCCTGCTCCAGAGCGCCCCCTCTGACATGAGAATTATTGAGTAGTCACTGAAATTTATGTTTGACTTGCTTGATTAAATTGTACACCGTGCAATGGAGCCTAACTACCTTAGAGGTGCCTTAAGAACCCTCTTCACTTGCCTTCCCGCCTCTTGGCGCCTGCTGCAATAATTGTGGACGCGAGTTGCATTGGGCAACAATGAAATTGGGTAATGATCAAATGGGATTTATATGGTTGCACTAATGAGATCGGAGAGATTTATTTTGCATGCGTTGGGGGTGCGGTCGGTAAAGTTTAATGAACTTCAATATTTTATGTGTCATGTAACTAACTATTCGATTTCAATTATTGTAACGACAAGGTAGTCGTGAAGAATTAGTTCATTCTGACGATAATATTATTTTCTGGAAATATAAACAGGGATATGAATAAGTTAATGTAGAATGGTAACTCCCATAGAATAATATAATAATCTTAAAGATATTTTTTTTAGGAAAAGAAAGAAAATGCTACAATTGTTAAAGAATTCAAAAATTGTGAAAAGATTGAGAACATCAAGAGAAAAGTAATTTTTTCAACATTTACATTATATTAAATGTTAGTTATTATAAATAATTTTTTAAAATAAATTTTTACAGTATAAGTTATACAAGAAATTATTTCATAAAGTTCTATTACCAACAACTTCGACAATATTTTTGACGAGAATAGAATCATTAGGTCGAATATCATTAACTCGATTTTAAATATATAGTAGGAAAATATAGCAAAAATATCTTTAAAGAATTAACAAATTATAAAACTATATGGGGCATAATTTTTTTTCTGCATTGTAGTTTATATCTGAAAAAAAATTAAGTACACATCACAGTTGACATGTTTGTAAAAAAAAAAAAAAACAGGCAACAGCACATTTTTTTTCGATTAGCATTATAGGTTTATGAATAAGATTTGTTGATCAACATAATGTAAACAATGTTTTGGGAAATCATATGAGATTATTGACATTCAAGAAGATTATTCATGCGGATACAAGTATAACATAAGATGTTAATAGAATACATGCCAATTTTACATGAAGGTGGTTTTATTAAATTTTTCTTTAGAGACTTTAATTTAACCATAACATTACTAAAATATAATATTAGACAAAAAAATTTATTGTTTTGGGAAATCATATGAGATTATTGACATTTAAGGATATTATTCATGCGGATACATATATAACATAAGATATTAATAGAATACATGCCAATATTACATGAAGATGGTTTTATTTAATTTGTCTTTAGAGACTTTAGTTTAACCATAACATTACTAAAATATAATATTAGATAAAAAAAGTTATTGTTTTGAGAAAACATGCGAGATTATTGACATTCAAGAATATTATTCATGCGGATACAGATATAACATAATATGTTAATAGAATACATGCCAATTTTACATGAAGGTGGTTTTATTAAATTTTTCTTTAGAGCCTTTAATTTTACCATAACATTACTAAAATATAATATTAGACAAAAAAAGTTATTGTTTTGGGAAATAATATAAGATTATTGACATTCAAGAATATTATTCATACGAATATAGATATAACATAATATGTTAATAGAATACATGCCAATTTTACTTGAAGGTGGTTTTATTAAATTTTTCTTTAGAGCTTTTAATTTTACCATAACATTACTAAAATATAATATTAGACAAAAAAAGTTATTATTTTGGGAAATCGTATGAGATTATTGACATTCTAAAAGATTATTCATGCGGATACAAGTATAACATAAGATGTTAATGGAATACGTGCCAATATTACATGAAGATGGTTTTATTAAATTTGTCTTTAGAGACTTTAGTTTAACCTAACATTAGTAAAATATAATATTAGACAAAAAAGTTATTGTTTTGAGAAAACATATGAGATTATTGACATTCAAGAATATTATTCATGCGGATACAGATATAACATAAGATGTTAATAGAACACACATGCCAATTTTACATGAAGGTCGTTTTACTAAATTTTTCTTTAGAGACTTTAATTTAGCCATAATACAATTAAATGAAACTACGTGGTGTAGTATTATTTCTACTTTCTTTAATTTTTTTACCACGACCTAGGTTTCGTTGTATTACAACATTTTCAGATGGGATATTAGCAAAGATAATCTAATAAAGCAAAGATGATCTTTGCTAATATCCCACCTGAAGATGTTGTCATGCAACGAAACCTAGGTCGTGGTAAAGAAATTAAAGAAAGTAGAAATAATACTACATCACGTAGTTTCATTTAATTGTGAATAATGAATTTCTACAAAATTAACGCCAAATATATTCAATATTTAACCATTACATTACTAAAATATAATATTAGACAACTTCGTTAGTAATCTGAGGACAACTTTGTTAGTAATCTAGACAACTTTGTTAGTAATCTAGACAACTTTGTTAGTAATATTACGTAAAGGCTTGAAAAATGTATTCTAATTATATCCATTTTCATTTATTATTAAACAAATATATCAATAAGTAAGAAAAAGAAAAAAGCTGGATATCTTGAATTACATGTAATTTATTATCTAATATAATTTTCTAATATATTTTTATCTTTATATTATTTTCTACAATTGATTCTACGAGTATTGCTAATTTATAAATATATATAGGCCCTTTAGCTAAAGTAAATTTTGGTAAAATTTAAAATCCATGCAATTCGAATACGCGTACATAAGTAATAGGTCAAGTGATCGAATAGTTTTAGGACAAGTCATTAATAATTTTACAGTATGAATTCAGCAGGTAACATAGGTATACTACCAAACGTAATCAAATTAAATCCTCAATGCATTCTCAGTGGTATCTCGCATGAATAAAGCTGCGAATTTTACGCCGCAAAATTGTAGGCGGAATGTGGGACCGGAAAAAATGCGCAACAGTTTTAATGGTCAGTTGCGAGCTCGAATCGTGTAATTGAAAGAGGAAACTCCCCGCATATTTTCCGCCCAGCTTCACCCCCGCATTGCAGTTCGCCCCTGCGCTCTTCAAATCCGCCCCTCACTTTGAAGCATGTTTTATAAATGAAACGAATCCGGACGACCTACTACGCTTTGCGCTGAGTACAGTCAACGATTAAACTTGTGGTATGATGGGGAGTAATATTAGAGTTATTTCGCTATCTTTTTTATTTTCTGTATATACACCGATATTATAAGGAGATTTTATACTTTTTTATTTCCTAATAGGAGTTTAATAATACCATTTTATTACGTAAAATTGATTTTTTTGTAACATTAATTACTGACTAGGATTTGGTAAAGGACTAGGATCATTCATGACCAAAAGGTCATTGACATTAATAGTAAAAAGATCGTTTTGAAGTAATAATGGTAAAAAGGAATCTTAAGTTGACCACAGAGTTGTTTGTGGATCAATTTCATAACTTTTGAACCATTGGGTCTTTAGAATGGTAATGAACAATTTACACATGTTAGTTATATTTTCCTAGATCAGATTCATGTTTAGAAAATGTTTCATTGTCCAGGAGATTTTTTTTAAATATTCTGTAAAAAATGACAAGTTGCTGATTCTAAAAATGTTTATATGTTATATATTTCACATTGGTTTTATGGTTCATTGGTTTAAAAAATAGCCTTTTTATGTTTTTGTATAGTCTAAAGTTTTAGAAACAGAACAAAAGATACTAGTAAAACTGTGTTTGAATTTCTAGACTTGTGTTGTAAATTGTGGTATTTTTAGATTAAATAAAAGAGGTAGGTGAGATACTCTTTATTTTGAAGCAAACATTTTTTTAGCATTTGTCTTACATTCTTTATTGAAGTGAAAATTTACTTAGGTGCACTAGTGCTCTTTTCCTGAGCAGCGAAAGAAACTGAGCCGCATCCTTTGGGTCGGTGACGCTGAGTCGTCATGTTTAGGTCGGTGACACTGAATTGGGTAAACTCGGTTCCTTTCGGTATCGGCCAAGTAAAATAATTTTTTAAACGCATTAAGCGCACTATTTTAAAATATCAAGTAAATTACTTTTTAAGGCGCACTATGCGTACTTTTTTATTAGTATTTTATTTGAATTTACTTGAATATAATTTAGTATAATTATGTGTACGTTATTATGTTTTAAAATTATGATCTTTCCTTGTTTCTGATTCGGCGAACTAATATTCACCATATAATATAAATGTAATTATTGTTATATATATATATATATTTTTTTTTTCTTTTTTTTTTTAAATTAGAAGTTTTCACTTCTCTTGTCTGGTTATAAGTACACATCAGAAATATTTTATTTAGAATACTGATTACCTCAAAATAAAAAAAACGAAACCTTTATGATATCACCCGCATGTGCTTGTCTGTCCTTGTTACAACTTTTGTATATAATGCTTGATGTGGAAACATGAAATTTCGCACAATAATAGAGTATATTTACGTGTATATATCTCGATAGTCAATATTCGCAAAACAATTATGTGGAAATTTGGGGAGAGGGGGACAAATCAAGTTCTGAAATGATTTTTAAAAATTCAATATATAGTGAAGGGTATCGTTGAAAAGGGTCCGAAAATTTTATTTTTTACTTTCGGATAGTATATCTTCCGAAATATACTGAAAAATATACAATGGAGTGTTTCCCTTCCCCATTATTTCTGAAACTACTCAATCTAAAATTATGAGAAAATAGGTTTTTACAAATCTCCGCAAAGTTTTCAGGAAAAGTGTAACTATGATTCTGGATGTCATTGTTTTTGAAATATTAATAATAATGTAATTTATATGTCCATCATACTTAATTATATTGGGTACTATTAAATATTTATTACATTAGGAAGTTTATATAAGTGATGATTTATGAAAAATAGAGTAATTTCATTTTAAACGAGATTTGAAACCCTTGTGTTACACACGAGGGCCACGCTTGAACTAGGGTGTTTTTTTAAGTTTCAATAGTGAAACGTGGAACCCTTGTAATTTCATTATGTCCATTCACCACCCGCCTCTAGATCACAGACTTATGGTTTCTTCAGTTTCAGATCTGCCTATATGATATTCTTTAAGGACGTGCTCAGTGAATAAATAGGCTAATATAAAAATATGACTACCGTGTAAGTTAGAGTCGAAACATTTTTTTCGCTTATCCTGTTGAGTGTCAGTGGATTGGTTTTTAAAATGAAATCGACATTTATTTACAATTTTTAATATTTCGTAGTAAAATTGCAATTATGGAATTGTACCTTTTTAGCAATTTCCGCCTGTCACAGGCGAATTTCTTGGAAACCATTCTTCGTAAAAGTTTGAAATTTGGTACATAGAAGGAATACAGTGGCCCAATTATAGTGGCCCAATATAAAGCTTAATTTTGAATTTGTGGTTTAATTTCAGGGGAAAAAATTGGGAAATAAAAAAATTTTTACAGGGGTATTACGTAGGGTGTCCAATGAAAATTTATCGAAGCATGAATTCACATGTACGAGTGTCATGACTTTATATGAGATGTACATTTTTTTTTAATTTGTTCAACATGTTTCGGGAAAAATGCTTAAAAATTGCTGTTCTCCACCATTATCATAAACAAGATCAGAAAAATTTTAAATAAGCTCATGAGCATTAGGAATTAGGTACAGAACCACAATTATCATGATTGAAAAACTCTAGTGCGATTAATGATTTTGTAAACTATTTAATTCTTTATTTACTTGTGACTGCTGAACCCTTAGTTTTAGGGAAAAGTTTTCCAACAAAAAATATTTCTCACGACGTAAGGAACGATTGTTCCCTCAAGCGTAATTGAAATTTTTAAATTTGTCGAAATGCTCTCCCCGTTCATTCGCGATAGGATACGGCATCAGTGTATTTGCGATAGGATACAACATCCGCACATGCGCGAAAAGATACGGCATCCTTGTATTCGGGACAGGATATGGCATCTGAGCATTCGCGTTAAGATGAGGCATCCATGCATTCGCGATAGGATACGGCATTGGTGTGGAATCACTTTTTCATCTATTTAGTCTTTTACTAGTGTTTTACTAGTATTAATTTCAGTGGGGGGCTGATGGCACGGAACACTAATTGCGCAAGTATATCTCGCACTTCACCGATTTGTATTTTTATGATCTAATAGCAAAATATTAAGCTTTGTGCAGACATAAAACTTATTCTTCCTTCCTCCCAAATTGTTTAGCCGAGAGACTGAAAAACCTGGAAAAAGTCTAGATTGAATTTCATTAGAACGTTTAAATAAAATCATGTTTGTTAACTTTTGTCAATAATTTAAATTGATATAGACAATAAAGGAAGTATACGTTGTACGCATTAATACGTAACATAAAGGAAAAATCGCAAGAGGCCAAGTTAGAAAAAGTATGTATAATGAAAATGTGTTTCCGTTAATGTTGCAATTTATTAGTTAATCTGTGATTTAGATTATTTCTTTGTAGTGGAGCGTGGCAAGTTTTGCAGACACTGATGTTATTAGACGTGTCTCCTAAAGAGAGCAGGAAATATCGACGTCCAATTTTGTTTGAAATTTAGTAACGTTGGTAATTTTTATTCTAACTGTACCCGTGTAAAAGTTGCAAAGTGTACAGAGACTGGCTGCAATGTTATTCATTTACACACATTTTGTTCCGCCGTTGCAGGTGAACGACGCCGCTTTTTATTCATAAATCTCTAAGTAAGAACGAATCTTGGTGAGAGGGGACTCTTTAGATAATCAATAAATAGTTACAGATCCTCGTCTAGAAAATATTTCTAACCATTTTCTTTTCTGTCTAAAAATTTGTAAAATTTCCCACTTTTTTCCATAAAAATCAATTAAACTTGAGCCGAATCTTCGTATTTTAACTAGTGATACACTAGTAATATCAAAGAAAGCAAAATATTAAACAGTTTTTCATATATATATATATATATATATATATATATATATATATATATAATAAAATCATAAAAAAAAATTGAGTCAGACCGAGTCTGTCTTTCAGTCAAACCGAGTCTGATACAGGATATTTTTAAGTAAAACTAAGTGCTACCTACTTAAGACAGGCTATTAAAACTAAAAAAATAGTTTTTAGAATTTTTGTCTGTTTATTCGTTTGGCTGTGCATATCTTCGTTGTGCACGCTAATCTCAGCAATGGCCGAAGCGATTTGGATGTGGTTTTCAGCGATGTGTTTAGATTAGCTTGGGCCAACATTTAGGTTGGTTACGTTTCCATCGGCTCACAAATAAAAAATATGCGTCATTCTTCAATTTAAGTTTGTAGTGCTCGATAATATCAGTAGGATACAGCATCTGAACCGGTGGAACGGATTTGGCTGCCAAGGTCATGTATTAGCATTTCTAGTAGCAATGGCCGTAGCGATTTAGATGTGGTCAGTGATGTGTTTAGATTAGCTTGGGCTAACATTTAGGTTGGTTTCATTTCCATCGGTTCACAAAGAAAAAAGACGCGTCAATCTTCAATTTAAGTTTATTGTGCTCGATAATACTAGAAGGATATAGCATCCGAATCAGCGGAACTGATTTGGCTGCCAACTTCACCAATTAGCGTTTTTAGTAAACTTTATAGCCATATAGTTGTGAGAGAAAAAAAAGAAAAAAAAACGCAAAAAAATTCCTAATAACTTTTCTAACTCCGAATTCCATGCGAAAGAAGTCATGGCCACAGCTAGTTATGAAATACTTATGTCGGTGTATTCTATAAATGACATTTAAGATGAACTTTAAAATTTAATGTTTCAACTTTCCAACTACTTATTTAAAATAATATGAAATATACGTTACCATACACTGCACAAAATGTCTTGAGCTTCGTATTTAGAATAGTAAATTAAACTATAATATTCTAAAATACAGCAGAGGAATAATTTTTTTAATGATTGGAGAGTTTAATTTTTCTTGAATGAATAAGTTTAATTGATAAGTTAAGTAATTAGTAATGAGGGATCAATCTCATAGTTTTCTTATGCGATTAATTAAAAAAAAAAACTTGCATTATTATCTCAATTAAACATTAAATAGATACGTGAGATTCAATTGCATTTTAATAAATGATTAGAAAAAAAATATTTATAAACAAGTATATATATTTTACAGTTAATTATTAGTTCAATATATATATTACAGTTCAGAAGAGACAAAAAATGAAAAAAAAACTATGCAATGTAAGGAAGATATTTGTTAGTTTGATTGTACGATTGTAAAACTGTAGCAATTATTGAAAAAAAACAGTACACCAAAACGTCAAAAATCAAATAAATATAAGAATCCTTAAAAGCTTAAATAAAGATTATGAGAAACGAGTATGTGAGAATAATATTTCATTATTATTGGTTATTCATTAAGAAAACTAATTGAAATATATATAGATGCTTCAGCTTCGAATTCTTCAGAAAAATACATGCTGCACTATACAAACCTTTGTCTTAAACAGTTTTCCAATTCCATCTCATAAATAATGCGTTCCAATACATTGGAGAGCAAACTGTTTGAATTGATAGCTTCCCCCATCTAACCCCAACCAAACAGTGTACAAGTATGAGGGTGACACGGTCTACCTTTCAATGTGTGTGTCATACCTTTGCTTAAGAGAACATATTTGCGAACGTGTGCACACAGCCACCGAAACGGTCTCATAGTTCGCCCAGGAAGAAGTAAGACGTATAAATTTTTACGATATGTTTTACGTTACTTTATCGTACGGGCGGAACGGTTCCCCCAAGATTTTGACTGTTGAAAACTTTTTAAATATTAATCAGTCTCTATAAATTCACGTGACGTAAAAAAGTAACCTAGGGGGTGAGTCTGATATTAATAAAACATTGGAGGCATACGAATTGCTTTGCTTACTTTGCTGGGGCAAAGTTCGATATACAGGTTGTAAGTAGAAGTACACATCGCCTTTTTAAAGTTCCGATGATGTAAAGTAGTTATTGACTTGGCAAAGAGTGAAAAGGATTTGGAATGAACTGAAACTAATACATAGAAGGTGAAGACAATTAACATTGTTAACAAACTAAAATGGTTGATAAAAGTAAAATATAAAAAAAACAGAAATATATGTGCGTACTAATACCTGTTTACGTATAGAAAAAAGAAAAAAAACATTGGATCGATTTAAATGGTTCACATTAAATGTTTTCTTTTTATGAGTGTGGCTAAAACGACAATCACAGAAACAGTATTAGATTTTATCGAGAATTTCATACTACGTATTTAATTTATTACTTTTATTGGAACACATTTGTTATTTGCATTTAATAAATTTTCTCCTTATTTTCCACAAACGAATATAATATTTTAATATTTTTGTTAAAAATATGAAATTTTTGCTTTAAAAAACTTAAGGTTTAGTTTGATCTTTTAAATATAATGGAATTGTTTATTTCGTTAAATATTAAGGAAAATTGTTTATTTCGTTAATCAATATCCTGAAGATGTGGCTTGATATGAATTTTAGTTAGTTTGTAGAATTATGTTGCAATAGCTCTTGAATTCGGTATGTAACTTTCTAGAACTAAGGAAAATATGCTCTGATATAATTAGAATATTGGTGTTTTTAATATTATTGTGAAATTTAAGTTATATAATAAAAAAAAATTAGAAATAATTTTTTATGGTTTCAAGATCACTGAAATATGTATTAAAATTGTTTGATATTAATCACTAAACGGATAAACGTGCATAAGACTTAACAATATACTTACTAATTTATATATCTAGATTGAATTAAATACATAAGCTACATACTTTATAGTTTGTTTTTTGGGTTTTCTTGGCATTTAACAGTTAATGAAATACAAAATATGAAGAAAAACCTGTCAAACGCGGTTAGAACTCGCACACGACTGTTCCGTACACATTTAGACGCATTTAAAGCTACGCAGTGTTTCTATTAAATTATCAACAAATATTAATTTTTCACAAACTAAATATATTGCCGACTATATCTTTTACAGGTGTAAAAAAATGGTACATATTTCAAATAATATCAAATCTAGGATAATCGCTATAGGTCTACTGTAATCTTCTAGCCAGATTTTACCAATCCTGTTTTTATCATATTTTTGGTTCAGTACTTTCGGCGATAAGGAGGGAAGGGATGCCTTATATTTGTATATTTTTGGAATATATTTTTAAATAAGCCGTTTAAAATTATGAAAAATTATTTTTGTATTCCTCTTGATAGGCTCTACCAAATGATATACCAAAGGATCAAGGAAATATAAAAAAAATTAGTACTTTATTTAACCTTCTTTAATTCGTATAAGAGTATTTTTAAAAAGTTAAGAAATATGTAGGTTACAGATTACTGTGTAAATTTTTTTTTTGAGTTTGGTCAAGACAAGTTTTTTTGTTTTGTTTTAATATGTACGTTTGACACGCCTTAGCTGGCACCAGTCTCAAAAAAAAATGATTGCCATACCTATTTAGCTTAGAATCTACTTTTGATTTGGATTTTCGATTGATTCTGTGCTTCATTTACATATCATATACAATACTCATTATTATTTCCTTTTTAGTTAATCGTATTTTTATTTATTTCGTTATTTTAAAAGCACCTATCTAAGCCGGTTTAATTTTTTTAAAATTAGTTTTTATTTCCTCATTTTTAGTTATAAGTAAGATAGTAAATAATACTAGTAGTATATATAATATTACTTAATCTTGTATTATTAATAATTCTATAGCTACTTTTATATCATGTCAACCAATGAGTAATAATAATATGTAATAATATTAATTAACAATATTAACTCATAAATTCCGGTTTTGTTTAAATTATTTTAAACTTTTGATTCGTTTCTACTTTTGATTTGGATTTTGGATTGATTCTGGGCTTCATTTATTTATCATATACAATACTCATTATTACTTCATTTTTAGTTAATCGTATTTTTATTTATTTCGTTATTTTATAAGCACCTATCTAATCCAGCTTAATTTTTTTTAAATTAGTTTTTATTTCCTCATTTTTAGTTATAAGTAAGGTAGTAAATAATACTAGTAGTATATATAATATTACTTAATCTTGTATAATTAATAATTCTATATCTACTGTTATATCATATCAACCAATAAGTAATAATAAAATTAATTAACAATATTAACTCATAAATTCTGTTTTTGTTTAAATTATAATCTAACAAATACCGTAATTTTTATTACAATGTCATATTGTATACACCCACATGTATTATTATTATTGAGAATTATGTAAATTGCGCCTATTTGGCAATGCAAATGTCAAGTAATATCTAGTAACACACTTAACAGTTTATATCTTATAAATTATTGAACCGATTTTTTAAAACTTTTGTTGTACCTTAATTGAAAGATACTAAAACCTTTTTCCGTAAAAAAAGGTAAAAAAAAGATTTTTGCAATCCGATTATTAGTTTCTGATAAATATATGGACAAACATAAAAACGTACGTACGTAGATATTCTTTGAAATTATGTACATTTGTTTTGAAGGCCTAGTAGAATAACAGATATGAATATTTTGTAGATCCAAAAATATTACATACATACAGGTCGAATTGATAACCTTCTTCTTTTTTGAAGTCGGTTAAAAATAAACGGATAAATAGGCATATATTTTTGTGGGAAATAGTATAAGGTTCAAATTAAGGTTTATTTCTTTTACCGTGTAATTTTTATGATTGTTATATATAACACATATTAAAAATAAACGGATAAATAGGCATATTTTTTATGAGTCTATTTTTCTCTTTTTTATAATTTGAATATTTCAAATATATTTTAGATTTAATTATATTTTCATTCTTTATACAAGATAGAATTAAATAAGTTAGAGCATATATTATCTCGTTCACCTTGTATGCTCTTAACATATAACAATATACTTGACAAATAGTTTGAATAAAACTTTAACAGTTGACACATTTAACTAATCACAAAGGCAAAGAAAAAATATTATTATTGTTTATTAAATATTTCATTGGAGGTTAATAAGTTTTCATGTTAAATAAAGTTCAATCTAAAATGTATTATTCAAATTTAAAAGGCGTAAAAGAGATAGACTTTGAAGTTTCTTTCATTATTCTAATAATTGCACTTTGAACTCTGTAAAAGAAGTTCAACGAGCTATAGAATCCATTTGCTCTTGAAAAAGACATAGAATACTTTCACTGGGCACTTCAAACCTTTTAAGTATATTAAAAAAAAGCACGGCATCAACATTACTGCATCGTCCTTTTAAGTACATCCTCAATGTTCCCCCAAACGTTAGGAAGGGGCGTAACTACGTAATGTACCTACATATTTGTTGCAAATTTTGCTTATAGGAAAATGTAATTAAGAAAAGCGCGATCAAAAAACATCAAAGCACATGTTCATCGGTGCGGAAATGCAAAGCTCGAAATGAATAAGCAATGAGTATGTACTCAGTCAGTGATGTATCCACGGGAAATCACTTAACGACGTGTTGTAATGAAGTTGGTTTTGAATTATAGACCATTAAAAGGTATGTTTTAGAAAAGAAAAATGATACTGTTTTTCTACTAACGTGTGTTTGGAAGCTTATGAAAAAAGTGTAGTTTTTTATTTAGATTAAAAATAAATTTCAACATTAAGCAAATGAAAGAATTATTCAAATGTAGCCAATTATTGATCCTAATATTTATTTAAAAAATATATGGGTGTAGAAAGCAAAAAAATTACCACCAAGAGCAATATACCACAATTCCACATCTCATAACATGTAATATATCGATATACGTAGAAATCTATGTATGAGTATCGAAACTTGGAAATCATTGCTTAAAGAAATTTTGGCAGTGTTTGTAAACATTGTTTTTTCTTTTCGTTTTTTTTTCTTTTCATTTGTTTTTGGTCTCTTGTTTTTAATAATTTTGTTCAGGTTATAACTGTTATATCTGTCTATAACTGTCTGTAAACTCATATTTGTACCATGCACATAATTATTTTTAAATAGATAAAGAATTTTTTTATCTGACATTTTTTTCCAAAATTTGGTCGCTTCTCAATATTTTCGTCCCATAAACGTTGATTGGTAACGATGTACAGACACTTTGGAACAAACTCGTTGCATCGAAAAAAAATCATTCCAAAATTGGTAGAGAAAACAATACCAATATAATCTCTGTCTATAATTTAATTTTTCTGTAATTTTCTAAAGAAAAAACGGAACCTTTCTAAGATATCTCATATCTCAATCCATCTATCTGCCTCTCAGCTGTTTTTGTCAAAAATCATTCGACATAGAGACTTGAAATCTGAAATAGTTATAAAATGTTTTACTCTCATACATTTCAATTGTTGATACTCATAAATACTCATGTGAAATTAGTATAGGGTTCAAATCAAGGTTTAAATTTTGTTTACCATGTCAATTTTATGATTTTTATATGTAACACACGTAGTGGGCTATCATCGTTTGAGAGAATGAATTAAAAAATTTAAAAGGAATTTTTATTCAAAATTTTATGTAATTTAGTATTAGAGGTATTGCTGGTACCCATATAAATAGATTCCGGACCCCATTATCTCCAAAAGTTGTATAGTCAAAATTATGAAAAAAACACAAAAAATGGTTATTTCTGGTAATAACTCTTTTTGCAAAAAATTGTCTCATTGAAATGTTCCAACATAATCAAAATAATAATGAGATATGAAAAAAAATTGCGAGAAATTAGTGGATCATATAGTCCAAAGTGGTTAAAGTCTATAAGAAATGTTCAGAGGTAAAATAGTGTATTTTGTAAATTTTTGCGATAACTTTCCATATGATGGAACCATTAAGTTTCTTCTTCGAAGTTACAAAAAGTGGAGTAAGTATCCGACTTAAAAATATATTTTCAAACTAATTACAGAGTGCTGAATGCATAAAATAATAAACACATTCATTATAATATGGGGTTGTCCAAAATCAAAAAAGAATATTACTCCAGAGCATAAACAAATGCTGGATATAGTATTTACCATGATTTTTCCAATAATAATGAAATTAATTTTATTATATTAAATCTCATATATTCGATTCTGAAAAATATTAAAATTGAAGAAAAAAACAATTTTTCGTTGCAATTATTTTTCTAAGACAATGTTAATTACATAATTCAACCAAAAAATATCATGATGCCATCATGACTTGAGATATGTTTTTTGTTAACTAGTTTTACATATTATCATATTTCGGGAACATTGAGCTGTGTGCAAATTATAAAAAAATAAATTTTTGAGCTGACGACAATTTTTTTTTATATTCGGAAAATATATGAAAATAATAGGAGCTATTTATCTTGGCAACACTTTAAGGTTAATTTTCTTTGTTCAATTGTGTTGAGCTTCCATTACTTGACTACAGAGTGCCTTCAATATAAAAAGAATCGTTCTATGTGTAGTTTGAACTCTTCTTAACCACCACAAGTAGAAGACGTGTATGTGTTCAAACCACGAAATAAATTAAATTATATAGCCGATACATCTTGCATTGAACTGCACAGCGACCATCATTCATCACAACATCATTCGATTGTAAACAACCTCACCCCTCTCCTTTGAACCACCTGAAATGATTTAACTCAAAACACGGTCGCAACTGATAGGGTAGCCCCGCCCCGTGTGCCGCCGTCTCGCGTAATAACTGACATTATCCATAAATTCAATTGAATTACCAAAAACAACACGCATCGAACAAAGAACGGGGCAAAGGTTTGTAGACGTTTTTCACCGGCCAGCAGCACGACATTTTGACAAGGCAATTATTGTTCTATCTATTATTATAACAATGCGAGGCGGGCCAATTAGTGAGACTGCCCGGCCGTCATGTCAGGCCCGTTGTAATTATCGAACGCGTTCAACTATAAAGCGGCAAGCAAGGCGGGGGAAGTCGCGACCGACAAAGACACATCGGGTGACGTCGAAATTATTATTTTATACGAAATGCAACGAGAAGAAAAATATATGAAATTTCGTTTAATTGCGTTCATCGCCTCCTTAATTAGTTGGTTCATTTATAATAAATTGGAGACGCGGCACTGGGTTTAAATAGGTGTATGAATGCGAGTTATAATTTAGTTTTTGACGGTATCAGCAGTCTTATCTCGTCGCGGCGGTCGTCTTGGATATCAAGTGTCTACTTTAATATTTCTTGAAAAGAGATAATGAAATTACGGGACGGAACTAAACAGTCACACATTCAACCGATATAATAAACGGTTCTTAACTTTTGTTCAAAAATGTTTATTTTCAAGCGAGCGTACTTCTAAAGAAATATTTGTACGTCAGACTTGGTGCTTCTGTGATATGAAAAGTTATATAACGGGTAAACAGGAATTTACCCGGTCGTTTAAGCGAAGGTCTGGGTTAGAAATAAAATACTGAAAATTCAGTTTTAGACTTGGGATTTAAAGCAAAATGTTAGATATGTAAATTGGGCACTATTTTTTTAAATCGATTTTGATTACTTTTTTATTTATATTATAATTGTAATTTAGAAATATATAATAAAAAGGAAACTATTTTAACAAGAATATACGTTTCTAATTTGTTCTAAGTACAACAGTGTGATAATATAAGAATATTAGGGATAATACAAGAATATTTAAACTTCAAATAAATTGCGTGTTTTAAATAATGTTTTAACCGTATCAATATGTTGTGTCAAACCAAAAAAAAACTACATATCAATTTACTGTAATGGTTATTGCTCGTTTTGTACGCTATGGTAAAATGGAGAACGCACAGATGGCTATGTGAATATTATTATTTACATTAATAACCAAGTTCAAGAAATTCATGTTAATAATTACTTTTTATTAACTACATCATGCTAGAGTTGTGCAGCGTAATACACATAGGCCAGACAAATAGCGTTGTTCTGGTCCGAAACAATCACAAGTCTCTTAATTTCGTATCTTAGGTGATTAAATTTTTTAATATATATGACATAAGGTCAATTCATCCACGGAGCTTGGGTAAGCAATAATAATGATTTATATAGTAGTTTTTTAAGTTGCTTTGCAAGTGTCTCGCTTTCGTGTAATGCAGCGAGCGTAAAGGGCAGTAATGAACGTTGCCTTCCAATATATATATATATATATATATATATATATATATATATATATATATATATATAAACGGACGACTTATCGTAAGCAGATAAGAAAAATAAAAATACAAACCAAAAGTTATGTTGTTCAGAAAATTAGCAAATGTAAATTAAAGCATATTTCTTTAAACAAAAACAGGCTTGTTTTAATGAAAAATTACGTCATATTTTTGAATCTAAATTATGCATATTTTTCAATATAATATATGTGTAATTGAAACTCATTAACACAAATAATAATTGGAAAGATAACTAAGTCATTCATAAAAAGTATTCAAAATTGTTAATTAAAGAAATTACGTTATTTTTCATATTCCATCCCGTCGGATTTAAAGCAATGAATAAAAAGTTTTTGGTTATTATTTCAGATTACTTTAAAGTTATATCGGTAGACGTTGTCTTGCTCTTTAAAAGTGCCCTACGAAATGTTATTCAAAATATAATAAAACTTGACCTAGCCTCAAGCGACTTTCACCTTTTCCTGGACTCAAAAATTTATCGGAAGAATAACGCTTTAGAACACATGATGAGCTGCAAGTCATTGTGAAAAGTTAGCTTAACCCACAGACAGTAAACTTATCTGTAACTCAAGGCTTTGAGCAGTCACCAAATATTTAAATGTGTCAATAATATATAAAGAGAAGCGTAACTATTTAAAGTTTACTCCAAGCTCGTGATTTCAACCATTGAAACGTGATCCGTATCATATTTTAAGGATCTAATCATATCTTTTAACAAAAACATGCTGAAAGGCGTTCCAACTTATTTAAATTTCTTCATTAAGATTACTGGTAATATTAATGTTTGATAAATCTAGGTATCCGTTTTAATGAGAAGAAAAGTTTGAAGGTGCTTGAGAAAGTGGATTCTGCTGAATACACGTCGACTAACATTATTTAATTGAGGTTAACTTAGATTTCATCCATCAGTAAATTCAAATATGAAATTCCGACGAAGTTGACATTTTCCTAGTTGAAGTAAATTAGTCAAGTTTATTTTTAGAAATAAGTTTTTGACTATTGACAACTGTGACTTACTTGGGTCAACTCAAAGACCCGTTTCATTAGTCCACTGACTAATTGAAGCAAAATTCCGATTAAGTGTTTCGATAGTTTTTATTATGGAATAAAGCCCGAACGTGCATATGTTCGCAGATTATCAGCATTGAGACCATAATTGCTACAGTTTTTTAAGAGCCCCATACTGAGAAGAGGGGTGTAGAAAAATTCCTTTTGGTAAACCAGCTGTAAGATCGGTCCACTTAGAATACGTATCTAAAGACTTAAAAAATCGAATTTAAATACTGTCAATGTTGGGAGATGTTAATATATTTTATATAAGCTATAAGAATATCAAAATCAATGGAATTGAATGCACAGCTGAAGTTGAAAAGCATGATGACGATGGCTTATATATTACTCATATTCAATTTTAAATCATAAGCAACTTTATCAAATGCAATTTAGGTGTTTTAACTAGTCTTAAAATCAGATTGAAGTAGATTAGGAACTTATGGGTATTGAAGAAGTGATCATCAATAATACATTCAATGATTTTGAGTAGAAGAGATAAAATCGAAATTGTTCGAAAGTCCTTAGGTTTGCGCAACAAACCTCGTTATGGGACAATATCTTCAAACACAGTGTTTCAAAGCTTCGAAAAAGAATTGTGCTAGACTAATTCGCTATATTTCTACGCTTGGTAAAAGTGTGGTAAGCAACATATTTACGTGGTCCAAAAGTTAAGTTTATTTGTAAATCATTTAATAGAAATAATATGTACTCTTAAACGTTTAAACTTTTACATATGCTTGCGGAATATCTGTAGTGCAAATTCCACTTGTGCTTAACAGTTTTTTCTTACTGCAGTTGTTTTTGATTTCTGCGGTGAATAAAATGATGAACGCAGAACGAAATTTAAACAAATGTGTCCAGTATTTACCATTTTTAGGTCTAAATCAAATTGGGTGCGGTTTTATTCGGAGTAGATTGAACTAACATGTTTCACAAATAAAAAAGATACGTCGATCACATCAAAGTTTACGTTTGATGTGCGTGCTAATATCAGAATCGGAGGAACCGATTTGGCTGCCAACACTATCTATTAGCATTCTAAAAGAAGAAAGAAAAAAAAACCACAAATAAATTTCTAATAACTTTCTTACTCCGAATTTCACACGAACGAAGTCGCGGGGATAGATAGTATCAAATAACCTCTATAGAATTTTAAATATCTTTTTAAAAAATTTGTTTCGAATATTTTATATAATTTATATTTGTGTTTGAAGATTTATTCGAAATATATAGATATGTTACAAAAAAAAATTCTGAACATTTTAGTCCATCACAGTACGTCTGATGTTATTAGTTAAAAAAATTTGAACCTTCAAGGAAATATTTACGGAATTTCAATTGTATTATAAGAGGTAAATCTAAGTTTAAATGCTTTAACGCTACGGTTAATCATCAAATTAAATCCTGACAAATTATTTCGGGTACCTCGCTGAAATACTGTGTATCTATATAATACAAACCGACATTTTTCAACAAACCTACTACGATATATAAAAGAGGATATGAATCACCCAGGTTTTTCGAACCGATGTAAATTTGTAATTTAATTATGATACTGAAATTATTATACTAAAGGATTATAAAGGACGTATTTTCTAAGCAACTTCCATGATTCTTCTGTGTAAAAATAATATTATTTAGATATCCTGAAAAAGAATTTTGTGGCAGTTACCAAAATTTTAAAAGTGATGTGCAAATCTTTAAGTGATTTTGAAATAGGAAACACAGATCTACTTTTTGAAATACGAATGGTTTTATATATAGATGTAATTATCTCTTACATTTATTTTATAGAAAGGAAAGAATCATTCATTATCACATAATACCAATCTTCAGGTGTAAACTTTTATAAGACCAGCAGTTTAAGGTGAAAATTAAAAACTTCTCGCTATGACAAAAATGAATTTATATAATGAAGTTTCAATTTTAAATTTAAAGTGTTATAATAGTTGGAAGGTGTCCTGTAGTATATTTATTATTTATAATTACATAAAACAATATTCATACAATTAACGCCAAGTAACGCTGACAGCATAAACAAAAAAATGGTCTAATTATACATACAAACGAATTCAATAGATATCCGGTAACATAATAAATTATACCTTACATAGATGTTCACATTTTAAATACTAGTCAGACGCCTTCACCAGGTGCCCATCCTAAACTTCAATACCGATGATTATAACATTATTATGATTAATAATACGAAATAAACTGACAAGGCATCGCGTGCTAACAACCCCGATGATCTAAATGCACAAATATACTTATTACACATGCACGTACATGGACAAAGGCAAGGAGCAATCCTATTCAATTTCATGTGTATGATATTTAATTATTTACTTCCTGCGTAACCAGTCTTGTTACACGGAGGAGTCCAAAACAATTTAGCTTCGTTCAAAAATTATATTTTTAATGTAAACTGTCGCCCATAATGCGCTTATAATGACATTTCGTGTGGCGTTGACCCTCGGCGCTAGAGCTTGTGCACCGTGGAGTTTCGGAACCAAGTGAAAATGTACGCTTGACACGCAACGTTTCTTCTCAGTTCGAGAATGATATTTGAGGAATGTCGTTCAGCAAAGCTGGAACGGAATAAAATTTGTGATATTGCGACATAGTGGCTTTTACCCACTCTAATCGCCTGTTGACTTTGACGCCATTATTGTAGCAGAAGTGACATGTGTCATCTTTGAGGCAATTTTCTGCTGACTGATTTGCGGATTCGTTGACAAGATTTGACAATTTGTGGCGGTTTGGGGTAATGTAGTTCCCGGTATCACTAGATGTTTTTATAATGATCTAAAAATGAATGGGCGGTTTATCCAAAGACAATTTTGAGTATAAAACATCACCGGAAATAAGATTCATAATATATTTTTAATGTAATTCAGAGAAAATAGATTAGCATGACGTTGTTTATTGTAGAACTACGGAAGTGAGTCAACGTTTTCATGTGATTTACTTTGGTAGTGTAGACATACGTTTCTAGATTGTATTAGTAAAAAAATTATAGACAAGAATGATTTTCCTTATATTAAAGAAATTGCTTAAAGTACTTAACCCACATATTAAAAAAGTACTTAATATATTCAAAGTGAATTCACAAATGACTTATTCGTGTATATATGTATATATATATATATATATATATATATATATATATATATATATATATATGTATATATATATATATATATATATATATATAAATATATATAGCAAAAATATTTTAAAACCATGGTAAATTTATTATAGCTATATCTTTCTGCTTAATTTATAAATTGAGTGTTCAACAAACACTTGTCATGCGGTAAATTATAAATGACAGTTACAGTTGGTTGATAAGCGTAAAATAAAAAAAAACATTTTAACCCTAAAATTAGAAAATAAGAATATTGTAAATCATACCTTATATAGATGTACATAGTCGTACATACCTTATATAGATATAATTAAAATTAGGACAGAATGGAAAATTAAAAAAAAATCATTAGTAAGGGAAATGGAAAAAAACGATCAAGAGGATGAAAGAATAAGAAATCACAGGTGGTAGGACTTTCTGAAATCACTTTCAAAGGTATTTATAATGGAACCAGCTGACGTTGCAGCGTCAGAGTCGAGAGAATAATATCTCGTAAAAGGCAATAATGTTTTTAGGTATAATAAAATAAGTCAGTTTTCAGATTGTGACTCAAGATCGTAAGAAAACAAGTCTTTGAATCTGTCGATGAAGTAATTTTTACTTTAGATTATTTAAGATACCAACAGGCAAGAGTATATGAAAATTCTGTTTTCAAACATTTCTAATCGAAATATTCCCGATGATTTATAAAATCTACCTCCTAATCTCCTTTATCAAATAATTTATTACAAATTTACAAAAGGCAATACTATACTAGCTATTTTGTATTTAACTGTCTTAATTTGAAATGCTGTTTTTTTTCAATCGCTGAAATTTTTTTCAATTGTAAAAAATTATGACAAAATTTACTATAAAAACGTGCGTGAATTGATCCACGTGTAAATTAAAATAGAACTTTATTATCCATTTTGCGCCTAAAAATTGCTCTGAAAAAAATGTAAAAATGATCTTCACAAATAGAAATAACCATTAAAAATATGACGGATTAAACCAAAAAATATACATGGATTTATTTACTTATTACCTATACAATATTACATATAGTATTGATAAATTTTTTATCTATCCGGGATCTTCTGGTATCGATAAATACTGCAATATATATATATATATATATATATATATATATATATATATATATATATATATGTATATATATATATATACACACACACACACACACACACATATATATATATATATATATATATATACATATATTCTTTTTTTATTTATAACTGCGATCAGTTCCAGATCAGGACTATTATTAGTTTGGTTGGGTGAGAAATTTGGCGTTTAGAGTGTAGAGCCCACTGCGACAGCTATTCAATTAGAATACTTGGGTTCTTTTGAGCCTGTTAACCAATTTGTTATTGTCCAGCAATTCAGTAGCTAGAGGGTTTGGATGTGAGTGGATGTGAATATAGTGAAGCATTTTGCGTATCTTTTTCTGAATTTGTTAATCTCCTCAAGAATGGTGGGAGTATTGAGATATTCGTGAATCTCACAATTTCGTGTGTACTAAGGTGCACTGACTATGTTTCTTAAAATTGCATTTTGAGCTCTTTGGAGACACATTATGGTACTATTACTGACTACGTCCACAGCTGAATGCCATATGTCCACATCGGCTTGAGGAGTGAGCCGTATAATTGTAGTTTATAGTCCACCGATAGTACAGAGTTACGACCCAACAGCCAGTGCAAGTTTTTGTACCTGATATTTAATTGGCCATGTTTCTTGGTTAGGCGAAAGCCCAGATATTTAACACAATTAGTGTGTGGTAAAGTGTCGGTTTCTAGTTTCACTTCGGAACAATTGCCTCTCCTCAATGTATACGAGATGTGGATCGATTTGTGTGCGCTGGCACGGATGTGCCCTTTATGCAACCAGGTATACATTTTGTCCGGCAATACTTGGAGCTTGTTGGTGGCAGATTCCGGATTTTTGGCTTTGGCTAGATAAGCAACGTCATCAGCATAAGTTGCAATGCACATACTGTTATTAATTGCAGAATGAGACTTTCTAAAGCCAATTTGATGTGCTGTGATAAAGTCACAATCGTATTTAATCATAATAGTGCAACATTTATTCTCAATTTTAAAACGGTTCCACGTTTAATAAAAAAACTGAAATACATTTTTTATACACGTTCCTGTACGAACTTACGTATGTTGTAAGTATTTTTTTAAATATTCTGTTCTTTTTTTGACGGCTATTTACTTACATTCGTTCATTTTTTAGTATTGTATGTGATCATTTGAAAGTTAGTGTACTAGAACTTTAAGTATTTTTTGATTTTTTTTAAGGTTATAATTTAAAATCAAATCGCAAAATTTTTAAAACGGTAATAGAAAATCAAATTATCACTAAGGTAGTAATATTTTTAAATAAAATCCGAAGGAGGTGGAGAGTACTTTTCACATCAAATAATTTTGAAAAATATTGTATCATGTCTGCAATCAAGTAAGACCCAAAACAACTTTTTTTAGAATATGTATTTGTTCTTTATTTTGTCTAACCATCTGTTTACCTGTTTATCGGTCTATTAGTACCTAGTAGTAGTCTAATACCACAGTTAGAATGGCAACTTCACTGGGATAAAATGTGAAGTTCAAGGTTTGGCCTAATTTTTGTCCCGTTTATTTTATTCTGTTTGATTCTCTGGTTGTATGTTAAATAATGATATAAAACTTATTAAATTGTTTTAAATGAGACATTCACTGGGTTAATGCGCAACGCGGAAGACCAAAAAAGATCAGGTCCGACAATAATCGGAGAATATATAATATACGATATTTAATACTTTAATGAACACGTTTTACAGAAATTGATGCTACGAACAAATTGGAGTAATTTTAGCCGACACTTGCCAGTCGCTAGCAGAGGAATGGATTAAATATGTGCTGACGAAAGCGGGAGATATATTCGGCAGCGCGCGTCTCTTGTCATTAATTTTGTCCGGCAAAAGTCCCCTGTAGTTCAGCAGATGAAGGACTTCTGTAGGCGTTGAGTAGGCCAACACCAATTTTGACCAATAAAAGTCGCCAGTTGTCCTGCAGAGGAAGGAATTTTATAGACGGTGAATAGGTCAACCCCGATATTTTCCGATAAAAGTCACCCATAGTCCATAGTCCATAGTCCAGCAGATGGACTTTTGTAGGTTGTGAGTTTAGTCTGATACAAGTTGCCTGTAATCTAACAAATAAAAGACTTTTGTAGGTAGTGTGTCGGCCAACCCTGATTTTGTCAGAGGAAAGTTGCCAGTAGTTCAGCAACTAAAAGGCTTTTGCACGTGGCGAGTTGGCCAACCTCCGGTATATACCTACAAAAATCCTTCATATGCATTGGGCATTATTTTTAGGATTCAGATTAAAGTGAAGGTTACTTTTTTCTTACAAACTTAGAGTAAACGCAGAACAAATTGAGTGAGTTAAACGACCGATCAATAGGACTTTCTAAAACTGTTGTAGCAATTAAGCTTAAAGTGATTCAAGCCCATATCTAAGCTATTTTAATCCTAGTAAAGGGTACATTTGAGATGAAAACGTTATCTCATGAGAAATCCTCCATCACATCGATTAACATTCTATATATAACATTAATAATAATAATCAAATGTCTCTCTTAACTTAGAGTAAACGCAGAACAAAATGCGTGGGTTAAACGACCGATGAATAGAACTTTCTGAAACTGTTACAGCAATTCAGCTCAAAGTGACTCAAACCCAAGTTTAAGCTACTTTTATTCAAGTCAAGAGAATATTTGAGATGAAAACGTTATCACCTGAGAAAACCTCAATCACATTGATTAGCATTCTAAGTATGACATTAATAATAATATTCAAACAGTCTCTCTTATTCCATTCGTACAGAGAATTCATTCATACAGAGAAGCTATAGTTGAGCTTTAGTATTCAACGTGGCGTAATGAATTTCCAGGCCAAACTAAATGCTTTTACATAAACTAGGGATAGAATAACAATTATGACTATTGATGGTTTAAAAGCAAGTTTCGCTTTGATCCAGTCAGGCTGAATTGTTTAGAGACGCTAATGAGATATATGTATGCGTAAACAAACGTCGGCAGGCGCGGATCGCTTCAGAAACAAAAACAGTTTAAGAAAACAGTTCAACGTTTAACCTAGAAATGTTCGTTGTTAACCTAGTTGTGTTTACCTTCACGCTTGTGTGTTAATACGGTTTAGCGTAAGTTATAGTCTATTGACGTCAACCGTCTTTTCCCTTTTATTAGTTTAGACCTAAAACTTAACGCCGATTTTCCGACTTGAATAATAGAAATAGTTACCTCTAATGTTATATTTTAGTTTAATGTGTTGGAAAATGGTATAATTCCAGAATGTTATCGTTGTAAAAGAAAAATAGTGAACAGTAGCAGAATGTTTTTTTCAGTTATGTTAAATCAAGTGAACAGGTTTTAATTGTAATAAACGAATCATTTTATCGAACATTTCAATATAAATTGGTATCAAAAGGAAAAATACGGCCTTTAAGAATGTCTCTGCCTTGGAAGTGACTAACTTTTGGTCAATTGCAATTTCCTTCGTGTCGCTTAAATTATATGATTTGTGTCGGTACCTCTATTTGAACTGCAGAGGTATATTTGTGATAAATAACGTGAATCTTAGTTATGGAATGAAGTTCGTGCTGCAAAGTTTACATATTTCTTTTACTGTTGATTAACTTCGTTTTTTAAGTGCTACTTCGACTACCAGAAGGTTTTCGATTGCACAAATGTTGATATCATTTTGAACAGTCTTGTTGATGTCGAATTGTGCATTCAACTCTTAAGTTTCTTTTCTTCATACCGAAAGTACGTAAGAGTGGTAAATTTTATATCTGCTTATATTTCTCCAAACGATAAATAAGCTATGGTTCGAATTACGGGCTTTTACCATTTACGATCTTGATAGACGATATCGATAATATAAAGACTGCGCTCCTCGTTATTTGGCGTCGACGTGAAGACGTTTAGTTGTTAGAGGTATATCAAAATAGGAGGTATTGCAACGGGATATCGATACTTTTTTTAAAAGAAGTATAGAGAGCAGTAAATATTCGGTGTTAGATTACAGCTGAGCATTTTTTTCTTTTACCCTTATTATATCTTAATAAGTTTGAAGGTTTATGAGACAAATTGGATTCGAGACTGACTTTTTCTGATCGTTTGGCTGATGCAGCGTAAAATAATTCAAAAAGCTTAAATTCGTGCAAAGTAATGCTGATAGTTATTATTTACAATAAGTTGTTGAATAAATTTGGAAATTATTCTTCAGTTCATAAATTAAAATATTTTGCATACTGTGTTATTAAAAATTCTGTACCTTTTCCCAATGAAATTTAAGTTTGAACTATGTCCGAGAGACTAAATCCTATCGAAAATTGCCCTTTTCTCACGGTATTATTGCCTAATCGCGTTTGTACTAGAGTGTGTTTTCTTTACTTGATCTGCTTTATTACTTGATCTCTTTTGCACTAGATTGTTTATTTACTGGATCTTTTTTATTACTTGATTTCTTTTGCACTACAGTGTTTATTTACTGGAACTCTTTTATTATTTGATCTCTTTTGCACTAGAGTGTTTATTTACTGGAACTCTTTTATTATTTGATCTCTTTGGGACTATAGTGTTTATTTACTGG
This sequence comes from Druceiella hillmani, assembly GCA_039881145.1. NCBI lineage: Eukaryota > Metazoa > Arthropoda > Insecta > Lepidoptera > Hepialidae > Druceiella > Druceiella hillmani. The sequence goes on along the minus strand of JAYKKI010000048.1, from coordinate 4,433,634 downwards.
AACTCTTTTATTACTTGATCTCTTTTGCACTAGAGTGTTTATTTACTGGACATTTTTTATTACTTGATATCTTTTGCACTATAGTGTTTATTTACTGGAACTCTTTTATTACTTGATATCTTTTGCACTATAGTGTTTATTTACTGGAACTCTTTTATTACTTGATATCTTTTGCACTATAGTGTTTATTTACTGGAACTCTTTTATTACTTGATATCTTTTGCACTAGAGTGTTTATTTACTGGAACTCTTTTATTACTTGATCTCTTTTGCACTAGAGTGTTTATTTACTGGAACTCTTTTATTATTTGATCTCTTTTGCACTAGAGTGTTTATTTACTGGAACTCTTTTATTATTTGATCTCTTTGGGACTATAGTGTTTATTTACTGGAACTCTTTTATTACTTGATCTCTTTTGCACTAGAGTGTTTATTTACTGGACATTTTTTATTACTTGATATCTTTTGCACTATAGTGTTTATTTACTGGAACTCTTTTATTACTTGATATCTTTTGCACTATAGTGTTTATTTACTGGAACTCTTTTATTACTTGATATCTTTTGCACTATAGTGTTTATTTACTGGAACTCTTTTATTACTTGATATCTTTTGCACTAGAGTGTTTATTTACTGGAACTCTTTTATTACTTGATCTCTTTTGCACTAGAGTGTTTATTTACTGGAACTCTTTTATTACTTGATCTCTTTTGCACTAGAGTGTTTATTTACTGGAACTCTTTTATTACTTGATCTCTTTTGCACTAGAGTGTTTATTTACTGGAACTCTTTTAATACTTCATCGCTTTTGCTCTTGAGTTTGCTTTATTTATGATGAGTAAAAAGAAGTTTATTTAAATGTATTAATATGGATGATATTTATTAAATCATGTAAATATGTAAACCGTTGTATGTATTCAATATGTATTGGTTCCTATCGTTCCAAAATGTGTAAGTATATAAGTATAACATTTCTGTAACTTCAAGTAATTTTATGAATATCCTCTTTCAGAAGGAAAAATATTTATAAATTTTATTGGCCGCGGAATTTATTCTGGCGTAAATTAGCCTTAGTACTATTTAGAGGTGACTAAATGTAAAGAATGTTAATAAATACAACACAAGGTATCTAATGTGGTAAATTATACAATTAGCGTACCGATACTATCAATATTAAATAGATAATATTATTTACGAAATTATGATTCTAGAAATAACAATATAATGAAATCATCTTTGAGAAAATGAAAAATGTGTAATAGAAAATGGGATATAGAATAAAAAGGATATAAAAGCTTTGTTAGTAAAATTAAAAGCAGTAACATTTTATATTGCTTTTCGTTAGTTCTGAACGAAATCATTACAGTGTTGCGTCTTATGGCCGTAAAGCTCAAAGGGAAAAAAAGCAAGTGTATAATTGGTAATATATATATATATATATATATATATATATATATATATATATATATATATATATAATATATATATATATATATTTAAATATTTTTGCTCTTATTTATATGATTCTATAAGGTATTAAAATATTTATTTCGTATTAATTATTCTTTGTAATTAATACGAAATACTTTGTACGTGTAATATTACGTTATAGGTTAGTAGATTGATAAAAATATACATGGCCAAAAGCTGATTGAAACAAAATATGTTAAATTTGAGAATCTTCTACTAAACTGGGGCGTAATGAAGTTAGCGGTTTGTTTCGAAGCTTTCAGACGATTATTTATTTGAATATAAATTGAAATAGTACCTCGGTTAGACTATTATTTCAAGATTATGAGTTACTAATTGTTTGTCTGAACATAGGTTAATAGAATACGTCTTGCCTTATTTTGTTAATTCAGAATACATAACACAAATAGAGTACTTTAAATAGTTCATTCAATTTATATCGCTCATTTAATTTATACTAAGAATTCAATTTTCATCCGAATTTCCAATAGTTAACCTAGAGAACTATAATTTTGTTCACAATTAAATGAAACTACGTGATGTAGTATTATTTCTACTTTTTTTAGTTCTTTACCACGACCTAGGTTTTGTTGTATATATGTGAATTTATATTATACGTGAATATATGTGAATTTATTAAAAAAGATCAGCAGTAGTGGAAAAATATAGCTATCGATAACGATGGTCGAAATACACATTTTAACGAAATATTTTTACAGGCCTATTGAAAAAAAAATTGTCCGACTGATCATTAGTCGAATAAATAATTAGTTAATCAATTATTTGAAGTTTTATTTGCTAATTGAAAAATCAGTTCTTAATATTATTACAAAACATTTTGTTTAGATGTTAAATATATCTGTTTATATATTTGTATATATTTGGACTATAAAGACTAAACTGTATGAATTTTCACACAGTTCACTCTTGACGACAATAGATATGTATACTGAGATTCTGGACTTCTGAGTTGGGTGGGGCTCGTGTATTTTCAAAACAGGCTCTATATGATAACATGTAATGTCGCAGGGGTATCATATGGATGCAATTTTAAACGTATAACAACGCACAATGCAGGTCATTGATAATAATATGTCCGGAGGTAACAGTACATATAAAATTTAATATTTTAAAGCACGCCTTCTACAAAAAACGACACTACAAAAAAATCGGAGCGAATCTGCCCGACTCTCGCCGATGCGAATGTTACGAGTTGAGACGTGCTAACGGAGAAAAAGATAAAACATATGATTGAATACGCATCGACGGAGACGGGTGACATTAGTCGACAGAGCGCGCCTCCTGACGTATATATTGAATCGACTAAAATTTGGTCACCTACCTTGTCCTACAAAAGTCGGCAGTTTTCGGCCGCCGTCTCATCACGTAGAAAAGTCGTTCGTCTACGTTACTCATAAATAGTTTATATATAATATAATTCTTCACTCATGTACGCATCGATCGAATACCAATAGCCGTAAATCTTTTCATTATAAATGACAATATTTCATATATCTATTCCTATTTAATATATAACACACTTATGTTTTAATTTGTTTAGTCATTTTTTGCTTACAAACGCATGAAATATTCATTATTTTCACTTAGTAAAAAAAAACTCCCGTCTCTAATAAAACCGTTTAAAATCATGAAATAATATTAAATTTTTTTCACGAAAAATTAAAAGTTAAAAAGTTGCATTATAAAATTAAAAAATTGGCGTGTTTTATTTTATTGGTCAAATGAGAGAAACTTTTCTCGCTTTTTTTTAAATCGACGAAATTTATATCAGAAACGTTTCTTCGACGTTGCGTCCAAGGTATGTTTCTGATATAAATTTGTTGTTTATGATATACATTTCTGATGTCAACTATTTCAGTGATTCCGATTGATTCATTGAAATATAGAGACTGCATTCCTCTTTAATGCAAAATAAGTTTCAGAATTTTTTGCTAAATTGGATTATTTATAATTAGAAGAGTACCTTGGCTGTATTATAAATAGCTATGATTAACTAATCTCTACTCATATTCACAATCTGTGATAAAATCATTCTAACTTATTTTAAGAGACCTGATGGTACGTCTGTATTACAAGTCAAAAGTTATAGGAACGTAGAATGATATGCTTAGTTATATAATTGTTTTCCTGCGACAAGTATTCCGAATCTATCAAATATTACACAGATAATTCCTTTGAAGACAACTATCATACCGAAACGCAAATAACTTTTCCATTTTCAAGAGGTTAACGACACTGAAGCAGTACAATACGATTCAAGCTTATCATTTAACGTTCTCTCTCCCGACCCCACACGGTGTATACCCAGTAAGTAATATTTATACCATTTCCAAAGCTAACAAGCCGTGAAGATGACGGAACGAAAATCTAAACACGCAAGAACGTCGTAGTTTTTTCATTATTAAAAAGTCATTTCGGAAGCTGCGCTCCGGTAGTCCTACTTATAATTATAACGTACAAACATCTCTGATGATAGTTACCGCACAGACATGTTGATGACACTCACGGTATTCAATTGTCACTTAGAATTCATAACCGGGCTTCGATTGTCATTTTCCGTCGGGCTTAAGTTTCCAAGTGCCCTAATATTTGCTGGAAAATAATAGGTTGTTCACTGGGAACTAAGTACTTAGGCGGCATATTTGCTACTTGATATTTTGTAGAAAGTGACACGATACAGATAAGCGAGCCATAAGACATAATTACTAGATTAATATAGTATTCGCGTTGAATTTAAATATTATATGAGGCGTAAAATAAGTGTAAATTTAAAATTGCCATTAAGTGAGAAAATATTATATTTATGACAGAGTTAATATAATAAAAGAGAATTAATATTTAGTTTTATCATATAAGTTAAAAGAAGTTTGGATTTACGCTGTTTCGATAAGATTATTATCATAATCATAAATATATCTACATCAATGTGTAATTTTAAGTATTGTTTAGAACAATTAACAAGAGAATTCACGTCCCTGGTCGAACATATCGCTCTTTTAGGGTCTATAATTGTATTTAAATTACTATGTTATTATTTATTATAAATATTTATCTTAAGTAACGTCTTACGATCTGAGTGCAAATATTAACATTCTTTACTATGTTTCGAAAATATATGTCGCATATGTGTACCAATGAATTAATTCTACCATTACTGTCCATAAAGCTTTGTGTTTATCTTGATAGTAATGGCTTATGATCTCTATGCTACGATTTACACACATACACACATACGCACACATATATATATATATATATATATATATATATATATATATATATATATATATATATGTGTTTATTGCATAATTCTGTCGTTATTGTCGTAAACCATAATGCATTGGGTTTATTCTGCGAGTAATATATTACAACTTCTATGCTATGATTTACTTACATTATTACCTTTCTAAATTATGTTGAGAATGTATATTGCATATTATGTGAATCAATCCATCATTTCAAACGTTATTGTCATAAACCATAAAGTTTGGGTTTATTCTACGAATAGTGTATTATGACATCAATGCTACGATTTACATACCTTATTATGTTTCTAAAATATATCGAAAATGTTTATTGCATAATATGTGAACGAATCCATCATTTCTATCTTTATTGTCACAAACCATAAATATTTGGGATTATCCTGCGAATAATGTATCACGACTTTAATGCTACGATTTATATATCATTACTTTTTTTAATTATGTTGAAAATATATATTGCATATTATTTGAACCAATGTACCATTTCAAACGATTACGAACAAAAACGAACTGCTCAAGTATGTGATTATAAACATCCATTTAAAAATAGGATTCATTTAAGGCGCGAAACTTCAAAAACTGAGGAGAAAATTAGGTAATTAAGATTCTTTGGTAATTATTATATAATTATATATTTATAATTTTGTTTATGATTATAAAATCGTTTTCCTTTTATGATTATAAAATCGTTTTTCACTAACATTGAACATAAAATATATGAATGTTTAAATACTGTTTGTATTTTAACTTCCAAATATTTAATAAAAAGATTAAAGTAAAACTGTCACAGCATATACTTTGACTATGCTCGTATACGTCAAAGAAATACCGAGTACTCAAACAATACAAGAACCAACCTACCATAATGTTTTGAACCGTTGCGAAAAAGAGAAAATGCAAATTGTGAGTGTGGAACTTTTTAAAATATTTAATCAAACCGTATCTACCCCAAGTCAGTTTAAGTTAATCTCGTATCATCCCCAGGAAAACCATAACGCGAGGCGGTCTCAAACAAATCCCAGAGCATAAATAAAAACAAAACTTAATCCGGGCCGAAACTTTTCATTTCAAGGCAGTAAAAAGTGAAAATCTTCCTCATTACCCAGTCGGTCTCATGGGAAACTTACCGAGTTACACTGCAGCCGACAGCCTAACACCGAACAAGTATATTTTATGAAGTTAGGGAATAAACAATAAAAAAATAATGTCGTTTTTTCTAAAGTTATAAAGAAGAGGCGTCATGCGTATTGGTTAGTTGATATAAAATATTTTTTGTACATTTACAAACACACAAAATTTAATAATTTTTTCTAGTTAATTAATATTTTATTGCCTTGCTATGTTAAGGAATCAAATAAATATAAGTATGATATTTTTAAAATATAAAAATCAAATAATTCGGTCAGTGGTAATCGAAAAATAGCAAAAAATAAATTCAATTTGTGATCGTAATCCAAAATAAAAAAGCCTGTCGTTTATAAAGACACATAGTTTAATATATCAAGAATTGTTAATAAAAAATGAAAATAATATTGAAAACCTAATGGAACTAATAATATTGTTTAGATGTTAAATATAGTTCTTTAAATAATCAATACTATACATATGGATTATGAAGACTGAACTGAATTGAACTGAATTTTTGGATTGTTCACGCTGGACGACGGACTGCCGAAATGTACTAAGATTCTGAACTTCTGAGCTATTGCTAATCAAACAATTCGGCGATTGACAATTAGGAAATAGCAAAAAAATAAAATACCATTTGTGATCATAGTTTAAAATCAAAAGTCCTATCTTCATAAACACACATATATTAAATTAATTTATCAAGAATGTCAATAAGAAATAAAAATCATATTGAAAACCAAACGGAAAAAAATGTATGTCTTGTATTTTAGAAATGATGACCAAATGCTCAGAAATAGAACGATAACTTTTAAATTGTTGAAAATATTTAACTCATAAATCGGAGGGATATTTGGTTCTAGCACACTGTTGTACCGAGATGTTAAATGGAACAAATAAATAGTAAATATCTAAGTGTCGTGGCAGTAAAATCTTTTAAACAGTACGATTTCCGCAATGACTTTTTTTCTTTAGGGACTTTTGGGAGAAGAAAATTATAGTTAGACGCGGCATATTGATAAGATTTACACAAAATAACGGAGTAAAAGAATTTCGCAAAAATTTTGATCATCAAACAAGATCAATGACGTTTTTAGGAGTTTTTTTTTATAAAATCTAACCTGCTATCGTACTTTTTACAAATGTCTTTACTACAATAAAAACATGATCATAATATTCAGACTTTTTATTTATCTTATATTTGGAAAAGTGTAGCCAATCTTTTAATATTTATTATGTCTCGATTTTTTTATTTAATTCTATATAAATAAAATACTTATAATACTCGGAAAAACAAAAATCAAAAGCATTTAGAAATAAAGAATGTCTAAAATTAGTTAATTATATTTTGTAACAACATATAAAAAATTATTTTCTTTTTTGTTCATATAATCCAGCAATTTTGTCATATTTTCTGAGTGTCTATGCTACGTGTGACATTCATTGACCGGAGGTTTTTTCATAAAAAGGTAATTATTATAATTAAGTTAGCCGCTACACATGACTAGAAATCAAATTCAATCATTATTCTAAATTCCTCTAATAGAGTACTTTGCCTTTTTTGCCTAAAAAAACAGGATACATATAATGTACACCAAAAATGAGTAATTTATTTAAATCTAATAAAAAATGGATAAATTAAAAATAATTCCAAATGTCTTGAAAAAGAATAACAGTATATGAACTGTGGACATACCGGTTTTGATAAATTTTATCTTCCTCTGTCCATAGGTTCAAATTACTTGCGAGTTTTTAGAACATATATATATATATAAGTACATGTACATATATAATGTAATACGATAATGTATATACATGTACATATATAATGTAATACGATAATGTCTATACATGTGCATATATAATGTAATACGAAAATATCTTTATACCCTGTGGACCCTGTTACGTAGGTTCGATGTAAATGTAAGTAGGAAATCTTCAGCATGTCACCCTGATACATTATTTCATTGCTTTATAGGTGAAGCGGGAATATTTTAATATTTACTGGGTACGTAAGCTTTAAACATTTCAATTGAAATATTATGAGATAAAAATTCAGATCAATTTTACTGAATTTTATGTTCAGAACATTTTCACAAATTCTTTAATGTAATTCAAGTTTTAGTATGTTAAGATAATGGAAATTGTTTTCCAGAATTTTACCTTAATATTTGTATCTTAAAAATATCTTTTCATGAAATGAAAATAACTTTTACTTTAGCTTAAATTTTAAAATGAATTGCTACGACCGTCTTGGCCATTTCTTTTCGTTACTTCTTTTAGTCTACTTCTCCGGTTCTCATCGCGTGAGCAACAATAATTTGAATTAAAGTCTCTTAAAAAAAGAGAAATATATATATATATATATATATATATATATGTATGAATATGCTTATTGCTATAAGAGCAATAAGTCCGCCATATATATCAGTTAGACAGTTGGACACTTTTCTTACAGCCAATCAGAACACCAGTACATCCCCGCTCAAGGAATGGCCGGGAATCGAACCCGGGTCCGGCATCCCGGGTATGCCAACACACAACGTCGACGAAATATAACATCGAGATAAAAAGTGGATTAGATTTTAATTTGAATTTGAAACACTACTTTTGTAAATATTCTAAGAGATTTTACGTGAAGTTTTGATAAATATATAGAAAAACAAAAAAATTCCCAAAAAGGTGGTTTGGTTTTTGGATCCCAGACACGAATTTCAAATAAAATTTTCCACAAATAAGCAATATGAAAACTCATCCCCTCTCGAACGATTTTGTTGTTATTGATTTAGATAACAAAAAATATTTACACTTATCAAACTAATATACAGAAAAACATTCGCACCTTTTGGTTTCCTCATTATTGGTTTCCTTTTTAATTTTATTTTTTTTCCTTTATTCTTGCTATTTTATAATATTTTCAATATCTTTATTTATCTAATTTACTATCAGTATTATTATCATTTTTAATTTTTTTATTTTAATAACAACTTCTAATATTTAACAAATAAGTTAAATATTTAAAATATATGATATATGCTATTTCAATATATAGTGCTTTCGTTAACTATAAGATATCGAAATATGGTTATAAAATATATTTGTACATTAAACCATTTATTTTTTAAGTAATAATAACTAAATTAATCACCTACCCAATAATCTGTAACTAAAAATTAGTACGTATGCGTGTCAATAACGATAAAAGTTTTAATGAATGCTTTTTGGACATGTTGAGAAAAATCATTACACAGGTAACGTATGTATTGAATCACATAGAAAGTGCTAATACTTAGTTACTTGAATCCCACTTCTGTGAAAAAATGTAATCTTTGTCGCTGAAATTGCAACTTTGACAGCGATTTTTCACAATGAGCTGAGAATTTTCATTTAGTTAATTAAAATTTTCTATGCGATTTGATGCACAGAACCACCTGTATAAGTAATATACACATATCCTGTTACATTTAAAAGTGTTATTGTATCCCTAAGTGCTAATTTAACTCAGAAAATTACATAATATAAACCATCATTGCATTGATTTAATTTTGATTCAGTTTGGTTTTTATTATAACTAACTTGTCTACAAATCATTAATAATAATATATTTTTTTAATAAATCTCACTAAAGAAAATACAGATAATACGTAAGATATGTCAAAACAAACAAAGTAGACGTACGTAGGTAATCTGCAGATAATTTAAAAGTTACTTAAGCGAAGTACACGAACATTACCTCGATGTACTACAAAACACAGTCCATTTTCTCCGATGACTTGTTTACGAGACATGTTCCAGCGAGCATTTTAATGTTCCCAGCACACGACTCTACATGCACGCATCATGTTATCACCGAAACCCAAACCCAGGTCCGGATACTAGCCGCGTACGAAGAGTAACTATCTAATTTTCCTGTTATGCATAAATCTCAAGGCCTATTACGCTATCTAAATAGAGTTTGTTTATGGTAATGGTCTATTCGGAGATGTGAATAACGGTGTAATTCTAACGTGTACTTAGGTAATTCTTTATGAGCTAATGAGGTTTTAAATGTAAATCAGTACTATGAACACTTTGTATAGTTTTTTGGGGAAATACGGACGTACTGGATTGTTTTGCCGGATAAGACGGTGAAGGTAATGGAACTTACGATTCAGTTTCGTTACGCGAACAAGTAAGTTCACCGTGAGCGGACTGTAGCATTGAAAATCGCGCATACTTTATTGAAGATTATCTTTGTGATATGTTTTATGTTTGTTATTATCAAGTATTTTAATTGAGGAGGCGTTTTACAGCAAACGATTTGGAGATTGTTGCGCCAGACATAAAAGCTTGGTTTGTGTCTAATTTACATTTTTAATATGTAAATTGGTATCTATTCTTTAATAAAAAAAATATTAGTTGGTAATCACTGGAATTGAAAGTGATTTCGCGGGAAGTATAATGGTTACCTTTAGGGTAGCTTAGAAAGACACAGTAAAATAGTCAACAGAGAGCAAATCTCGAATAGGCTGCAATTGCTGCATTAAGATGTGTATAATAAGTAACGATTGTTTTGGAAAAGAAATTTTCCTTGCTCACCATATCGTAATACAGAAATTCATTTTTACCGAGAGTACTGGTTAATGCATATTAACTTTAAATGATCTGTCAGTAAAGATTTTACAAAAATTTTGAAAGGAAATTTTCCTTTCACATTAATTATCGAATAAATTAGTTATATATTAAGTCAACTTTCTGTAACTAACAGTTTTGTTTAAATGACTAATTCAAAATATGTTAATATTTTAACATTTCGAACTATAAAATATTGCAAAAATAACGCAAAATGAAATAAAAAACAAAAAACAAAGGAAAAATATCAAACTAGGTAATTTAATTCTGGTCGATAGCGCGACGAATGAAAAAAGTAAGGGTAAAAAGAACAGATAAGCATATAAGAAAAGGAACAGAACAAATACAGATTAAGACGGTTGTGATTTTGGAGATACACATATTTAAATATTGATGAAAGATTTGCAATATCGAAATCAAATTTATATTGTTACTAGCCTGCGACTGCCTACGACTTCGTTCGTGTTTTATTAGGAAAAAAAATTGTTTTTCTCTTATATATTGCTCCTGGCACCAGTACATACTATTACCATATCAAATTTTATAAAAATCAGTTTAGTAGATTTTGCGTGATACCCGTTAAAATTAACTCACAGACAGATAAAAGTTGTAAAAATACTTTTCTGGCTTCTATTATCATTCTATACGCCAAATTAATCACTTTTTTAAATATTTGCAAAGTACCGAATTCACTTTGTTGTAATTTTATTATAAGTATAGATTTTATCTGTATGAAGTAGAGAGTAAGTAGTTAAGATATTAATAAAAGCAATAAGGTGCTGCATTTAGAGATAAAAACTTTTATAATACTATTCTTATATTGAGAGTTGTTAATCTTGAAATGAAGTTAAAGATATGGCATAATGTATTATGAATAATATTTATTACATAGCAATAGAACTCGCACTCCAAGGGTTACGTATACTTTGGGCACACATGAGTTTTAAGCTATTAACTAATAGTAACATTATTTTCAACACTTTAATATATTGCCTCATGTCAATATCTTTTACAGGTGTAAAAATATCTTGAATTGCTCTAAATTATAGCAACGATTCTATACTTTTTCAGTATTGTTTAGTGATTTCTATAATTTTTCAGTAAACTCTGTGTTTTAAAACTTTAACTGTAGCTTTGGAGGTTGAGTAAATATATGTTTTGTGAACTCTTCACAAATATCTGTATTTTTATCAACATCTCAACAATTATTTTACATAAAAATTCGTAAAAAATAGTTTCGGAAGACTTAGAGCTTTATTTTGCAATTGATATCTATCACGATAGATGAAAATAAATTATTTTTTTCCAAATAATTCATTTGCTCCTCTAAACTTTCTGTTTAAATATTTGTGTGTGTTGACTTCTTAAATATATGTATAATTATATGTTTCATACGTCAAATTGTGGGAAAAAACGGCGTGGATATTTTTGTCAACATCTCGGACTAGACTTACATAAAATTTTGCAAAAGAAATTAGTTTGGAATTTTTCACTTGACTCTTCAATTGAGTACAGTTCGGGTACAGCATTGGGTCAATTCAAATATATCTGGGTCAATATATTTGATTACCATGGCAAACCTGAATTTTCGACGCCAAAAGTTTTCGTTCCATTCGTCTGTTCGGCTGTAACAAAACTGTGTGGGCGGTATAATAAAAAGACGAGCGGTCACATGAGAGATCTTATAATATTTCCGTTTTATTCCCCTTTTGGATACAGAATTCTAAAAAGAGATACTCGTACAAGCAAATATTCTGAGACTCGAAAGAAATGCGTATGTAGGAAAAGCCATTCTAATTCATCAAACAGCTATTCAGTAAAGTTAGAATATTTGAATGGTGTTCTTATACCTACATTTTCCAAAAAAAGTACATATCAATAGATCAACAAGTGTAGTCCTTTTCACACTGTTGTAGATTAATTTATGGTAGCAAGTTTAATAATGGCTGAAGGTCATGAGTTATACCTCACAATTTATGTGTTTCTAATGGTAGTTATACCTACTTGTATTACGTGCAATTTAGAAACAAGATTGACATTTCACCGGTGTACTGCACAAGTAACGACGCGCGCGCCTTCGATTAAGTGCATCGTCTTGATTAGATAATGTATTCATGTTAAGTCGTATGTTCTATCCTTTTTTACATTAGCGCGTTTTAATTCGTAACGTTCGGATCGGCATGAGTCGCTCCGATTTGTCTGTGAGACAGATTTTTGTGAAACGTTTGCATTAAAGTTAATACTTATAAGCTAATATTTTATACATCATTTGTTCTATTTTCCCTGATTATTGTTGGACTGATTAATTGTCGAATTGAGTACAGTCGGACTATTTATTGTCGGACCAATTATTGTCGATCGTTTACGTTGCGCATTAGGGTAGTTCAGTAAAAAATGTGAAATGTAGCTTTGTATACAAAGTACTTTCTTTTGAAATATCCAATTATGACTTGATCATATTGCCTTCAAATGGCATTATAAACGCATAATATGTAGTTATATATAAATTCATAGTCAATAAATATTTTAGGTATCTAAGTCAAAATAATAATGTGCATATTTATATATACAAAAGATCTAGGAACTATGTAATTTTTTGGGTTATTGACCTGACATTACTATTATCCCATATATCCGAAGTTGACTAAATTTATAAAAGCAAGTACCTGGCAATATGATTTCCAAATAAGAAATGAATCTTTTCGCCAACACAATTATTATCTTCGGTCCACGTATAAGGAAAATGGAAAATAAATTCTTTTCCATCAAAACAATATCCAGTTCTTTAACATTATTTCAACCGTCAAAATTTTCCCAAAACTAAAACTGATAAGTACTTTAATATGTATGACTCACTGATTGAACTATTTTCCAGTTTCGTAACCACTTTTTAATTTCTACATGTATTTGAACAAAATATTCTGTAACAGTGATCATGATTAAAACCTATTAGAACTGAATACCACAGAACTCAAATATCCATAGTCAAATCAATAAGAAGTCCTGTTTAAAAGAAATTTCTATTACGTGGCCTTTTGTAAATGGGACTGTTTACATACCAGAAGGAGAAAATAAATAATAAGCTTTGATAAATATGTCAGAATAAAACTAAATTTCCAGAAATTTTACCAGTAAGATTAATCCAAAATTTAACTGATATTTTTACTTCTAACTTTATATTTATTACACCTTTACTAAAACTGTGGAGAGCGTAAATTAAAAAACGGTACTTCCGATATAATATTACAAAATATATTTGTATTAAAATAACCAGGTAAAAGAAAAACATCGCTATTCTTCATATAAATTGTCCATAAATTTGTTTCGGCATTATGTGGCCTGGAAACAATTTACCGAGTCTCCTGCTAGGATAATAATTGCCGTGAAGGCTGCAACTGACATATTTTTAATTCCATTGGCTGAAGTAAATCAGTTAGCGACTTAGTAAAGCAGTTGGGCTGCCTGTTTAAATAAAACTTTAACAAAAAGGCTAAACGATTTTCCGAAGTGAAAGGCATGCAAGCGCATGTCGACACGTGGGGAGGAACGTGCATTTATTTTAAATGCGGTTCTTTGAATTAATCTCTTTGTGAAATTTATTTCGCAATTACGACGTGATTTTACTTTTTATATATTCGATACTCTTTGTGCCGTTAACATTTGACAGCATTTTCAAAAAAAAAAGAGTGTGCTTTAGACCACACGACTGAAGTAAAACTTCAAATTCACAAAATATAAACTTTAAAATTGTTCAAGAACGAAATGAAATTACAAAATAATAAAAAAATCACCGTTCGCGTAACGCTAGCAAACTCGTATTTATATATATATGTATATATATATATATATATATATATATATATATATATATATATATATATATTCATGCACTGGCTATGAGAGGAAGAAAGAAAATGTGCGCGTGCACTGCTCTGTCTTGCTCCTATAGTGTGATACAGACAATAGGCTTGCACTGTGCCTTAGATATACGAAACATAACTGACTATGAGAGAAAGAAAATGTGTGCTCGCACCTCTCTCTCTTGTCCTTACAGTAATATACGAAACGTAACTCTCTCTCTTTCTGTCTTCACTAACTTATATCTCTCTCTCAACTTCCGTTCGCTTCGCCCGATCACACTTTTCGTAACGTTTTCGTCACGCATTCACCAGGTTACTCCCTAAGTCAAGCATGCGTAAAGAAGTTTTACTTCAAAAATTTGTCCTAGTAGTTCTTACGATTATGTTATACAAAATCAGACCTTTTTATATTTCGACATAGTCAATGCATTTTAAAGAGCGTACAGAATAAAAAAAACAGAAAGAGCAGTTTTGGTCCGCGCTTTAGATCTTTCGTGAAAACGTCGGGATAAAATCATGACAAACGTTTCGTATTAATATGAAATCTAATTATAATGAGGTACAGTTTTTCTTAGTGTGCCTATAACGTTTCCATAATCGTAGTAGGTTTCTATATATGGTTCTACATAGGTATTTCTAAATGTATCTAGAAAATATTAACTAATTAAGTAAACCAAATTACTCAGCACCATTAATTTTTGTAATACTTTCTTTGATATGGGTGGCTCTGATTTCTTCTTAAAAATTTTATGGGGATGTTTTATAATACTTCCTTCATTTGGGTGATTACTTTATGTGCATACATACTTTAGTCTTAAAACTTTTGTCAACGATGTTTTATAACTCTGACAGAAATGTTATTATACTTTGTCTTTAAAAACGAATCTTGTTTTGCAAGTAATTGGAAAATTTAAATTATTCGGTTTGTTTTGAAATACCTAAAAGCGTTAATTGATTATTCTTTTTTTAAATTGAAATGTGAAGTTCGTTTTCTTTGTTACTTAGCCTTATCTGATACTTGAATATTTTCATGAATGATTAATTGCTTTTTTCGTATTTTTTAGTTAAATATAGTGTTTTATATTGTTCTATTAAATATTGCTATCATTTTGCTAATAGTTTTTATCGTCTAGAAATAGACAAAGAATAAAAACTAGTTTGGTTTCTTCGAATGGAATTCTATCATTAAGAAAACAATTGATCCATTTCAAATACGAATGATAAAAATACCGGCCGTGAAGCATTTTATCGAGGAAGAAACCAAGTATTTAAAATTGGGGGATTGTCAGTTGAGTACACATAGAATAATTTACCTGTCAGGCAAAGAGTCATCTTTATTTCATGCTACTTTTTTATTATGTGGATAGTATTGAGCACACTTTTAGAGTCAGAGTAAAACATTATGCAACATAGATATTGGACAGAGCTTCATGTTTAAAATTGTGATGAATCTAGTTAAATTTATACCAAAAAATTAAATACCCCTTTTACGGTAATGTACGAGGCCCTTTTAACAGTAATGTTTACCATGAAAAAAATATTAACGCTCAAAAGGCATGGCTATCGATGTTATCAAATCAAAATGTATAAATTAGTTAACAAAGTATCATCATGCAATTGAAGAGACCTTTAAACAGTTTGGTGCACATTATTTGCATAATAATCACTAGTTTTTCACCGCTACAACAAGCTCTGGCTCGGTTTTCCGAAAGTGTTTCAATTGAGAATGACTTCGGATATATTTTATGGATTTTCTCAATTACTCTTTACTGTCGGCTTCACTAAATTCAATATAAATTGTCTTTCTTACTGTTCTAGCTATGCAGTTACGAATAAACCACTATAAGTCTCTAATTATTTTTTTCTTGTTTATTCTACTGATTAATATATTATCGACCGTAAGTGTTTCACATGCCATAGTAAATTAAGAAAACCTGCTAATTTTTTAAAGATTTTTGAAAAAATAAACCACAATAAATAAAATAATACATTAATTTTCTGATTCTCAAATGAATATCCATATTGAGAATTCTTATAATCTTACCATGTATTAATTACTAGCTGTGTTCCACGGTTCCACTCGCGTGAAATTGGGAATAACAAAAAAATTCTTTCATAGTTGCTCTTGGTTGTAAAATATTATCACACCAAATTTCATCAAAATCCGTCCGGTAAATTTTGTCTGATTAATGCATATAATAATACAAAGACAGTAAGACGAAATTCTAAAAAAAGGTTTTCTGGCTGCTGTTATTGTCCCATACGCTAAATCAATCACTCTTTAAAATATTTTCCATGTACAGAATTCACTCTGTTACAATTGTATTATATGTACAGTTTAAATGTTACTATGAGTCTCGTCTTTGTAAAATGTACAAATATCAAGTGGTTATAGTTTAAACGATGTCAATATCAATCCGAATGTATGTAATAATTTCACTTTTAGCTAATTTTGATAAACCATTTTAGACTTACTTTGTTCTTAATGCTTTAACTTAAATAACTTTGTGCTTAATGCTTAACTTAATAAGGAAGCAAATTTTCGATAATTGGTTATTCTTTTCATAACTTGAAATGCAACGTTTTCGTTTTAATCTATTCATATTAACATTTGTTACTTAGTCTTAGTTAATACCTAAGTATTTAATGAGCCTTACTTCTTCATAATTTTTATTTAAATGTGTAGTTTTGCATTGTTCTATTATATAGTTTTTATTGCATAGAAGTTATTTTACTTTGTTTATTAGTGTTTATTATCTACAAATAAGTCAAGTGCGCAAAATATTTTATCCGCTTTGCTATTTCACAAAATTAAATTAATCTATTAATTTATCTGTGTACAAAATTATTAAAATTGTGTTGTCTGCAAAAACTTGGTGTGTTTATTAAATTTAAAAACTAGATCTTATATTGAAAGTAATTAATTCTGTATGAACTTATGAAATTCAGGTGAAATAAACTCTTGAATAGAAATTTTTAAATATTTAATGACCAACGTAAAATATGTATGGAAAATAAATTGAGAGATGTTCGTGATATACGTATGTTGTATATACAATAGTGTGTGTGTGTGTGTGTGTGTATTTGCGTATCCGTTCGTGTATGTATGTGTGAGTACGTGCACGCTCGAGCGTATGCGCGCGTTTGTGTGCGCGTGCATATGCGTGCGTGTGGCTGTGTGTGCGTGCGCGCGTGTTCGTATGTGCGTATGTGTAAATTAGTATAGCAAGTCGATTTTGGTCACAAAATAGGGAGGTTTATAATAAATTTTAAAATAAATTTTGTATTATTAATGTTATCCAAGGGTTAAGGTGTTTTGCATATCACGCATAATGGATGATAAGCGAGAGTGTGTCATCGTAACGAGACGAATGATTGTAGGGGAAACCCGTACAAAACCTGGTACCGGGGTAAAACCAAGACCCACATCTATCTCGCGAAATAGCTTCTCATTTCTGCCACTACTGTCCACTGTTGTCAACAAAGCTTCTTTGGTGGAAGATCGTGTGCAAGAAATTTATTAAATTTTTTTTTGTTTTTTGATAGTTTTATATAATTTTCGAAAGTTTCCACTAAGCTATACGTGACAGACAGTAAGTATTTACTTTCTTTTTTTTATAATACGAGTTTATCTAGTAATGATTTCAGTATAGGTAAATTCACTTTGTTTAGTTTGTGTGTCATTTGAAGTATGCTAACTACTTTAGTATGTGTGGGGACCAAACCGTTCGGGATGATATCGGGTATACCCAGTTATCCCCATAATTGAAATGTTATTCATATTAATATTAATTTAATTCTTTTAGATAAAGATCAAAATATGCCCGGTAAGTACGTAAGTAAGACGACACGGCAGTCGTGGTCCAGTGATGCTATGGAAAAAAAGCCATTAATGCAGTTACCAGTAGGAGAATGGGCTGTAAATTAGCAGCAAAAATTTTCAACTTACCACAAAGTAAACTAGAAGATCGAGTCAAAAAGTACAGAATTTCTCAAAATTTAGCTACCGTAGCTAAAAAAGGAACGGGACGTTTTAAAACGGTTTTGACTACGGAAATTATAACACTGTTATAGAATCATATTTTACATATGGAAGCTCGTCTTTTTACTTTAACCTGCGCTGATATTCGACGACTAGTTTTTTAACTAGCAGAAAAAAATAATATGCAAGCGCACAAGCTATGAATTTAAATAGGGTTTCTGTTGCACAAGCTATGGATTTAAAAAGGATTTCTGTTGAAAATTTTTTTTGTGTTCTTCAAGAGCTGAGTTTTCTATAAGAATTTTTAATGTCGATGAAATGGGAATAACTACCATTCCAAAAAAGACATCACGAGTAGTTGGTCGCAAAGGCCGCAAACAAGTTGGTTTGATAAACTCAGCTGAAAGAAGACAATTTACTACTGCTGACACTTGTGTTTCACTTTGAGGTATTTCCACGTATTAGAATGAAACCTGAACTACTGGATGGAACCCCATCCGGAACGGTCGCAATTTGTCATCTGAGCGGGTGTATTCAAAGTGAACCAGTGAACAAATATTTCCGTTCACTGGTTAGATCACTTCATCAGTACTGTCAAACCAACTCAGGATGATCCAATCTTGTTGATTGTAGACGTGCTTGCCACGTACATATAGAATATAATGTTAATTAAAAAGTTAGAGATAACTATATCGATTTTTTAATCAATCATTTTGGGCCTTCCGCCGCATTGCACGCATCATCCACAGCCGTTAGACGTTAGTTTTAATGGCCCTTTAGCACTTACTATTGTCAAGAGGTAAACATATGACAATAGTAAGTGTTAAAGGGGCCGTTAAAACTAACGACTGAGAAATCACCCAGGACGATGTGTCACAAATTCCAGTTAGGACAACTATTGGGCAAAACATATTGAAGAGCTGCAACGATGTAAAATGCAGTATCTGGCTTTCAAAAGACCGGTATCAATTCGAATAACCCCAATACATTTTCAGATGCCGATTTTGCTGCATCAGAAACTACGGATATGGAAATTGGTGATGTTCCTACTGTCGAAACTGAAAATTTACAAGCCGTCATTTCGCCGGACGCTACATTAATACCTACTGAAATTACTTTGTCGCGTTTACCTATTCTGGAATTTTGTCTGCGCCATCACCTGCAAAGACTGATGCAAATACGCTACCGTTCTCAACTCCAGATGGCAGTGCTGCTAAGCGTTGTCATCACAAAGTTTTTCTCAAATGGAACCAATGCCGGAAACGAGTACTTCATTCCAAGATCAGATAACTCTAACTAAGTCATCAGTTTCCATGATTTTGTGTTCACCTTCTGAAATTATAAAGATTTCCAAATTACACATCGAAATAGAACCGATAGAAGAAGAGGAAGAATCGTAGTTATTACATCGTCACCTTACAAGCAAGAGTTAATAGATATTCAAAATAAAAAAGATCAGCCTAACAAAAAGTAAAACAGAAAACAAACAAGGATAAAGACAAAATTAAAGGAATATGAAGTAAGAAATCCAATAATAAACAAAGTGAAATTTGTATTTACTGTAAAGAATCTTATGGTAAAACTAAGCTTGATAAGCAAGAGTTAATAGATATTCAAAATAAAAAAGAGCAGCCTAACAAAAAGTAAAACAGAAAAAAAACAAGGATAAAGACAAAGTTAAAAGAAAATCAAGTAAGAAATTCAATAATAAACAAAGTGATATTTGTATTTACTGTAAAGAATCTTATGATAAAACTAAGCTTGATGAAGGTGGGTGCGTTACAAGCAAGAGTTAATAGATATTTAAAAAAAAGAGAGCAGCCTAACAAAAAGTAAAACAGTAAAACCAAAAGGAAAGAAAAGACAAGAAAAAAAAGAGTAAGAAATCCAATAATATACATAGTGATGGTTGTATATACTCTAAAGAATCTCATGGTAAAACTAAGCTTGATGAAGGATGGATCCGATACACAGTATGTTCTTTATGGGCTAATAACAGCTGCCCAGGATGGGATAGCGATGATCTTGACGAGTTTTGTTGTTTTAAAAGGTAATTATAATTATTTTGCCAAAAAGTTATTGATACCCGGTTTTGACCCAATGACTACTCGGTTTTATCCATAGGTCAGGGTAAAACCGTAAAAATTTGAGGTTTGGGATTTTTTTCATATAAGAAAAAGTACTAATATAACGATAAAACTTGAATTGTAACTTTGAGAATAAATACTAATTTAAATTAACCTGATGTAATTTTATACCCATAACTCATAATTTTCAATCCAGAAGCCTGCAACCTTAAGGTCCCAGTTCTACTCCAACTCCCCTAAAATTGGTAAAAAATTGCTTATATTATTAATTTTGAATTTTCATTAAGTTTTTTTTCTTCTGTTATATAAAATAGGAATTATCGTGTTATTGAAATTTAAAAAGATGTGAATAAAGAAATCTTGTAGATTGTTTTAGTCTTGTATTTTCAAGAGAATTACGTAAAAAATTCTTGCTGTACCAAATAATCGACACTTGCATATGTATATATATATATATATATATATATATATATATATATGCACACACATATCTATGGAGGTAGACACTACGCAAAATCATCTTTCAGTGTGGCAACCAGATAAAAATTTATTGAAAATTTGCAAATGGTTTTCGTATTACGAAACAATCCTTCAAAAAAGCTTAAACAGTGTCCCGATAAAGCTGATGGTCAAAACTGCAATAATTATTTTTGGGAGAACGATTTAGAATCGAAAGGCGCATTATTAAGAAATAGTACCATATCAAAGGCTTAAAAAACAACAAAGAAGTTTATAAAATATTATTAATTAACAATTAAAAATTTATTGTTAACAAATTTTTAATTATTTAATATATTTGGCGTTAATTTTGTAGAAATTCATTACTCACAATTAAATGAAACTACGTGATGTAGTATTATTTCCACTTTCTTTAAGTTCTTTACGATGACCTAGGTTTCGTTGTATTACAACATCTTCAGGTGGACTATTAGCAAAGATTCTTTGCTAAAGAATCTTTTTCATTTAATTGTGAAATTTTTAATTAATAATTTGATTTTGGAACGAGCATGTTAAATGCACTGGATCCGAATCCCATCTGCGCTGGATCCCATCAGCGTGATTAGTGTATGTTTTTAAAAATCGTCTTTGTGTTCAGTTTAATTATATTTTCTAATTTATTTATATCACAACTCCTTAAGCATTGCAACAAAAGTTAAGCTCACGTAAAAGTGAGATAGTGGTTTTGTGTTGTAAAGATAAAAAAATGTGTGCAGATATTAAGAAAGAGCGTGGTTGTAAAGGTAAAAATATACGGTGTTACCAAAAAGTATGATAGGAGAGAGAAACATGGAAGTACATATCAAAAGAATTGCGCAATGTAAGAGACATTAATATGCATCAAGCTCTTTTATAGCTTTTTATTCGCTTTTACTGGTAGTTTAGTAACTTCAGTGTTCATTTATTAATTACTACCTGATTACAATTTTTAGCCAGTGACTTCCTAAAGAAAGATACAGTTAGAAAAAAATGTTTAAAATATGGAAAAGAGTTATAAAAACAAAATTGCGCCTATCAAAAAAAGACTATGAAAGGGAGTGAAGTGAACAATATCTAGCCAAAAAATCAGTTACAATATTCCATCATAATTACAATAGTAATCAACAAATAATCGCAAAATATACCATAGGCAGTCACAAATGTCTAGTTATGACAAACGTTAGACATTCGTTGTGAACGTACGTACATATTGCCTTAAATTAACTGGGTACAGTTTAGTAAAACCAATTGATGTACTTATTGAAAAGGAAGACATACAATTCTATACACAATTGTGAATAATACTATATCGCCGAAGAACAGCGAATGTCGATTTTGATTGACGTGAATCTCTTTCAAAGTTCACAAAGTCGACACATGTCTATCGTAAGGGAATACACTCGCATGATACCCTGCGAGGAAATGTTTCAAAGCAAATAACGTCTCATGTTGACGCAAAGAAACGTTCGGTTTGCGCAACATTATTATTCCTTTCATTCAAAATAACAACGGTTAAAGTTGCTTCTTGGTAACGAAAACTCTGCTCGTTCCCAAAAAAGCTCTTTGTGTCTCATCTGTCATCTGTTTCACTTCACTAGCGTGTTTCTTGAATTTATACGTGTTTTTGCTCTACACTATCTTATTATCTTTTTTTCTAGGTTTTCTGAGACTTTTCTTTGGTGTGAATAAACATATATTTCTTGACATTTATTTTTGTTTCTCGCAACTCTGTATATTTAGTTTTTTAAGTTTATGGGTCTATTTGTAAGACTTTAGACGTAGTTTTGATTTTTTTACAACTTTAATATCATTGTATGGGAAATTATCTTCAATGTAAATTATATATTATTTATTTACCTTTCATAAATTGTTTCATTTCATAATAATCAATAACACAACGAAAAAATTAATTCTAGCACAGAGAACGGTCATTCCTTTCTGTGAATGATCAATTAGTGATCTGTCTAGGTTAATTAAATGTTTATTATAAAATTTCTTGAAAGAGTGACTTACCAGCAAATCGGCGTTAAATATTTCCGTACTAAATCTGCAGTATTAAAATTAAGTGTTATTTTTTATACTAGAAAACGATGACAGTTTCAGTCGAATATCATAATTTACATAACTAAAAAATATTAGAATGATCTGATGTTGTATGTGCTTAAAAATAACTTACCGTTTTTTATTGTCTGCTTTGAGGAGCTAAATTAATTGGAGATCAAATATTTGTGGCCAAAATATCTTCTTTCAATATATCTCATTTAACAAGTTTTGTAAGTTTAAAAAAAAAATTACAGCTTTAAAAGATATGAAATTTTTTAAATAATAGTAAGTTACAAAGTGAATTAATGCAAATTTGTTTAAATTTAAACTCAGATTTAAAAAAAGGCTAGCACCGCATTTTGTTTAACAGTTTATAGCAAATTTCTCGCAAAATGCAAATTTATTTCTAATTACATCCTTCATATCCATAAATTTTAAACCGTGGACACATTGCATAACGGGGTAAGTAAGGGAATTTTTAAGAATTTTAATAAAAAAATAAAGGAATTGCAATTGTCTTATAGATTCCCAATTCCGACGAATTGTCTCATGATTTAAATTACTTATTATTCCAGATACGTATGATCTTTCGCTTTCATTAAAAAATATTTATACTTAAAATTACTTTTTAAAAAAATTACTTTTTTTCAAACTTTTTATTTTTATGATAAATAAATGAATGTCTAAAATATAATCTTCTTGGTATGATTTTTAATTAAACATAAGGTATGAGATGTTAGTAACTGTAATAAAAATAAGCGATTACGCTTCTTATATAGTATGAATATTTAAGCAAGTAAATAAATCTCTATAATACACAAATCGAATTCGATTCAATAGAATTTCACATTCAAAAAAAGGCATTAGCGAAATCTAACATAAGCCATTGGCAAACATAAAATGGATATATCGATAAAAAATAGTGAAGCGACCGCACTGTAAACATTATCAAATATTTCTCTGTTCATGTTATGTATGTTCCTATATTTTGACTCTTTCCATTGTAATATTATAGCATGCTTGACTTCAGATAAGCAGATGTCTTCTAATAGCCGACTTTAACAATAGTTAATTTGACACAATACACCCTACGTAAGTATACCCAGAAGATCCCAGGATCGAACCACACATTGGTTGGTGTTTCTTACAATTCGTCGCTTTATTTATAATCTTTTTTTCGTCTCTATTGTAAACCATTTGTGTCCGTTGTGTCACCTCCTACCAAGACGACGAAGAAAGAAGCACGCATTTGCTTTCTAACCGTAGCAGTGATCGGTAAGTGTGATTTATTATGGGTTATTTTTATTTTGACACCGAACGGCGCGCACGGGTAAACATATACGATTTATGCATTGTTAGCTCTGCCACGGACAACCACAAAACTTTTTATTGCGCTTTGTAGGGAGATGCAGAGGTTGGGACGAGTTTGTATGTGGCTCGCCGATGGACGCACGGACCGCAACAATAATGCGGACGCGAACGGTAGAAACACACGACGTAGGTAAGAATCGTAAGATAATTCTAAAAATGTTAGTGTTGGGCATATGTCGATACGCATTAAAATAAATAACATGTATTTACATACCTGTACATTCTATTAATAGTGATACTTCACATGTGTGTATTTAATATGATATTTTACAATGAAAATTTTTAGTTTCGAAATTATAAAACACTCCAAAAAATTCTTTCCATTTATTTTTTTATACTTAATAAAAATATTATTGAGGAAAAATACCATTTCCCAAAGAAATTAAAGGAAAAAAATAAGTTTTACTAATGTTGTCAAAATTAATTCAAGCAATGATTTATAGGCGAGATTCGATATACAAACCAACGTCTATTAATATCAACGTATTACTCGAAATCGGATGCCGTCTGCGAAACATCGCTTAAGGAAATTTTAGCAGTGATATCAATAGTTATTACTTTAATTTTAGTATTTTTTGTGTGAAGACGGATTCTTTGGATTTTAATAAATTCTTTATTTCGAATTTCTTAGTTACATAAGTAATGACTTAAAAGTAATGACTTTAAATCCATAAATAAATTCATTTAAAGAAAACGTGCTCTTTAAATTATTATTACATATATATGTAAGTAATTGCAAGCATTGTTCTCCTATTCTTA
The DNA here is from genome assembly GCA_039881145.1 of Druceiella hillmani. Taxonomy (NCBI): domain Eukaryota; kingdom Metazoa; phylum Arthropoda; class Insecta; order Lepidoptera; family Hepialidae; genus Druceiella; species Druceiella hillmani. Next base: position 4,408,559 of record JAYKKI010000048.1, on the reverse strand, counting down.
TATCACACTGCGCGGCTCCGCTATGTTCGATATATTGAATTCATTTTATTTAGTTCAATTCGTGAAACCAAAATGAATTTAAGGATACGTCGCACATGAAATATGGTAATAACGTTATTTGACTACCATATTCCCTTCAAGTAACGTTATACTTGTCTACCAAAATGACCTTCTAATAACGTTATTTCCAAAAACGTTTCACGACTAGTGACACTCATGAATACGTGAAAATTCGACAAATCGTTCAGACTGTATTAGAGAATAAAAACATTCATACTTACTTATGAACTTTCATACACCCTAAAAAGTATGCTCTCCTTTTTGATTCAATTTTATCGACCGTTTTAAATGTCACAATTTTTTTCAATTTTTTACATTCCTTTATAGTAGTCAGTATTTACGTTTGTTTGTATTCGTTTTTTGTTTTTAGTGATTCGTGGCAAAATTATAAAAATGGAACACTTATGGAATCAAATACGTTTGTCACGGGGGTTTTCCCGGAAACTATTCGATGTAAAAATTTGAAATTTAGTAAAGAGGTGGAGTATGGTGTCCCATCGTAGTCGTCCCCATTGCACAATACGTTCAATTTTGATTCTGGCGGTTAATTTTAGGGGATAAATGGGGAAAAAAAATTCAAGGTGAACGTCTAGTGTATCATGAAAACTTATTGAAGCACTAAATTAACGAGATATATGATTTTACATAATATATTTGTTTGAGCAATTTTTGGCGAAAATGCTTAAAATAGCTGTCGACTATCCTTATCACCACGAGCATTGCTCAGAAAAATCTGAAAAAATTATGAACATTGAGAATCCGGTATAGACTGAACCAAAATTATATCAGCATTGAAAAATTATAATATGACTAATTGTTATAAGCAATGTAAATGTTTGCTTACTTATAACTGTTGAAGCATTGATTTTAGAGAAAAAGTTCTTCATTAAAATATAATTTCCACGATTTAAGGAACAAATTTTTTTCTTAAATGGTTTGGAAAATTTTAATTTGGCTCAGTCAGAACGATCCCCACAAAGCTCCGCGTATACGCGGATGGGCGCCGTTGGACGCCGTTGGACACCGTTAAACCGAACACTAATTGTGCAAGTACAGCTTGTACTTATAGATTTAACCGATTTTTATTTATTTTAAGCGCCAATTAAATATTTAAATCTTCCATATATTGCTAGTTTTCTATTAAAATTTCACATTATTCATATAAAGTTTTATGTGTGATTTGAAAATCAATAAACGTGATAATTTTTGTAAATTAGGCAATTTATTTATTATTAGTTATTCTATTTACATATTTTAATTTTTTTGTTAATAGATTTGAGTTATAGATTGTAGTTAATATATTTGAAATTTGAAGTTAAGTCAATAAATAGTATTATATAATATAAAAATATTATTTTCCTACCCTTTTCTTATATTAATAAAGCTATTTCAATTTATATAAACGAACGGTATACTTTTTTTGAAATACACATTTTTAACGATTCTTTGCCACATATCGATATTTGTCCTCTAAACATTATACACATCCCTATTCACTTCAACCGTCGGCGGACCCAAGTTTGTCTCGCAAATAAACGAAGCTATAAAATAAAACAATTGTATTGTTCCAAGTTTTGTTTGTCGTTCGTAATTCTGAAGTAAAGTTTGTTTGAAACAATTTAAAGTCCAAATGAAGCGTGCGCATTTGAATGATTTTCTCAAACAATTAAGTTCAAACATTATTTTATTTCATTAAGTACCGCATATTGCATACGAGGAGTTATCTTAAGATAAAATTGAAATTTTGATCTCTTTATCACTTTTTTATCGTTGCAGTTTGGTAATAATTTAATATTTATCACGTAATTATACTTTCATTACTCGTAAACATATATCGATAGAAAAAAATTTCAGCACTATTTATTTTCTCTGTCAAGCTTAGTAAAACATAGAACAAACGTAACTTGTATTATAAATATATAAGAATGGTAACAAAAAGTCTCGCTTCTTTATTTGCTAAATCCGATTATAAGGAGCCTCGAAAAATGAAGAGATAACATAAAGACTGGCAAAAGTTTGATATTCACGGCTGTCTATCATACCTTAGCAATATACGGTTCGTAGATATAGAAATATAGTAGTAGACTTTTTATATGATCTATTAGGAAAGAAAATCTCATGTTATAAGAATTGGAACTAAGGTTAACGTTTTATATCTAAACGCTTTAAATATTGAATATATTTGACGTTAATTTTGTAGAAATTAACTTAGGAGTAAAACTTAAAGAAAGTGAAAATAATACTACACCACGTAGTTTCATTTAATTGTGAACGATGAAATACTGATCTATCTGTATTTCCGTTAAGGTTAAAAAGTGAAATATATTTGACTTAAAATTGCTGAAATATGAATGAGCGGTAAAGTAGTAAATTGTTTACTTACTACAAATTTGAAGTCATCCGAATTCATACTTCAAGTGTATTAACTGTAGGGAAACTTAAACAAAAAAAATATCTTGTGAAAATCCATGATATTTTTTGTCCCCCTTTCATTAAAAATCTGTTTTAATAACTTCTGATATATCGAGAAAATAATTTCTTTTTTTCTTCAATATGTAATCATATTGAAGTAATAATAATTATGTTGTGTGTCTGCTTTGTTTGTATAATTTTTTTGCATTATCGTTATTTTATGATATGTATTTATTTATATGATATGTAAAACATCATATACGTGATATGGAGTCAACAATATTCGTACTTTCCATTTTTATTACGTGGCTGTGAGAGGGTCAGGAAAATCGTAAACAAAATTTTCTTTATATTAAAATATGAAAATGATCAGGAGCTGTAAATTTTTACTTTGTTGTTCTGCAGTTTACTTAAAAAAATTGTTCGTTTTAATTATATTTTATTACGCTCAAAATATATTTTATGAATTTTATTTCACTTTAAACATTTTGGAAGTGCGGTTTATCTTTGGTGGACTTTACGATCCATAATTTAACTCAATGAAAGTAGTCCTTCTTCGGAAAGTAATAAGATTTCGTGATACTTTTTCGGAAATCTGCTCTAGTTTATTCTTCAAGATAGTATATAACAGGATGAGGATATTCTTATTGTAACTTTTAAATACCAAATTAAATGTCAATCTTATTGTGCGATCAAAGTCGACTGTCATCGGAGTTGAATAGGAATTTCTCTACCGGGTTTCAGTTTTAAATATTTAAAAGTTTAAAAATTTATTGTTATTTTATTAGGAATATTATCATTTCTTTGGTTTATCAAATTTATTGTTATTTTATTAGGAATATCAATATATCAGTTAAGGATATCAGACGAGCTTATTTATTTTGAGTCTCCAGTGTATAAGAAACGAAGTATTTTGTAAATATATCATATTTACTGCAATAACGATCACCTGATAAATTTTTACGACCTTTACGTTCCCTCACATAATATTGAAATTTAAAACAGCCTCTAGTTATCATAAATCGTGCACATATCCCTAAAAACTTGTAAAAATCTTTTTTGTTATCAAAATATTACTATCTTAAAGTTATAACAATACATTTGGGATATAGTAGTTTGCATAGTGAAGTAAAAGAAAGCGATGTATAAATAAAATCTAATACAGAGCGATGACGGAATACTTCAAAAAACATCTCGTCACATAACATTATTTGGGTTCGTAGCACTTCTTGACTAATTATATTGTGGGATTGAGAATACAAAATCCAATACAAGTTATTTCTATACGTGCACATGTTTAAGTAATATACATAGACATTGTCTCCGTAACGTGGTTAGACTAATTAATTTTCCGCCCAATATTTACACAAAGTGAGTTAATGGTTGTAAGGTAAACATAATTATGCTTTAGCAAATATTAACATTCTGATAAGTGTATTTCGACAGTAGATATGTAAATAATGAAGAAAATTAAATATTTTTTGTCATAATTAATGACACGCGAACTGTTTCGTTGCAGTAAAAAATCATAGGTTAAAGTTGTAATTAATGATATCGAATTTTTTTTATTAATAATATTTTCTAATCAAAATCGTTATGATTTTAATATAAACTAAATGATACGCGTATGTTATCATCGCCTCATTTACTCACTTTTAAAGTACCTTAAAATCCTAAAATTTCCATACCCTTGTGCTCTCAATATTTTTGCATTTCTTGCGATTTTTCCTTTTTGTTTCTTTACTTATATATAGTTTTGCTAATCTTTCAGTATCCATAGAGATAATAGGGTAAGTTTTTAAGTTTATTTTCTGTTCGCAATGAAAACGAACCATTCAAAGTCATGTCTAATTGTATTAAATTAAAAAAGATTCGGTGAGTTGATCCGTATTGGATCGTTTTAATTCTGTCATTTTATTTTGCAGGTATTCTAGATCAGCTCAAAATTTAATCAATCGATTCTATTATCCTTTATTAGATACCTGTGATTAAATTAGATTTTCTTTTATTAACACGTACTGAGTAAAATTAACACTTGAAGAAAAATAACATATTTTTAAAAAAAATATTTACTCTTGTCTATAAGTTTTGTGTCTTATAATACGTTATTTTACTGTAATAATTGTTGGAATAGAGAAAAAGTTGTTGTGAGACGAGTTTGTCCAAGTTTTAATACAAAAATATGTCTGTTTTATTTCGAAAACATAGTGAACGTTATTTCTCTCGTAAAATAAAATAGCGTAGGTACATATGATCAATGCTATTTATTTTTATAGAGCTTCACTTAAATTGAACATTCAGTTGAGCCAGGATTTTATTATATTTACCCAAATAAACCTTTCAAAAATGATCGGCCTATTTTCAACAAAATTATCTCACTTGATTTTAAATCATTCTAGGAATATGATAATTTGTATGATCGATATTATATTTAAGGCATAAGTAAGTATATTAGATTAGTCCGTGGTCCTTTTTGTACGTCCGTAAACATTTGCAATGATTGTAAACAATTGAAATTATACTCTTTTGAAAGATACATTTATAAACAATTCTAATTGTACACATTTGCTAGGATATTATCTTGTATAAAACACCTCGCGATTGTTTGCTTTCATATGGACTAGCGCGCCAGCCTCGAGTTTTTACGATCAAAATAATTATGATTCCAATAATTTTATAAGTAATCAAGATTTAATGTATCTTTATGGAAAAATTATTTTCTCTAAAAATCATGCCGTTTTTTAAATTTTGAATATATTTATTATGAATTATAATTTTGTTAAATTTTTATCTGATTTTGAAAAAGGACATCTGTCTCCGACTATTGGTATGCATGTAAATATAATAATACTCTAAAGATCGCAATTGTTGATGAATTTTTTTCACTTTTTTTCTATCTAGTGGTTAACTGCCAGAACAGAAGTCTATCCATTATTTGCAATAATTTGTCAAATAATTTAATTTTATTAAATATTTTCGCCAAGACTCTCTTTTTATGTTCGACTATTGTTCTCGACCTCCGTTTTTTGTGGAACCACTTGCTCCTTCGCTCTACTCCCTGTTGTATTTAATTTCTTTTTATTGTTTACTTTTTTACAATTGTTTATTTAATTAATGATAAAAACGCAATGTGTACACTTCTGATGTAAAATCACAACGGTTACTAAGTATCGGCTGAAAATTTTAATTTATTTATCTTAAATTAATAACTCATATTTACGTGTAGAGAAAGTAGTGATTTATTTATATAATCCTTTTTAATTTTTGGTTGCGTCACGTACAAAACCTACAGACCAATGACTAGAGAGCAATTACAAATACATACTATATTTAAACGTTTCGGTTTGACGATTTATTATCATTAAATTGATCTACCAAATCAGAATAAGTTTCACCGTATTGAATATTAGTTATTGAGTGATTCGGTTTTCCGTTCAATCGAGCAGTAAATTTTCTAATTAATACCATTTATATGTATTTAACTTTATATTCATAGGTTTGTTATAGTAACAATAAGAGACGAACTCAATTGAAAGATAAATTTGATTGTCTGCACTTCAATGTCGCGAAGAAAATGTAAATACAAATCTTAAGTAATATTTATAATAATATGAAGCGATTTGTTATGTACATTTTTTGTTTGTACATTGTTTTTTTTAATGATTTTCGTAACAAATTCTCTCTTAAACTTATTTTCATAAGTTCTTTTGACTTAATATAAGTAGTGCTTCAAATGAGTAATTTTCTTACTAATTCCAATATTTCGATTATTTTAAACAGTATATTCAGAGTATATTTAAATAACTTTTCTTTTGAATATTTTCGTAAAAAATTCTCTCTTAAACTTATTTTCATAAGTTCTTTTGACTTAATGTAAGTAGTGCTTCAAATGAGTAATTTTCTTGTTAATTCCAAAATTTCAATTATTTTAAACAGTATATTCAGAGTATATTTAAACAACTTTTCTTTTGAATATTTTTTGTTTGTGCATTGTTATTTTTTTAATGATTTTCGTAAAACTTTCTCTCTTAAACTTATTTTCATAAATTCTTTTGACCTAATAGAAATAGTGATTCAAATGAGTAATTTTCTTGTCAATTACAATATTTCGATTATTTTAAACAGTATATTCAGAGTATATTTAAATAACTTTTCTTTTGAATATTTTTTGTTTGTACATTGTTGTCGTTTATAGGAAAATAGGAGACAACTGAGTTACTTGTGATATACGTCGAGTGTGAGAATTATATGTTATTTTATAAATTAAATTTTGTTAAGCTTCAATGTTTTTATCTAGAAAATATGTATACATGAAACATGAAAGACGAGTACTTATCCTCTGTCTTAGGACCAACATCTTCATAAGAGTTAAGTCAATAAAACTGTAAAAATGATTGATTCAATTTTATATCAGAGTTGCAAATGTATCAAATTGTCCAATTTATTATAACATTCCCAGGACTCCAAATACGTATAGAATAAACGATATTATTCTAAAATCGATGATATTTAATCTTGATCGATTTTGGATTTTTTTAATTATGAAAGAACTCGAACAATAATAGAAACAACGATATTACAATACTTGTTAGTTCACACCCTATTCGTTTCTACTCTTTCGCACGCCAGATACCTGCCACTGATTAAACCAATATCAGCATATCGCACGACTGACTTCTGCGTACATTTATTCAATTCCGCGGTGCGATATACAAAATGCGAGACGCGGCGTGCGCGGTTCGACCTTGTGTCTAATAGCAACTGTTATTACTTATTACGTACGCAAGTACTTACGTATCCTATTATTCGATTTCGTGATTATTCAATTGTTTATTTTTCGGCTTCCAAACTAGTTTCGAGAATTGCCGCCGAAGAAATCGACTCCGAAGGTATGTGCAGGCCGCGGGGCTCGTTTGAAAAAACATCTGTCTGCGTTTGGAGCCGAGTGAAAGTAGAGGCTGCTGCGGGGAATTATCTGGCGATATTCCAAATGAGCTTGTTTATTGTTGGCTTAGTTTTGTTATTGTTACATAATTATTGTAATAATGTAATCTGATTTGTGGTTGGGTAAGCGGTAGTGATACCGACGTTATAAGTGCTCACGTGCGGGTCGTGTGGCATAATCGAACGGGTCCGGAGTGATGGATAATGCGGTTTGTTACGGTTAAAGTAAGTATCTATATAGCTGATGAAGAGCGTGCTTTTTCTTACGGAATTATGAAGAAACCTATTTTTTTAAACTATAAAGTTAAGTAAATACGAGTATGTTAGATGCTTCATTTAACTATTGTCATCGAAAGAAATAATTTTAAGTTTTTAGGATTCTCTAACACAAAATTTAAAAAAAATAAAAAGGAATCAAAGTTATTTTCCAGTGGATATTTTTTTTAGTTCATGGCTAGATAACGAAATGAAAAGTAAAGAAAAAAACGGTGTCAAAGCGTTGGGCCTATATTTATGAATTTTAGAAAAGAAAATTTCGAAGAAGCGAAGTGAATTAATTAAAGTATTATTTATTTCCTGTTTTCTGTATAATAATGCATTTTGCAAACTACGTCATATTAAAGAGTATTTACTAGGGAAAAATTAAATGTTGATAAAATAAAGATAAAAGAAATACTAGATTAAAAAGAAAACCAGTAAATCAATTCTGAACGGACTTTTTTCTATGATCGGAATATTATTTGGGCGTTCCAGATATCAGCTAGTCCAATTCAGAGATCTTCAAAACTTTCATGGCCTTATTATACAGAATCGTTAAGAAATTGCTTTAATTTTAAAAATGGCAGCATTAAAACAAATTTAACTATTTACACGTAAGTGAAATATTAAATTATTTAAGTAATACTTATTTAAGCGCGTTATGGAAAAATGATGATGGTGAAATTTTACGATACGCGCTTACGATGCAACAAAAATCGACATGATGAAGTTGTTCACTAAATATGCTGTGGTGACTGATAGTTATTGAGGTATTTGTAAATACTCAACACATATTTTATATTCATACAAATCTAAGTTATATCTGTGCTTTTAAATAATATTTTTAGTAACTGAGATTTATTAGTGGACCAAATAATAAAAAATAACATTTATTTATTTTGAATGTTCGGGGAGAAATAGTGCTTATAAGCTTTCTAAGACATATTTTATGTGTATTACTCTATGTGAGGTAAAGTTTCGGTGTATATTTATTTGCATTATAAATTAGAAATCATTTAAAATTTAATTATTTGATTAAATTTAGATTTTACCAACCGTATTTATAATCATGTTATTATTAATTATAACCAGTCCTTTTATTATTTATTGCCATTAATTATTTGCATGCTAAATAAAGTTATTCTTGTATTATGCCAAAGAAGCATAATTATCTATTGTAACATGCGTACATAAGTACACGCACAAGTTTTGTCTTGTTAATTACAACTTTTACGTGGACCATACAAGTTATGTTAATAACAAATTGTTCCAGTCCTTTTATTATTTACTGCCATTAATTATTTTCATGCTAAATAAAGTTATTCTTGTATTATGCCAAAGAAGTATAATTATGTATTGTAACATGCGTACATAAGTACACGTACAAGTTTTGTCTTGTTAATTACAACTTTTATTTGGACCATACAAGTTATGTTAATAACAAATTGTTCCAGTCCTTTTATTATTTACTGCCATTAATTGTTTTCATGCTAAATAAAGTTATTCTTGTATTATGCCAAAGAAGTATAACTAGTAACAAGCGTAGGTATATAAGTACAAGTACAATTTTTGTCTTGTTAATTACAACTTTTACTTGGACCGCACATTATGTTAATAACAAATGAAAGATATTGCAGTTTAACATGCAAGTAAAATTCCACTATCAAAAATATTTTAGACAGATTAATTAGAAGAATGAAAGTGTTTTATTAGTTATAATTTTAAAATTGGGTTTAATATTTTAGTTTTGAATGGATATATACGGAGAAGCATCCAATCTATTCATTGATTTGTTGTTTTGTTGTTCTCATCAATATGTAGTTACAATAGAGTTAAAGTAACATTTTTAGCCACTCGAGTACACATATTTAAAATATATGTGACTAGTCATAGCTGGTCCAAATTATCTAGCCCTGCAGTCGTGGATTTAAATCTAATATAAGGACTCACAATTGCTACAAAATTTAAATTAATAAAATGTATCTGTTAAAAGTACGATATCTGAGAATTTTCCACAAGTCTGTTATCAGACAAGCTTGCCAACTGTAATGCTAATTTCAGGTAAAAGGCATAAATTTTCCTGTAATCAGCAAAATATATTGTCGTTGAAAGTAGGATTATATATCCTGTCTTCTAGTCAAAAGTCTACTGTAACTCCTAGTTTTTTACTTTAAACTTTATTTTTTTCACTCAATCTTGGTTTTAATTTTTTAATTCACTTCTATTTCCTTTCGAATATCATTCATATATTTATGAAATAACAGATGATGAGGAAACTCAGTTTTAGAGTAAAATACAGGTGAATCTTAAAAAGTCTAATCTATACGACTATAAGCATTGAGACAAAAAAATTGTCTGCAATTAGAAAAAATTAATACAGATTCTCAAAGGCGCATAGATAAACACTTTGTTATTATATACTAATTCATTTGCATGTTCTTGAGTAAGGTTTGAAGCCAACGAAACCTTATACGATGAATTCTTAATTAGAAAATTACTTTAATCGGAAAACCACCATTGTTATTTGGTTTATTGTTGAATATTTTATTAACATATTAATATGCTGTTGAGGGTTACTTTTACATGTATATGCATTAAAACTGATGCACATTTTAAAAGTTTTGGCTACCCACAAGAATGTAGAATTTAGGGGAAAAATTGAATTTTTAAACAGGGATTGGATAAACTTTCACGGCTATTTAAAACAGCCTTGGGATTAGATAAGTTATAAATTTGTATTATTATGAAATTGTGTAATAATATTTGTCTCGAAACAATCATAAAGAATTTTATTTAGTCTAATATTTGCTAAATATTGTACAAACATTGCAGTTACTTGAAAAATTGCACAAGTTGAGTAATTAATAAGGATAGTCGGATATTCTAAAATTTGTTATTTTTAGAAAAATGTAATGAAAACGTAGTAATCAACAAGCAGTAGTACTAAACGACTTCTAAACTTAATGGTAGAGTGGGGATATTCCTATCTCATTCGCTTTCGTAGAACATAATGAACATTACTAAATATGACATCATAATTCAGCATTGCCTTTCTTCTCTAAATGTTAAGTTTAAACCTTTATAATTGGATTAATTGTTTAACTTGTGCAATTTTACTTGAATCTATCCATAACTTGAATGCAATTGGCACGAAACTACAGGTTCTTCAAAACAATGTTTATGTCGTATGATTGACTTCGATAAAATGTTTTGCCGTTAAATTATATACTGTCAATACGCGTGGATGATATCAAACGGGATGTAAATTTTTAGACACGAACTGTTAACCTACGAATTTAGTATTAATATCGGTTGACTAATTAAGTTAATTATGTTGGATAACATTTACTGAATATATTTTAAGTAGCTAGTAGTAATGTCAGCATATATGAAACACGGCAAGTCAGTTTTGGGATACGACTAAGGCTAGTCCATAAATTTTTTTCACATTTTCATAACATTTTTTCACATGTTTGGACAATTGGGGGAAGAGTTCATCTGATTCAAATTAAAATTTATTGTTAAATATTATAAATTATCTTGGAGCAAAATATTTAGAAAATGAAGAGTAAATAACAAAAAGAAACTTTAAAAAAGTCACGGACACATCAAAATCTATATACACTAATTGTTTTTACTCTGTATTCTGTGAAGCTATGATGATGACGAAGTTGTAGATTTCATTGTTCCATTAAGAAAGAAAAGTATTTTTGATGAAATGGAAATTACAAATTATTAAATGAAACTATACATATCCCATCCACGCGGCTACCTAACCAGAGAGAGAGAGAGAGAGAAAGAGAGAAAGGGAGGTAGAATTAACTTATTATTATATAATATAATATTAACTGCCATAGAAATAAGTCAGTTGCAGGCAATCTAAGAAGAAATAATAAAGTTGGTATTCAATGGGAAGTGGATATATACTGAAATGTATTTGGAAAGTGATATTAGCGAAAATATAAGCAGCGAGAAACGGGTGTATATATCCGGTTAATGTTAAAGATCTACGACATTTGTATTAACATCCACGACATACATAAATCGTCCCTGGCCTTAGTTAGCCCCTGTAAATACCATTACATTCTGATATTTCGGCAATTTAATAAAGCCTCACAATCGTATTGAAATACCGCACTTGAGAGGTGTATATACTCGTGTTATTAGTAATCAATAAATAATCTCGACACAGAATAGCATTCAATATCCATCAGCGCGGTACAAATTTGACAAATCGTGATGTATTTTGACTCCGGCATATTGAGGTTAAACGAGATTCTATCAGTAGTCGGCTGTAACGCAATTTGTGTGATTGCATTCATTGTAGTCGGGCGGGCGGTCGCTCTCAATTATGCAACAATCATTAGCCTTATGTGCGAGAGTGGCGTGTAATGCGAACCCGCCGTGCATGGCTACGATCGTACTTGTGTCCGTCGGTGATGGATTGACTCGATTGAGCTTTCGAGTGAAAAAGTTCATAGATGAAATATGCAGCATTTTATATGAAAGCTTTGCGAGCTTTTTCATAGGATGAACATATATACGTACAATATTGTTCGCATCATATTTTGTTTGACGTATGATTACGTTTACATATATAACCTGTTTTCATAAATTTATTTCTATTTCTTTTCCTGTTATTTTTGATTGGAGTGTTAAATTAAGGGCCTTAAACAAGTGCCAAGCATGTCCAATAACTTTTGGATATTGAAACTATTTTGATATGTGAATTTATTTAGTGATTTTAATGAACGTGCTTAAATATTGATAATAATATTAGTTATTGTGAAAAAAATGGCACACAAAGTGATATCAATTCATTATTGTGAACTTGGATATTGAGCAACGTTACAAGGCCAGCTATTTGCAAGGTTCATTGCTATGAATAAAAAGACAGAATATGACGTGATAAGTAGAGTATTCATGAATAATATAATAAAATTACGTTGTAAAAAATACCAAAAACATGTTAAATACGAGTAGAATTCGTACTATTAAGTTTCTGTACACATAACGTACAAACATTTATACAAAGGATTGCGTTTACTTACGTTCATAAATAATAATATTGCGTTTCACTATGTAAGTACATTGCCTAGTATATTCTTAACAAGTACAAAAAGGGCGTGAAATTCTCAATTACACGAGATTTAGGATAGTTTCGGTAAACTCTACGGAAACTTCAAGTAACGCTGTTTTTTTATAATTTAATCTTTAGGATTTTCAGTAATACGGGACTGAGCAGAGGAGTTATAATTTTTATAGACATCTTCAACAAAACTATCTCAATAAATTCTTATAACTTGTTTTCTTAATTAATACGATTTATGAAATAACATTTTTTTTCTCCATACAAAATTTCTATAAATATTTTTGAGTGTAAATTATTAAAATATACATGGGTTAATATGCTTTATAACTACACTAAATTTCATGTTTTTATATCAAACCCTTTCTGTAAAAAATGGCATGGATATAGTCAAAAATATGCTTAGCATAAAATTCTGAAAAAAATCGGGGGTGTCGGCGTGCGGGATTAAAACTCAACTAATTATTTGTGTCTAATATTAAAGCATAAAATAAACATATCACAACACTGCACTTGTATTTCCAAATTTCATGCGGTCGAAGTGATAAAAAAAATTTTAAATTTATTGTATAGTAATGGTTGGTACCAGGTTAGTATGTAATAAATTTAAAGTTTTTGCCACTTTCTGAAAAAAAGACGGACACGGCAGTGATTATATAAAAATAATAACGTAAATGAAATTAAACTAATTAATATTTTAGGGTTCCGTCCATCAACATGAAAGAAAAAATCGGTAGCCTTATAGGATCACTTTGTTGTCCGTGATTCTCCCTGTCAAAGCCCTTTTTCTCAGAAACAGCTTGAAATATCAAGTTGAAGTTATAATGAGGTCCATTCTATAAAAAATTTAAGTTCTTTGTTTACGCAACAAAAAGATATGGTTAAAGTGTATTTTTTACTTATAGCGTACTTCCGGTCCATCTTGCAAGTAGGAATAATGGGAAGTCTTATAGCACAATATAAGAAAGAAGTTCAGATATAAATTATTTCAATATTCACAGTTGTTTTTTTTTTTTCGAAACAATGCAGCGTACAAACTTGGAATATGGCACAGTAATACATTTTATTAAAAATATGGTAATGAATATTTAAAATGACATCCAAGAAATATGCGAAAATAGATTATTCCTGCACCTCCCTTATTTCCGAAAATACTTAGTTATAAATCATGAAAAAACAGGTTTAGTTAAGTCTGACTAGAAGGTCAGAGGAAAATTATAACGATTATCTTTCATTTTTGAAATACACACGATGTTTTTATGTCTGTAAGAGATATAATAGGCAATATTAACATTCTGAAAAATTGGTAATTGTAAGTAGTTTAATAGAAACACTATGTACCTTTAAATATACATAGGCACTTAAATATCCATGGAATCCTAGTTGTATGAATTCTACTTGTGTTTGACGGTTTTTTTTCCAAATTTATTGCTTTCAGTAGAATTATTTTTCCTCTCATATGTAATATTGTAATTTGTTTAACCCATAACTTAAGGGTATTACGTTGGATTCAACTTAATTATTTTAAAATTTTAACTTAATGGTATATAAAAACGGGAGATATTTAACTGAAACGTTTTTCACTTCAAATAAAATCCTAAAATAAAGCTTTTTAGAGATCAAGACTAAATATAGAACATTTGAAGATTATTCTAATGAGCATGAACGAGACTAAAAAGCATTATTGTAAAAGCACAAGACGTAATAAATGTAAACCTTTAATTAAATTTCTTAACTTCTAAACGTTTAGAATAAATCGAATATTTTTAACAAACGAAATAGAATTATTTTTAGAAATTGATAGTATCCTAAACGCGGCCAAATATATTTACTCCATAAATTTAGATGATATTTTCATAGCAATATTTTAATAATTATAATTTTAAATGGTTTTATTAATGTTTTTTTTAAAGAAGTCCTCTGTCTTTAGTGTGTCCAATGTCTATGTAATAAATGCAGTATACAACAATTATTCTTTTGAAATTATCATGAAGATTCCTTCTCTATTCATTTTGACTTAATTTTGTGAAAAATAAAATCTTTATTCCAGAGGTATAGCTTCAGGCACCAAAAGAAAGCTTCAGGCATGAAAGAACAGGGAAAGTGATATTGTCTCACAATGAATATTTTATTGCTTTAAAAGTTAGAAGTTAATGTCTTCTCATATTGCAGTAAAGGAGATTCTAACGAAACTTCGTGACAAAAGTAAAATTTATGGAAAATGCCCTTACTATTATATATTTCTCAGGTACGAAAGTAGGAATTAGCAGCAATTTGATATGATATTTTCAGAAAATTTAAAAATGTTTTGGAAGAAACTTGTTAATGCCATGAGTACCAAATAAAATCTTTTTGAAATGCTTTAAAAATAAGTTTATTTCTGTACAGCTACTTTAGTATCATACTATCTTAATTACAACAATCGGCACTTGCAATGTATATTTTAGAACTTTAAAATTACACGTAAACTGTTTAAGACTGTCACTTATTGTAGAATAGATTTCAAATTATTGATGGTTACCATTTTTGGGAATACCGAACCCTAAAAGAAATACACGAAACTATTATTGCCAGTACGTCAATGTCTGTCCGCCCGTTTGTTAGAGGATTCTAGTTCTTAAACGAATAAAAAATACCTACTTTATGTTTACACATATTGTATATTTTTCAAACCGATATTGAAAATTGTAGTTAATATAATTCTTTGGGTATTCCATACGGATAAGTTACAGGGGAAGGATTAGGGCGTTTTTTCTGATTTTTGTGTTGGAGTACAAAAATCATTTTTGCTGTTTAAATTTTGTACCAGAATTAGAAAATTATTATCTGGTCAGTATGATAATTCTGATAGTTAGGCACTGTAAATTAATCAAAATAACTTATATTTCAATAATAAATGATAAATTCATACATCTATAATATTTAATTAATTATGAGTATGTTACCCGTGAATCGTTTTTTACAAAATTAAATGCAACTAAGTGATGTAATATTATTTCAGTTTCTTTAAGTTCTTTATCACGTCTTAGGTTTCGTCGTATTACAACAGATTCAGATGGGCAATTAGCAAAGATCTTTACTATTTTTGATGTTGTGATACAACGAAACCTAGGTCGTAGTAAAGAACTTAAAGAAAGTAGAAATAATACTACTTCACGTAGTTTCATTTAATTGTGAATAATGAATTTCCACAAAATTTACGTCAAATATAGTCAATATTCAATCGTTTTTTAGTTTACACCATCTTTTAAGACAGCATTATAGAATATATTTAATCTTTCACCTATAAATCTTAAAATTAAGAGAAAATGTTTATCTGCTGAATTAAACTGCATGTAACTTTTATTGGTAGGTAGGTAATATAGTAATAATGAAGCCGAGAAAGATTCGGAATTATTGTTTGTTATTTATGTGTCCATACCTCAAAAGAAACATACGGAACGTTTATAAGATTACTCAGGTTTTCATTCGTCAGTACATTTGTCACAACTGTTTTTCTCAGAAATCATTGGAGACAGAAATTTAATAGTTTTTTTATTGATAACATTTACTAACCTGTATATATCTCATTAGATAACGCACTAAATATTCATACGAGACATGTATTGATATATATATATATATATATATATATATATATATATATATATATATATACATATATATAACATGTATTGATAGACTAATAACCACCCTAAAGCTATTAGTTTCAGAATTTCATCGAAGATAGTAGTAGAGATAATGCTAAAATTTTTCACAATTAAATGAAACTATGTGATGTAGTATTATTTCTACTATCTTTAATTTCTTTATCACCACCTAGGTTTCGTTGTATTACAACATCTACAGGTGGGCAATTAGCAAAGATCTTTGCTTTAATACTACATCATGTAGTTTCATTTAATTGTGGACAATGAATTTCTACAAAATTAACGCCAAATTTATTCAATAGCTAAAAATTTTCATAAAAAAGTTTAAAGTTTAAAAACAACATTCAAAAACAAAACCTAACAATTTTAAATTTGGTATTAGGATAAAACAAATTAACCTGCAGACCTCAAAAGAGAACATTGAAAAATATTGGAAATAAAAATATGGTAAATAAAGCACTGAAAATTTTTCTTTACGTTTTATGTAACGCAAAATGTTAATTGAAAGAGCAAGCTATAATTATTTCAAAACTACTTTCTCAATAAGATAGTCCGAAAAATAATGTTGAAAATTCATAAAAAAATGTTTTTTCCGACTTCATCTCCTCCATCTCTGAAATACCTATGTTCAAAATGATGGAATAACCAAAGCAAGTAGAAGTTATATATTTACAAAGTTACATAAAATTTTGTTAATAATTCTAATTTTTATGGTTTCTGAGATATTCACGGTATTTTTCCGCTTGTAAATTTGCAAAGTGAAAAATATTTTTAAAAATTCTATGAACTCTTAAGTATACATATATGCGTAATGAATATTTTACTCGTGTTTAACAGGTTTTTTAGGTTTTTTTTCGAAAAGAGAAAAAAAATCTTGATCAACATCATTAGCAATTTGTTTAGTCAGTGCTTCCAAGAAAAAAAATCTTGATCAGCATCATTAGCAATTTGTTTAGTCAGTGCTTCCATGTAGGCTATTACATCAGCCTTTTTCCAATTTAATTAAATCTATTAAAATCGCGCCTTTCTACGAGAATTGTAAATGAAACTTCTCTAGATAAAAGAAACAAAGTATAATATCTAATAAAGCTTGTATTAGGAATTCGAGAAGGTTTCCTTTTACTACCGATCTATGGAAGTAAGCAACCTGATACTGGTGATAGTGATCTCCAGTTTCGCCCCAGTTCGAAAAGAATCTGAAGGCTGCCACTAATTACTTACCTAACAAAGCGCACTGCCCGATTGCGATCTCCTTCGCCCTCCTTCAGAGAGATGCGAATCATGCAATGTCACAATAATATTATCTTGTTTGCGAATAACTGTCGAAATATACAGTTTCTATAACAACGAAACATTCTGTGGCGTTTTAATTAGAGAAGTTTGAAACGAGTCGGCGAAATGAAATAATTTTGCAATGAATCTGGGCAAAATAATGATACTCTATACATTAGTTCTAGTAAATGTAACAAATGGCGAAATATGTTGTTTGACTAAATCTGAATTATTCGTTATTTTAAGAATCATAACATTTTTGATTCCAAGATAAATATGGCATAGTATTAATGTATTTTTAACGTTCTACTAGCATGTTTCTTTCATCAGTAATATACTTAATGGATAAAATTGTTAGGTTTCCCTAAAAAAGTGGCAAAAAAGGACTCCTGTAAGTTCCTGCCCGTACGTTTCAGTATAAAAAGCTTGAGTTTAGGACCTGTTGTAGTAAAGATCGAAAGAAAGTTTAAAAAGTATTTCCTCTAATGGTTTTCTCAAAGCTTTTCTTTCACAAAATATGAGTCTCCAAAGAGCCCATGCACTTTTCCACCCCTCTCAATTTTATATTCCAAAAATTTAAAAAATAAATAGGTAATGGTATTTAGTAAGCACTTCAACGAAATATTAATTAGGTCGATTTACATGAATAAATGAATGAGACGTAGGTGGAAAGTTTTTTTGCCTTACGTATGTAAAAGATACAATAGGAAATATATTTGAGTGAGGGAAAATATTAATGTGTATAAATTGTAAAACAGTACAGTAAAGTTCATGTTGGGAGCAGTTATAATTAGTAATTAATAGGTCTATATTAGATCATTCATTCAATATATTTTGTAACACATCATATTTAGGTCGGTTAAAAAAGTGAAGTGAAAAGAACGAATTTATGAGATATATTTTATTTCAACAGATTTTCCGTAATTAATATTATTGCAGCAGGTTCGCTCTAATAATAGTAATTATAGTTCTGTGATTAAAATTACGCTCGTAAAGTAGTAGTTCCTTTTCGAGAATGTAAAGCCTTTTCTATTTAGTCAAATTTCCTCGGTAGTTCCAAATTATTCTAATAATACTTTCAGTAATTCAGGATTATTTCATTAAAATTATTTCAATAATTTGTTAACCCCAGAACAACAGCTTGATTATTATTTACTGTTTTATTATTTACCGAAAGTTTATTTTAATTTTGTAATAGGAACAAAATGATTGTATGTTAGCTGTGCCCGTGCCTTTGCTCGCATTTATCTTTACTTTCCTCGCAAATTATTATTAAGTTACATGAAAGCTTAAGACACGTAACGCCATATATTATTATAATCATAATAGTAAACTTGTTTAAGTAAATGCATTTTGGATTGAAATGACCAAATTTCATACCTTCTTTTCAGTGGTCGATTTCAATGAATCATAGCCCAGTCCCAGCAGAGTTCACCAGTGAAGACTTTATGGACGTCGGTTTGCATGATGCCCAAATAAATAATCAGACTCACACATAAAAATCAAACCTCCCTCCCTACTTCACTTCTGGCCATGCCTATTTCGGTAATCTACGTCCGGTTAAAAACTTCATTGTATGTTTAAAATATATAAAATATACGTAGCGATATATATATATATGTATATATATATATATATATATATATATATATACATAAACGAAATTTTATTTTTATATCCGATTAACTGTCATGTGGTACTAGTACGTAAAGAAAAGAGACTTGAATATGAAATCAAAAATAAAGTGAATAAAAAACGGTTAAGCTCTTTTGAAATAACTTGAAATCGTATTAAATTTATTTGCATTGTTAATTAGTGCAATTTACAGTATGCGGCGTTGAAGAAATTATACTTGATAAAAGAAGAAATATAACAATGACATTAGGATTAATACAACCCAAAATGGGTTGATATATTTAATAGCATACATATAGATATATTTCATAGTAAAAAATGTTACTCCAACTTTCATTACGATATTAGTAAAAGTGACTATATACTGCAGAAATCACATAACTCTTATCAAGCAGACACGCTCATAGTTTACTTGTCTGTATGTGAATTTCATGATAGAAGAATTATGAATATAACAGACTTGTCCAAATATATTATTATTCAGTATCAATATTTGACATCGTAATCAAAAAGAAGTTTTAACTTTAACCCATTATATAAAATCGAACAGTATCCTAAAAACAATACTTTGCGCAGCATAATTATCTTTTTATTAACTATTGTCTGTATTTATTTAAGCTGTCTCCTACAAGTTCACTGCACAGATGCATGTTGTACAATTATGTATAAGTGGTTGATTTCATTACAGTACGGCTTCTTGCAGCCGAAATACTTCATTTCGTGACTGGTCCCAGCGTGATATTTTATTAAGAGATTAACACCTTCCTATAGTACAAATTAACCTCCTAATGGGTTTTTAATGAGTGGTTATAATAGAAGACCAAATATGAAGCTTTTTATGGTCCCGAATCTCACATAAATCAGGTGGGCGAGTTTATTTATAATCACGTTGATATAAAGTGTGATATGGTGTTAAATAATAAAACACTTCTCCGGATTTATGCTTCATTTAGTTTTATTTGCGTTTATCAGTTGATTTGTGCGTCTTTTTTATTTACGATTATTTTAAAGACACCTTTTTAGGGTTCCGTACCTCAAAAGGAAAAAAAGGAACCGTTATATGATCACTTCATTGTCCGTCTGTCTGTCGTCTTTCTGAGAAGCATCGAGTTGGAATTAATATCAAATACTTAAGTCTACAGATCCTTGGAGCTGTAAAAAAATCAAGCTTCTAAGTCAACTTTATAAAAAACCCTAAAATATGGTTATTTGTGCTGCATATTTTAACCCTCGCAAATAAATTAAAAACTATATGGTTCGTCCTGTTGACTTAGAATCATGAAATGAGGCAAAAAAGAAGGTTTATACGATTAAAAAAAATCCAGAAATACTTAATTTGTGGGTAAATCACATACAATTTTTTTTAAATGTGTGCCTGCGAAATATCTAGTAGGTATTATAGTTAAATTTTAAAAATTACGATTTTCTAAGTAGTTTAATAGAAATATTAGGTAGGATTAAATGTTTATATATGCCTAAATGTGCATAGAGCTCTCGTAGTACGAGTTCCACTCGTGCCTGACAGTGTTTTTTATTTATATGTAGCTTACATCTTTCTCTCGCTCAATTTGGTCATTTTGTGTATCTGCTTATTAGACACTCTGTTATGGCTGTGATTCTATTTAAATATAGTTTTAACCGTGTCGTAAATAATTTTTTCAATACTAAAGATGTATGTGACAAATCAAAAAATTTCGATTAAGCAAAAATTGTTCTAGAAATTTCATGATTAAAAATAATTTAGAAATAGTTAATATTTTAAATATTATTTTTTAATAGTTAATTATTATTGTTTTTTGCACATTGTATTATAACTGACAATTTAGCATAATAATTATTTTACAAATTTTGTGTTCTGCTTTTCTGTAAGAAATTACTTCCTAACCTTTTTGCTCCGGACTATTTTATTTCTAAGATTTCTGAAATAGTTGTAATTTGTAGTTAAATTTTGTATGCCTATGAAATAAATATTTCTACCTTTCTCTCAAATACAATGTCCGTTTTTATTTAGAATACCATGTTTACACTTTTTTAAACATGAAAATTATCATATTTTTAAATACTGATGTTTATATAAATTTTACTTATATGTGAAAAGAGAAATGCGGAAGTGGTGTTATACTAATACTCTAAGAATTGAAGTATCTTGGTCTGTGGGAGTACCTGTTTGTCGCATAAACAGCCACTTTTGTCCATTGTACAAAACGTCTCATACGACGTGGGCCACTCTTGAAGGGTATACGAGTATCTGATGTATTTTTTGGTATAAATTACAAGATTTAATTTTAATACCTGAATTTATTATTTATTTTCTAGAGAAATTTCGTCCCTACCACATACAACCCTATGTGTCGATATAAAAAAAATATAGAACTCGATGGAGAACAAGTTAACAGATAATGGAGAGAATAATAAAAAAATAATAAAAAACAACCGACTCAAAATAAATAAAATTGGGAATATAATATAAATTAAAAAAAAACTATTGTAATTTTCGTGGTGCCCCACCCTAAAGATTTTTACGTTAGGCGGCGAATGTGGTGCTTTTTATCACTTCTTTGTACGAAATAAAATAATTCTAAATTAAAATAATTCTTTTGTCAGTTTTTCTCTTATTAAAGTAAAAACAGAATGACAGAGGGCGAAATAGATGATTATCTTTTCCACTCCAACTTAACTTCTTCTTCCCTCCTAAGTTGTCCTCGTGGTATCCATATAAATTATTATCGATGGCGTCTCCAGTAAGTATACTATGCAAGGCGATCGAACCTCATGGTAATTTTAAAGTCATTAATATAACAGCCAAACAGGTTCTCCAACACCGTGTAGGGAATATCACAACATTAGTATATCACAACATACTCAAGAACGTAAAGTGTATTATTAACGCTTGTATATAATATTACATGAAACAGTAATGATACTGAAATTAGCCAATATTATTATATGAAAAATTCTTTATAGGGATGCGGAGTGAACTCGTGCTCTTTTGGCTCTGATTCAAATTTATATTGCCGCTTACAATGCTCACATTCAACGAAGAATCAAGTGAATCAGTAGTTATCTTTTGAAATTTTGCTGTAATAAACAGTATGAATTTAACTTATGATAAATTAAATTGTAAATAATGCAAATAAATTTTATGTATTTATTTTATATTTTCACATATTATATAAAGAACTCGCAATAAAAAAGTTAGGGGTCTTTGCATTTATGTAATAAAACTAACTTTGATCCGTGATTTCAAGCCGCTTGCGCGGAAAAGAGGAAAAGATAATGAAAAATTAAAAAAAACATTAAAAAAAATTGTATCTTTGCATTGGACATGGTTAAGTAATTCGAGGCATATAGACTCAAAGAATAAACGAGAAAAAAAGAACGTGAAGCCTCAAAGAAATGGCGTGAAATAGGGGGATGATTTTTTAATTATAAAAAAATAAACATGTTATTCTATGTTCATTTCCATGATACACGCTATATATATGGAAACTTATGATAGAAAATGTAATGGTATTCAACACGGGGTGTGAGCAGTTATTTAATCTTTGTTATTTAAGAGAAGCATCTACCCTTACGAATAATCATCGAAATATTAGTGCAATAAAAAGTGGTTTTATTTTATTTTAAATTCTCTACGAGATAACATACTTAATATGTTTCATAATATTTACTCGGAAAAATATTGCAAATATACCATTTTATTAGCTTGCGTATATAGGACTAATAACAATAATAAATTGTATTAGTTTAATTAAACTTAAATTAACTGATAACGGTATTTAGCTTTATAACACACTACCACACTTTAAACGTCTACTTACGCAAATAAAAACTAAGATTGTCTCTTCATTTTGATATCTTAAAGAGTTACATTAAATAGTCGTTTAGTTTAAATACTCTTGGTGTTTTAAATTTTTTTAAAGTCCGTTCACTAGGTAAAACCACGTTCGATAGGTTAATTTTTATTATCCAAAACGTTCTGCAAACAAGGTAACGAATTTTGGAAAAGTTTTCCTTTTTTTAATAATTTCCATCTAATGATTATAACTGGTAAAATAAATATTTTCTAAACTAAGTCAACAAGGTTTTAGAAATCAAAATGAATGAAATCAATAATACTAAAATAAAAATTCCATAATCGATAATTTGAAAGCATTTCAATTTCGAACAAAATCTAATAATCAACTCTCATAAATTTTCTATCGTATGTTATACTTCACAGCAATAATTTGTACTTTGCTCCAATATATTTAACAGTAAATAAAGTAGTTTTAGAACAAAACAGAAAGTATGTGATAACAACAACTGAATTTTAACGATTAGCTTAGTCGACCGATATGTAATATGACTCATTTAAACATACCTATATTTTTCACATTTCCTTATTTACACTGTACTGAAGTATTATACTTTTGGGGGAATTTCGTCTGTCTGTATATTTGTCCGGAACAATTTATAAAAGTCTAAACATATCTTAATGACGGATTTACAGTAGTTGTTAACAGCTATCAACAACTTTTTAATCATCTTATGTCAATATCTAAAAGGGTCCCTGAAAAAGGTATACATGAATAACATGCACGTAAAACTTGTTAAAAATATGCAGGAGTATGTTTGTATGTTATTTTATTTATTTATTTTGCTCATGTTTATTACGTATGTATAGATGTTGAGGAGGTGCAAGTTCATTACGTCTCCGTCTAACGGTGGGCTGAAAATCGACTCTCATAGATTTTAGGAATTTAAAGACTTAAGATATGTGTGTGTTACCGTTAGCATTAAGAAGGACGGATAAGGATTTTAAAAAGAATAAACTTTAAAGAAAAAAGAATCCGCAGTAGTGACCGTTATGTGAAATATGTTAATAAATCATGAGTAATCAATACTTTAACTTTTTGTAAAGATACACGGTTTTTCTTGCGGTTCCAGAGATAAACAGATTTTTCATATAAATTGCACTCAATTTTTTTGTAAAATAATTACAAGTCATCCGTTTTCACGCGAAACAAACTCGCGTGACATATCTGAGTATAGTAATGGTACAGAAAAGCGGTATCCAGCAAAAAAACGACCCTTAAAATTTCAAATTCCTAAGCCCAGAAAAGTCAATTTTCAGCCCACCGTGCGTTGCCATTAAACTAATACATCGTTAGTTGTATGAAGAGTTCAGTTTGAATCTATATGTTGCATAAAGAGGTCAGTTTACATCGGTATGGTACAAGAATCAATGATTACCCTAATTGCATTTTATGATAAATGTAAATACTGTTAATTCCTTACCACATATGATGATACATGGGTGTTTTAAATATAGTGATGCGAATGTTTGAAGAATACTTAGAATGAATATTGATAAGTATAATATAATCATGTAAATATTGTCATGTCTCTAAAACCACATTACTATAAAACAAATGAAAGTATTTTGACGAATTAGATACATTGACGATTTAAGAAATTGACAAAGGTATATCCGAAAAATTGAACAAGAAAAATAAAACTAAAGAAGAAAAATCAAATTGAGAAAGATCTAAAAACGACAAAGCAAAAATGTATGAAAAAAGTAAAAAATTTAGACAGTAAAGTGTATTTTTCTGCACGTACGCACTTCAAGTATGAGGTAATTAGAAGTTACGTGTATTAATCTTTGTTAACGACTCATAACTACATCGGCACAATCTTTACTAATTAGATTCCCAAACCGATCGCTATACTTATTAATTTTTGGAGGATACAAATTAAATGTTTAAAAAAATTAGTTTTATATTTATTGTTTAATACAAAGAACAAAATAGGCGAAGGTTTTTCTTTTGTAAACTAGCAACTTTTCAGACTTACGTTAAATGGTATAAAATTGTATAAAATCGAATTATTATAATAATGGCTTTATCAAAACATCATTTGCTTAGGAAGAAACAAGAAATTTAATATCGATTCATGCCTAACTTACATCAATGATGTAGATATTAAAATTTTTTGATATGTATTCTGAGATTGCCCGGTTTAAAAATTTTCATGTCTTTGGAAAAGTGTTCCTATTAGCGAGAAAATGATATAATTCTTAAAATATATTCTGACATTGCAATATATTTATAATTACCGCTTATATATGTAATGCCAGACACATATTTTCTGGAAAGTACAAATAGTTCTTGATGAATTGGAAAGAGATTTTAAAAATTTATTAAATTCTGCGAGAAGTAAGACTAAAAAAGCATGAATGGGTCAAATTGAGAACTGTATATAGAATTTAATGTAAGAAGTAATAAAAATAAATTAGCGCATATAACAGAAAGTATGGATATAAAAAAGTGAAACTGATTTAACCGTAAAATGCAGAGCTTGGTGTACTCTGTTCAGATGACATGAATTGATGGATACTATTATAACTCATTGATTTCCGTGTCACAATCTATGTTAACTCAATTTATAAGTTGATTGTCGTAAACATTAATTGTTAAAGTTTATGATTTTAATATCTACAAAATTTATGATTTGTCCCATATTTAGGACAGCCAAAGAGCTGCACTGGGTTACCGGTTTTAATTCTTAATTCATAATACATTTCATATAATATTACCTTTAATACAAATTACTTTTCAAACATTAGCTCTATTGCTTTTCAAACATCAGCTCTATTACTTTATTGGTCTAATAATAACAGCATAAATCTTGTCTATTCATCACATTTAAAAAACTTATAAAAACGTTAATTGTCTCCTCTATACACTAGAGAAAATATATCCAGATATTTTTTGATTATTTAAATGAAGGTGGCAATTGACTTTTTGATGATTTACTGGCGGTGGATGGCTAAACAAAGTAACTTTTTTTTTCTGTACAAGCTCTCTTGGGTTCAATATAAAATTGTATGCAAAATGATATTACAGGAAACAGTTCAAGACTGAAGGAGTTAAATAAAAGAAAAATTAATAGGCTTGAAAATATTATTTCTTTAGATAGAAAAATTGGTAAATTTTCATTACAAAATAATAATAAAAAAAAAGATCTAATGAGTAAATGTAATTATAGTTGTGTTTTGATAGATATCATCTCGGTCAAAAGATATTAATAAATGCTTCTAGTTAGATATAATGAATATTTAACATTTTTAGTATTCTTAAAATTTTGGCAAATTTTGGCCAAGTATTACATAAGTTTCTTAACGTGATTCATAGCAAGAACAAATAACTACATACCTACACCACTGAAAGGTCAATTTCACTTATAATGACTCGTTATTTTCGTAGCCGCTTCCCCACAGGCAGACCTCCAGTAAATCCATCTTGTAAGCCAGTTGCTATTGATGGAGATATGCAGATTAGATGGCACGGCGCCTGAACTGCTGCTGTTACGTCCCACGCGATCTCGCAGGATCTATGGCTCTGAGTGGTGAACTGACGCTGAGCGCAGTATAATGCGGCTCAAGTAGCGAGAATGAGCAGTAAAGATCGCCTCGCATAAGGCTGTACGACTGACAATTATAATGGAAGGTGGCTTATTTGCATCTCGAGAGTTACGGTCATTTTGTATTTAAGTCTCGACCATTTATACTAGTGCCGAGTTAAACCTTATAACAATGAAGACGTTGTTTGTTGAATTGAGTTGGCTTAGATGGAATTGCTTTTTATATTTGAATGTTGCGAGAAAGATAGTGAGACAAAGAAAGTTTTGGTTGAAATTGAAGATTACTTTTGCTAGAAAATTGAAATTGCTTTACAAAGTTTGCCGCAAGGCAAGTTGGCTCGATCATAATATTTTGTTTTTATAATTGTAAAATTAACAGAGGTATATTCAAAACTTTGTAGCATATTTTCTATATATCTGTCTATAGTTTGGCATTACCTTTTACCAATATCCTCATGAATTGATATGGAATCCGAATCATATTGTGAAGAGATATATCATATATAATGAAATTAGCGTGAATAGAAAATACATGCAAATAATATAATTTTGGATCATTCTAATTATTTTATATTACTTTAATTGTTGGTTTCAATTTATTCATAGTAACAAAATAGTTTACAACTCACATATAAATGAAATAATAGTAGAGACTCGTTTTGACAATGTTGATATTGAATTTCGCATGTTAAGGATTACCTCCATATCATATTCATTCAATGCGGTTAATATGATCTACTTTAGAGAATTGTGTTGATTCGGCTTTAGTGACTTACAGGAGTGCTAGCTATTGAATTATAAAATTATATTGTGTAGGCATTTCGTACTGTGTGTCGTTAGGCGCTAAACATTTTGATAAAGTATAAGTTGATAAAATATTTATACAGTGTTAGTAGGGAAACTCAAAAAGTGCGATATATAATTACATATTTTTCACATTTTATAAATGTCAATATCGTTATGAACCACATCCAGAAAATTTAATAAATTTTGTTTCGAAAACTCCCTGCGCTTTGATGAAAAATATGATAGGAAGTTATAGCAAAAGAGGGCGAAAATAGATGAAGATTATTCTTATAATACATATAAGCAACTTTTCATTCTGACATAAAATATGCTTCGAATGGGTATGTTGCTGTTTTAAAAAGAACAAAAAGGTATTTTTAATATTACATTAACAACAGTTCTTAGTTTCGTAATAACAAAAAGGTATGTGTAACGTTACATTAACTACAGTTCTTAGTCTTGTAATAACAAAAAGGTATTTTTAACATTACATTAACAACAGTTCTTAGTTCCGTAATAACAAAAAGGTATTTTGGATACTACATATGGTACATATTTGTTTTATTATAAATAGGAAAGAATAGGCTAACGGAAGCTCTGAATCATATGTGTCCTTCCTGCATAATTTTTTTGTCCTTTCTGCATAATAAATGTTATACGATATCTAATTTTTTTGGTAAATGTGCATACTTGTAGGTACTACATTTTCCAAATACAGATAGAAAAGATTGTTGAAATTTATTAAAGAATATACAAACTCGTTTAGTAACCTAATAAATTTGAAGAAGGAAAATAAGGAAATTATAATTTTATTACATCAATAAATTTAAAATTCATTACAGAATACAGAAAGTTTGTTATTAATACAATAATAAATATGGGATTAAAATAACAATAATATAATCTTAAAATAATCTTATTATATAGGTTGTTACTATTACAATAATACAAATTGAATTAAGACAACAATAATAGGATTTTAAATTAATCCTTGAGATAATTTTAAGTAAACCCAATTTTAAAACAAATATGGAAACAGATTAAGAATTACAAGACAATTTTTTTTAAATATAAAACGGAACTAGGTTCTTTTTCTTTCCGTTCAGGATAAAAGTGACTTGACAGTTTTTATTATATAATTTTTTATATATTATGCAATCTCTTTTATGGTTGAATCAAGATAGAAAAAAAATTTTAAGCACGAGTTGTCTGTTTGACTGTTTGTTTAATTTCAAAATTTCCGACTTTATTTAAAAGAGGATTTAATTAAGATTAGCGTAAGGAATATTTTAAGATACTGTGATTGTTATTTTAATTCTATATATATTATTGCAATAATCATAAATTATCTAGAGTTTATGATGAATTTTAAAGTTCGTACCAAATTTCTTTATTAACGTTTATTAGGTTACTAAATGTATTCACATATTCTTTAATAAATTTTAAGACATGTAAGTTTTTTTATACCTGGATCTTGGAAAATTGAAGGGCACCGCAAATACTTACAAACATACACTACATACATACACACACACACACACATACACACAAACACACAGGCGCGCGCGCGATCGCGCACCCACGTACCACGTAAACGCATATGCCCACGTACATAACTTTCACATGAAAAAGAGACAATTAATTTAAGTGAAATTTATTAAATAATATTATTTTCTGTGTAAATAACTTATCAGATATAGATTTTAAAGTTTTGTTTCATTAATAATGGCAAAAGTAGAAATGGCCTTTGTAGTTATGAATATTTAATAATTTTGGCCTTACAAATATTGTTATTAATTTGCTTTTATTATATACTGTAGTTTGTGTAGGTAAAAAATGTCTCAATTCAGACGTCTGTTGAATGAATTACAAACAATGTACTAAATAATCCATCTTTGACATTCGGATTCCGGTTTCCATTTCCTCTGAGTCACTCGTATTGTTACTATTATACAATATTTTTTTAATATACTTCTTTACTAATCAAATTAAATTTTTTTAACATTAAGTATGTGTATGACTAAATATGAAAAATGATACTGTACCGTGTTTGATTTTATTATATACCGTATTTTGTGCAAGTACAATATACGAATATCACGCCTTTTGCTTAAATGGGATCTGATAGTCCATCGCTAACATTCGGACCAATTTCCCGTTTCCCACCTTTACTACCGACACATATCATTATTATCAAAATATTTTTTAAGTATTGAAATTTTCTAAACTTGAATATTTGTCTGACCAATGACATATTACTTTTATTCGTATTTGCTTTTATTATATACCGTAATTTGTGCAGGTAGAGAATATAACAGCACAGCCGTCAATTGAATGAATGCCAATCGCCTAAATCGAACTCGATAGTCAATCTTCGACATTCTGACCAATCTCCTGGTTCCCACCTTTATGACTCACTCCTATTATTATTATTATTATTGAAATATTACAATATTACATTTATAATGCTCGCCCGCCGTACCTTTTATAGACGTTACCGACTTGACAGCGCATCAGAGCGAGCGGCCTTCGTGAGCCAGATTATCTTCATCGAAAATTTATTTAACGCCTTCAAAAACTGAATTGTTCGCCCGCCCGTCTCCCGTTCGATTTGCGATCGTAAAGTGAGATTTCGTTTTGTGTGATTGACAATGGATCGGCCGTGAAATTTTTAAGTTTGGTGTCCGCGTACAAATGTATTTTTTTTTGATCCTCGACAAAGGGGTTAACAGGATCACGGTCTGACAGGGTTGTGGTCTTGATGGCCGGACGTAAGCTTATATGGTAGCGTTGTTACATATTGGTCCAAATATACGTACGAGCGAGACGTCCTCTGTGGCTCGTGCTAAGTACGTTTAGCTCGTTTCTATTGTATGCTTGTGTCGTAAAGTATGATTGATTCCGTTTGTGCGAGATTTATTTTCTAATTCTGTATATTATTACGATGGGTCGCGATATATCAAGGAGTGGCGGTGTTTTGAGGTTTGCATAATATGCACTGCAGGCTAACAACTTTAAACCGGTAAGCAAACAATGCAATCTATGAAAATTAACCGGATTGGAATTTACTCTTGCATGAATGTATGTGCCATCAGATGATCGTTTGCAAGAGGACATACTACTTATCTGTTATTATTATCAGTATACCGTGACCTAAAATTATAACTGACATGTTCTGCCCCCATTGTAAATAATGCCCCCATTGTAAACCAAAAGATCTTCTCAAAGTAGTGAAAAATTTACTTGGCAATCGAACTTATGTATTCTACGGGCTAAAAAGAAAAGTTAAGCGAGAAAAATTGATGATAACTCTGAATCATCATCATAAAATTTTTCAAATTTTCTAAATACTACTTATGAAAACATAGGTTTACGTTAACATTTTTAATACATTCAGAAATCTAAAAATAAATTTGAGAATTTTTGTCTCTTTGTATGAAATTTTATGTCTATTTAACCTAAAAATATAATAAATTTATGATGATAAAATAATAACAAACGCAATGTTACTACTACTTACATAGTCAGCTAGTCTATAGGAGTTTGGTTACACTAAGGTTAACTGAAGGATCTCTAACTATGCGTGAAATAATACTACGTATCATAATGTAATGTCCATAATAACATGAAATTTAAAAAAATTAATGTTATAAAACTTGTAATAAATTTCATATTTGAAAGTCTCATCACAAGGCGTCTCAGAAATTTTCACTTTTCTATTTAAATAGAAAATTTTGGGGATACAATTGCCATTGTACGTTATACACACACATATATATATATATATATATATATATATATATATATATATATATATATGTGTGTAACATAACGCACTTATTGTTCGTAAGTAACACAAAATTAAATATCGACTGTATTATCTGCTACTGCTTTTAATTTCGTCAATATTTAATTCATAATATCAACAATCTAATAGAAAATGTTCTATTGCAAATTTAAAATAAGATTATAATATATATAATTTATAATAAGTTTCAATAGTATTTCTACAATTGTGTTTATAGTATTTTAATGATACTAATTTTCAAGGCATGTGAGTGACGTTTTTCTAAATGACGTGAGCTCATAATTTTCCCGAAAAGAAAATAATATTTTTTTTTTACATTAAATTTAAAATTAGTGCAAAAAATCATACAATCAATAGTTTTTATTTACATAAAACTAAAATATTCATAATCATTAGTATATAAACTACATCATTAGACTATTAAATAAATACTTTTAAGTAATGCAAAAATGATATTAAAACAAAACGAACAAAACAGTAGAAATGTTTCAAAACAAAGAGTGTCCTACTAGTTGTTTGAACTTAGAATTTTAAGATTGCTGAGGAATGTGACTACGTGACCTGAAAAGTGACTATATAATACAAGATCGCGAATTATGTAACACTATTTATAATTGTTTTATGTACATAGTTTCGTACACTTACAGCTCAATTCATTGGATATACCATAATGTAATGTCTATAATAACATGAAATATAAAAAAGTAAGATGATAAGACTTGTAAAAAAGAAAATAAAGTTTAAAGAAGTAAAAAATGTTACAGTTAAATTAATGTAGCAAATCTAATGGTCCAAACTAAATAAATTGCCCCGGTATAATTATAATACTTGAGTAAACAATCAGAACGTCTTTGTTCTGACACTAGCAAGGTACTCAAAACACATTTAACGCACAATTGAACTTAGGGAACACAATGGTGTATGTAATGTTCTACTCGACTGACCATAGCGCTGATTAATGAGATGTGGATAATTACTTTGTGAAATTGGAGTAGGTGGATGAAATTAAGTTATATTTGGCCAAGGTTAATTGAACTTACGACAGAATAAGTTTTTGAGTCATTCAGAAAAAAAGTGTTGTATCGCGAGACTTTTGTTAGTTGGAAACATAGATTATGACAGTATGCCCACATGGCGAGTAGGAATTAGATCGGACGTAACTTCAAAGTCCTTCGATGCTGAGCACAGAATATCGGGGTCTTTTTATTTTTCCCATTTCTCAATTTTTATTTCTCTTAAAGTTGTCTATCATTGTTCCAGTATTTATCAAGTATATTTTGAATTTTCTAAGTAAATATTGTAAAATTATCTAAGTAAAATATTTTATTAGACGATTTTATAATATTACTGCATTTATTTTATCAATAAATCAAACCTTAATATTTTATATTGAGGTTTGATTTATTGATAAAGTGCAAAATAAATGACACCTATAATATTAAAATCGCGTAACGAAAGCTGGAGCGAGACCAAATTAATGTGTGCACAAATAATGTATGTATTTCCCTCAGATTTGCGTGACGATTGCATCAGTCAATGATATCAGTGCAATATCATTAAGCATCGTAATTATGACTTTTTAAATACTTTTTCGAATGCAATATTTTTTATTTATATGTAATTAACAGTTACAGCGGCAACCATATTTGAGGTTACAATAGTAATTGAATACACCTGATTCTTAGGAATAAATAAAAATAGGGGGGAACGACGTCTGGATTGTTTGATCTGGTTATTGAATATATTTGGCGTTAATTTTGTAGAAATTCATAATTGATAATTAAATGAAACTACGTGATGTAGTATTATTTCTACTTTCTTTAAGTTCTTTACCACGACCTAGGTTTCGTTGTATTACAAGATCTTCAGAGGTAGGTTTCGTTGTATTACATGATTTTTGTGGGCTAGCAAAAACCTTTGCTAATAGCCCACCTGAAGATGTTGTAATACAACGAAACCTAGGTCGTGGTAAAGAACATAAAGACAGTAGAAATAATACTACATCACGTAGTTTCATTTAATTATCAATGATCTGGTTTTGTTGAATAAGTGTTTTACTCGAAGTTCGTTTAAAAAAACAAACAGTAACTGTTCTGTTATTCTATAAAAAGTAGTCGCGAATACCACATTTTTGAGGTAAACATTGTTACCTACCTTTCGAGAAAATTGATAACAATTTGATTTGCCTGTAGAGAAAAACATCACACGACATATTTTACTTCCATTAGCATCTATGTGAGCAAAAAGGAAATTTTTCGGATTAGTACAGCATTTGATTATTCCACATTCAATTCTTATAGTATTTGGTGACGCCAGTTTATAATTGATATTTCGTCTCACCTTAAATTGTTTGGTAACCCATGGATAATAGGTTATCATGAAGAAATTGTTTAATAAAGTTGTATTTATATCTGGGGTACATATGCAAATTTACTCATTAACATTAGTTTCATATACTGTCAAAATGAATATTTACGTCAATTTATTGTTTGAGAACGTCCTTCTCAAATATAGTCACCAAGTGAATAAATACGTTAGAATTTATTAAATTAGCTGTAAATATTAGTTAATGAGTTTTGTCATAAAATGTTAATGACGTCTCCCAAAATTTTTGTTTAACTGAGTCTGGAGCAAGTCATAAAAATTATTGCATAAAAATTTCGTTGTGTTTAATTAATTTTATTGCAAATAAAAAAAATTTCAAGTCATTACCAAATATTTGACAAAGTTTTGTATTGTTAAAACCACAATATAGTTTATAAAATTAAGTCTATATGATCAGTTCCATTATCTTTCATCATCACTTAAACATTGTTCAATAATACTGCAAAACTCACAATTTCTTGTTTATAAATAATTGAATTACATTATAGTGTTAAGAAATTCCTTTTAATATTAACTGAAACGATTTCTCAAATATATTTGATAAGATCAGGATTACTAAATTTGTTACTATGTGTAATAACATTTTCTACTAAATAAATAAGCTTGGCGATGGCGACAGAACACTAGCTCATGTACAGTTTGTAGAAATATAGATTTTATCATAAGCACTCGTTCTTTGTAACTTTAAGACTCTTTTAAGGAATTCTAAATGATCTTAATCTTTTTCTTTGTCAGTCACACACACACACACACACACACACACACACATATATATATATATATACATATAAACTTATATATATATATATATATATGCATATATAGCAAATACATATACATGCTCTTAAAGATACAATTTTTAGCTTTTATTTCAGCAAAAATATTTTCGTTGTTTTCTCATTCCAATATAGCATTTAATTTCATGAGTACTTTTCAGTCCACGTTCGTTCATATTTTTATTAAATTATTAATTAACTTAAAGATTTACATGTTTTAATATATGCGATTGTTACATATGGCAGACTTATTGTAAAAAGAGCGATCTCTTACAGCCAACCAGACCGCCAGATCAACCCCACCCACCAAGGCGATGACAATTACAGTTTGCTTCAATATTTTATAAAATAAATATAATTTTATACTATAATGAAAGTTTAAATTATTAATTTTCTTCTTTGGCATTAGTTAACGAAATAGATTTTTTCGCAGAAAAAATATTGTTCTCAAATAATAAAATTAATCTGAAGACAAATAATTGGCGATAACTTACATTATACAAGTAGCAATTCATTAAAGTTTGACCATTTTCCCAATATGAGACATGCCACGTTGTGGTAATATGAGACATGCCACGTTAGGATAACTTACATTATACAAGTAGCAATTCATTAAAGTTTGACCATTTTCCCAATATGAGACATGTCACGTTGTGGTAATACACTTATAAGTCAGTAATTCAAATATTTTACACCTTTTATATCATTTAATTACACACTATGGCATTTACTTAAAATTGGGGTCATTAATTAGTCATTAAAATTCATGATAAAAACGCATTTAGATTGTATACAAATGACGAAAAATGTCAAATGTGAGTTTATTTGTAAAGGAAATACCATTTTATGTCAGTCGTTTCATAGATTTTATAGGTAACATAATTTATTTATTATTATCTCGGAATAACTGTTTCTTACTGAAATTTTATATTGCAATAGCCATTATTAATTCAGCTGACGTCTATGTCTAGACTAGAACAGACAATTTCGCTGCAATAACTTTACTCGCAAGTGTGTATTATGAGTTCTTTTATGGCACAGCCTCATTGCGGTAATAAATAGTTTAAAATTTATTGTACTGGTAGTTATTTTCTTTGGCGAAATTAATATTTTCACAGAAACGAATGTTATACCGTAGTTAAACCTTGATAAATTAAATTACTCTTTAAAACATTGTAACATTTTATATACAAAGCAGCTCTTAGTTACATACAAAGCAGCTCTTAGTATTGTCCAACTTAGACTGTTCTATTCTGATTGATGACAAATATAATTATAATTATGAAACTGTTTTGCAAAAATTAAAAAAAATATCATATTTTGCTTTACATATTTATATTTAAAATACATATTTGCATAAATTAATACAATCACATGTATTTAGAAGACAATCCTTATTTTATGGTGACTATTATGTATTAGCAATACAAGGGAATAATATAATTCAAAACAAGATATTTTAAAAAATGGAAACGAATATTCTTTTCATAATTACATATACATATATCTAAAGGTTTTCTAAGCATAGTTTTCACAAAAATAAGCATAAGCCATTTCCCACCCCCTAGTTTAGTTTCCAGTTAAACTCATACATTAAATATTTTTTAAATTTATCTAAAACGAAGTTTAAGTTTTATTTAGAAAAGTTTTCAGGTATCAACTAGTGAAAAACAAGCCAAGAAAACACACTGAAAAGGTGTCAACGTAAAAAAAATATATAATTTCAAAGACTAATAAAAATCCTCATTTTAGTTTGAAATATAATTGGCTTAGTTTTAAATCCCTAATGTTTTGGCGACTGAATGAAGCGGTGAAAGAGAATTAACTCATTTTTAACATTTATATTTTTGGTGGGATGTATTCTGGTAAAATATGAACATTTTTCATGCGTTATTTTATATATTATAATTATGGAATATATGTATAGTAATTACGAAAACATCATCACTTTCGATCTGTTCAGAATAAGTAGATAGAAGTTAATAGTATACAGTAAGATGTGATAGTGCAGTGATCAAATATTAAAACTATTAATACTTCGTAGAATGTCCGTCTACTTTATAAACTGCCTGTCTGTTTGCTTATATTGTTGGCTATTTTTTTGTTCATTCAAATCTGTAATCTGTCTAAAAGTTGAAAAATATAATGTTGTAAGTTTGGTTAAGTACGTAGTTGATATCGCTATAAAGTTATCTAACTTTGATGAAATGGGTTTAAAATACGGGGTTACAGCAAAAAATCGGTCTAAAAATATAATACGCAATTTTCTATTATTTTACAATATATTAGTAGCATTTTGCACATAATTTATCGTTATTATACGGCGTACTAGGGTACATACATAAATTGTTATTCAAATCATGCCTCAATTACAGATTCATTCCATAAACTACATCACTATCCATAAGTTTTGAGACCCGCAAGTGTAATAAAAAACGACTTTCATATTTAAATAAACAAGGCTTTTGAACGGATTTTGTATCGGCGTATCGTAAATAATGTTGACCTTTACGCATGAGAAAGTATAAAGGCAGTATTTTGAAATGTTTATTATGTTGACAGAAGTGAGAGTATAGGTTTTGTTAATAGGTTTTCAATTTGAACATAAGAGTCGCCTAGTACGATATAATTATGTAGCCACTGTGTTTTACTGTCACATAAATTGGAATGCTAAGCTCAGAGGTTTAAATTTCGTTTAGAGTAATGTAATGTTTTTTATGTCAAGTGAATTTTGACCGAAATATAAAATCGATATCGTACATTTTAAAGGATATTGGTGGAAATGGGGCTAGAGCTACAAAAACAAAATATAATTTAAAAAAAAAATGGTAATTTTCAGAATATAAAAATCTAACAATTCAGCGATTGACAATAAAAAAGAGTGAAAAATAAAACATGATTTGTGATCATGATACGAAACAAAAATTGATTTTCGTAAGCACAAAGGTATTATAGTTGTAACACATCAAAAACTGTTAATAAAATAATAATGAGAATAATAATAAAATAAAAATATAATAAATTTTACGTACATAATAACTGAAGTTAGCATTCGTTTTATGCTATCTAAATGAATGTTTTTGAGTTTTACGCGGCTGTTTTTGACGATTTTATCGGGCCTGCAATTTCATGGATTAAAATGTTTTATCTACGTAAGGAGGATTTACCGGGTTACAATTAGCACTTTGTTTCATCTTTCTGACCGAAAGAGTTCCATAGATATATAATTTACACACCATAATGAAAAATAACTTGATATTCCATGAAAAAATACAAGATTTCTCATTTCTCTGGTTTACAATTTAAATTAAACTTTTAAGGAGCTTATTTTTCGTTTTCTCTTTTAAGAGTGTTATTTTCATTCTTAAAACATTTGAGCCCAACGCTCGCAACGGACGTTTGCCCGTTTTCTTTATTAATTCCAGATCACGTTCTATTGAAATATTAAAACTAACCTAACGCAACCAATGAAACCTGCGTAACTAATCAACATTTCTATGATTTATTAATGGTTTGTAGACGAAAAAAATAAAAATTAAAAAACCACTCTGTCTCATTTTCTTTTACGTGTCCCTGCTAGCTAGCTCCTTTTTTCCATAATCACTTTATTGAAATCTTAACTACTTTTTATGCTAATATTGTTATTTATTAGAATAAAAGGTTACGTACCCGGCTCAATTGTATCTCGAAGTTCCTCATGTTCCAAATATTTTTTTCCAAGTTTGGTAATTATCTTGACCATTCTCATTGTTTCCATTGATATCAGAAATGCTGTATTTGACAATCGTATTGACATTTTCTGAAAAAGATTTGACCACGCTACGCCAATATCTCTTGTGAGGTTATTGAATCTCGTTACTTTTTCGGTAAAACAAAATGTTTATATGTCCCATATATCCGTAAAACAATAATTTTCATATGTCCCATATATCGTTCGTGGTCGGGCTTCTCCATGCGTCTTTTTGTTTCCGCCTTTTTGATATTATGTGAGCGTCCTCATTTAGTTTTAACGAAACGCAAAATAAATGTAGCATTTGCCACTTGATCGGTTGGATTTTTTAAAATTTATTCATATAATTTGATTTTATTATTTTATTTCTCATAACTTCCTAATTTTATTTCTTGTTTTGTAATACAACTTTTCAACGTATATATGTTTTCTGTAACGTGCACAAGACGAATATAATATGTTTCGTTTCTGTCCTGCATCTTCTGACATGGCTATTTTGTTATAAACACATTTGTTTTGTATCCTTATTTTTTACACTATCGGTAATTGCCCGCTAATGTTCTTTAAAGATACTGTTGGTACTTTGTTCTTTCTTTAAGTGATCCAGTCTATTCGGTTTTATAGTGTAATAATTTTTGTTTGGGTTATGAATTTCCTTTCACAATTAAATAAAACTATGATGTAGTATTATTTCTATTTATAAGATTGGAAAAGATCTTTGCTAATAGCCCACCTGAAGATGTTGTAATACAACGGAACCTAGGTCGTGGTAAAGAACTTAAAGAAAGTAGAAATAATACTACGTCACGTAGTTTCATTTAATTGTGTTCAATATTTGAATTCCCTTTCTCTACTAGTTAAAACCCTCCTTATGAATATTTGAAAATTATTCATACTAGTAGAAGTTGAGTGAGTTACAGTCAACCTACTGGTGATATGTAGTTGGGTTTGCAAATAGTAAAAATTTCATGGAAATGACTACCTCAAAAGTAATTTTAAAAGGTTATAATCAATATACCTGTGTGAAATATTCTGGGCAAAATTTATTTATTTACATGATGACAAGTAATATACATATATATATATATATATATATATATATATATATATATATATGTGTCATATCTTTAATTTCATTTTATAAAAGACTATAAAGTTCAACAATAAAACGATGCTGCCGCATTGTTTTCAATGTTTTTCATATTCGACGAGTATGTAAACAGTCACCACTGTTTTATTCGTGTCGGAGATTCTCATCAAATTCTCATCGAATGCGAATAGATTAATTTTCGCGTCTCGTACTGAAGAAGAAGTAAAGGAACTATTGCGGTACACATGTACTGCAGTAGATTATTTTACCTCTAAATATATTTAAATCGACAACACCACAATTCGTTGTCAATTCATTATTATAAAAAGATGCTTCTCTTTTTTCAAAACATAAAATCAAATAATTAACATCGTATACAGACACATACTAATTAATTTTTGTCACTATTCTATGAGTTGATTTTTAACTTTAATGTGGTTCTTTCTTTTTTTTATTATACCTTGATTTATGAAAAATATGGTCATCCCACAGTTTTTGAAATGATTTTTGCAAAGTTTTCATAGCAATTATATCTACAATACGTCCAAATCAAACTTTTTATCTAAAATTTAGATTAGTTCATTGTGAGTTATATTTAATTCATTTATTGAAAAACCGTCGTCAAAATTATAATTCCTAATAACCAAAAATGCGGAATTACAGGTATAATAAAGTTTATATAAAACGAGTTTTAAATACGTCTATGCTAATTCCATACGTAAAACGAAATTCCTAAGAAGGGTTTGGTCCACATGCCATAAGTTATGTTGTAAATTAACTATTTCATGCGCTTTAATAAAAAGTTGACATTAATTATTGACTTGTTTTTTAAATAAAACAATTTCATCTTTCCTCACTAATTTGGAGAGTTTGCTGTTTATGTATTTTTTGTGAGTATTAATTAAAAATTAATTTAACATAAATTATACATCGGTCTATCATGACTGACGTCAGTCTAAAATCTTCCACACTACGGTTAACGAAACTTCTATGAAATGGAAAAAAGTCCGTTATTGGAATATAGTGTGAATACATAAAAAAACTTGTTAAGTGGCCATTTCGAAGCTTAATGTTTCGTAAAGGGATCCCTTGGTCGAAAAGTTGTTCATTACGGCTAACAAAACTTTGACGAAATGGAAAAAAAGTCCGTCACCGTAATATAGCGTGAATATATAGAAACATTTGTTAAGTGGCCATTTTAAAGCCTAATATTTCGTAAAGTGATCCCTGTATCGAAAAAGTGTTTATTACGGCTAACGAAACTTTGACGAAATGGAAAAAGTTCGTCATTGGAATATAGCGTGAATATATAGAAAACTTTCTAAGTAACCACTTTAAAGCTTAATATTTCGTAAAAGGATGCCTGTGTTGAA
Source organism: Druceiella hillmani (assembly GCA_039881145.1). Lineage (NCBI taxonomy): Eukaryota > Metazoa > Arthropoda > Insecta > Lepidoptera > Hepialidae > Druceiella > Druceiella hillmani. The sequence goes on along the minus strand of JAYKKI010000048.1, from coordinate 4,367,884 downwards.
AAAGTGTCCATCATGGCTAACGAAAGTTTGACGAAATGGAAAAAGTTCGTCATTGGAATATAGCGTGAATATATAGAAACATTTGTTAAGTGACCACTTTAAAGCTTAATATTTCGTAAACGGACATCTGTTTCGAAAAAGCTTAATTGCATATCCCCAATATCTTTGAAAGACCTATTCGATGAAAGAATCTTAAAAAAAAACAATCTTTACAATTTTCTTAAGATTTTATTTCACGAATTTGTAGGCCATATAAAAATGTATAACTCTACCTAAAATGTATAACTCTACCTAAAATTTATAACTCTACTCTAAATTTCAGCTTTATAACAGTAACAACCTGCGAGAAAAACGACTGTGATATATAGATGGACAATCCGACAGATATGGGGAAATGAAAAGTGATCCGCTTGTCAATTAAACTGTAATAATAAACAAACTCGCCAAGTAAGAGTTGGACGTGGGCACGAAGGGTAGCACAAAATGATATTAAAATTATAAGTTTGTATTTCTCGAAAACACTGAAAAATTAAGTTATTGCTACCGAAAATATCCCATATCTCAGAAACTACACGATATATTTTATTCAAGCTAATTTTCTTTGAAAGTCTATTTTCTTCAAATTCTACTGACTAAATTTTTTTTCTGAATTTTACACACGTTAGTTGAAAAGTTAGAGGAGACACTTTTTAAGAATTTAGCAAGGCAAATGACACTAACTATTGTCTTAAGTATAAATGTTATTTTGGAACGTGTATATAATTTTTAAGACTTATCTAACGACACCCCACACGCCTATATGTACATCGAATAAACGACCCATTTTGTAATTTTCTAAAACTGAAATGATTAATAAAAGTTACCTTGGTAAACTCAAACAACATTTCTTATTTATGGTCGTTCAGTTGCTAGTAGATAATTTTATAATCAATAATTTTAATACATAGAATTTAGTTGTTGTTACTATCTATTGTAGTCGTCTTGATGTGTTGTTACCATTTTGTATTGTGTTGATCACAAGGCGTGTGGCCTTTGGCAGCGCGGTGCACCGCAGGGATCTGGGTTCGATTCCCGGTCGCTCGCCGAGCGGGACTGGAGTGTTATTTAATATAGCGTAGCTAAAATTCCACAGGCCAATGACGGGCAGCACCATCATTGGTGCTAGAAGTTTCACACTTTCTTTAGCCAACCCACCTATCCAATGTGACACTATCTCAATGATACACGCATTAGAAAACCTTATTTCCAAAAGTGAACGGAGACAGGTTGTTGATGATGACAATTAAGATTTTCTATAGACTCTAGGAGTTAACAAATACGTCTTCTCTTCATTTTTCTAATAAGCTTTTTTAACTATACATACTTAATGCGTTTAGATTTATTATTGAATAATTAAAGACAATGAAGGGTCAAACTGTTCCAGTCACCTCCTAAATTGTTGTTTATTTTAATGACTAGTATTTCAGTAAATACTTCGTGATTTTGGTGTATGAAACGTGACGAATTATGGTCGGTAAGTAGTAATTTCTAAAAATGCTTGTCATTTTCACTTATTAGGTGCTCGGAAACATCAAATTAAAATACCGCTATCGTGTTGAGTACGAACATAAAAAATATATGTACACTTCGCTCTTCTCCATTAGAAGTAAATATTTATATTAATGATTTGATTATTGTTGTGATTGAAGTTAATGATGATTCAATGATTAGGAAAAAACTTTATTTTAAAATTAAATTTCAATTTCTTTTTTTTATAATTAAAGAGACTGAATAGTTCAATAACATGTACTGGATTATTTTTCGTTAGCCTTGCTTAATATAAATCGTCGAATGGAAAGTCCTATTAAGGCTCACTCAATCGCCAGTACCTTTATTTTTCTTAAATTTTTAATATCATTTGCAGAATTTTTACAAACTTTAACAAAATTCAAGATACTAATTAAGGGAAGCAGATACAAAACATTCTTTATCCACCCATGCATAAATATATAAAAATAAAGTCAGTTTTTCGCTGAGAAAAACAGTGCCAAATTTTTTTTTTATGTGGCCTTAAATTGAGAAAACTCGTTTTGCAACATCATCTTCTAATTATTAAATACAAGTAGCAAAAAGAGTCAAGATTAGTTTAAAAAATTGATGTTCTCCTAATTTTATTGTAGAAATTGAAATCCAACAATTTCTTTACGTTCTTTTTTATATGAAGTAAAAATTTAGAGTTAGTTTTAAAATAGGTCGATATTTAAAGTTAGATGTTAATTGAGGGGAGTAGGTACAAAATATTCTTTTGTCACTCATTGATAAAAGAAAGTCTGTTTTTCACTGAAAAAAATAACGCCAAACAACTTTTTTTCACATGGCTTTGAGTGGAGAAAACCTGTTTTCGGTGGAAAAATTGTTTTATGAAAGTAACAAAATAGTACACATATTAGTTTAAAATACGTTTTCCAAATTGTATTGTAGAAATTGAAGTCCAATAATTACTTTACATCCTTTTTAATATGAAGTAAAATTTAAGAGTTAGTTATAAAATAAATCATTATTTAAAGTTAGATGCTAATTGACTGTAATTGTTATAAGCAAGTAGCAAAAGGGTACTTAAAGTAACTTAAAAAACTTTAGTTATTCCTAATTTTAGTACAGAAATTTAAGTCCAACAATTACTTTATATCCATTTTAGTATGAAACAAATTTAAGTGCTAGATTTAAAATAAAATATTGTTTGAAATTTTAGGAATATAGCACACTTTATATTCACGACATAGTAAAATTATAGAGTTTTTTATTATAGAATCATCCTCTTTGAAACAGAAGTAGAAATATAGTTATATTTTTATTTTTCATAAATATGTAGTAAATATAGTTATATTGCTAGAAACGGAAAAATTCAATTGTTATTTTATAAACTACACCAATAAGATAAATTTAAAATTTTGGATCTTCGGGCTCGTTCCTCGCCCGTATAACTCGTGAATGACCGGTTTATATTTTAAATAGATGTAGAACCTTTAAATAAAAACAATTCTAACTATACTTTAGATGTTCTAACAATAATTACAGTTTAATTTATTCTTACAATATTGCGCTAACAGTTTCAAAATATTTGTACATATATATATACAAATATTTTGAAACTGTTAGCGCAATATATATATATATATATATATATATATATATATATATATATATATAAATAAGAGTGGAGCTCGAGTATCTCATAAAATCGATTAAAGTGCTAAAGTATGTTGCTGAAATATACCAAAAATAATTTTGAAGAAAGAGGTTAGTTATATGTGCATTTGTTTAAAAATTATTCGACTTTAATTGTTTGTTAAAGTAGATGTAGACTAATATCATAATTTAGCGGTAGGTAGGAAATGAGAAACCATTAAGTGACATAAAAAGCACTAAAACCAAACAGAATTCAGCTTCCATATGAGGAACTAATTTAATTAAATTCTTTATTCCTTAATTTAATAAAAGGAAGACATTGCCCACTTTAGAGGCATGTAATGTGATTTCGTTATTGTTTTTGCGTTTCGTGTGTTTGATATAAATTTGAAGAATTTTTGTTTCAGTGGAATATACTAAAATTGACTTACTTTTCTTATTCAATTCCATAATTTCGACTTTTGTGGGCCATTTGAGCTGAAACTTTATTGAGTGTATGTGACACGATGGAGCTTTTCAATATCAGGGAAATGTTAAAAAGTTAGACAATAAAATATGAACATCGTTAAGTAGAAAGGATTTAATTTTAATTATTTTCTTTAACAAACAATAAATAATAAATTTATATAGGTTTTCATGGGAAATTTTTTAAACATCTTTTTTCAAAGTAATGTGGAAAGATGCTCTTCGATTATTACTTCTTTTCAGTATTGTTTCTTTCATTGCGAAATTTTATTGTTATTTTCTTGACTGTTATGAGAAGAGATAAACAGATGAGATAGGAGTGATCTCCAACTTACATGACTCAAACCCGTCATATAACATCTCTTCAAGGAGTTCTTGTGTTCTTTCTTCAGGAACAAAAACCTTCAACTAGTAAACCTCTGAAACTAAATTGCATACTACTAATTTCTGGCTAACTGATTTGAAAAAAATACAAGTCAAAACAAATATGTTTCTACAGACTCAGTTACATATCGATAAGAAATCCAAAATTGCTATATTAACCCTAAAATAATCTTCAACAATATCGGTAATACCGTAGATTTACTCCATAATAACTTCTTACTTACATGCGAATGGATTCTACTAAATAAACATTTTAATAACATTTATTTCATTCATTTGACAGATGAGCAGACATACTTGTCACGTTCATAAATTAAACTAAAGACTGTATGTAATATAAATTGTGGCTAGTACCTTGCAACGCCTACCACCATGCTCACTGCTGGAGACATTTATAAACGATTCTCCTAAATGCGAGTAAAATATTGATCATCACACGAATAAATATAACAAGAAGAATGATACATCGGATTGAGATTTCAAACAACAATTGCATTGAGATTGTGTCTAAAATAATCCAAAGGAAAATAATTTCCAAGGTAACTTGCATTAAACACTAAACACTCAGAGTTGGATGTAAAATTCTGAACAGCCGTCGGCCGACGCCCATTACTCACACCCACCTCCTAGCAAGCACGACAAAGCCACACAGATAGACACTTTAATATTTACGACACTAAATCCTGGAACACAACTCCTTTTGAAGTCGAGCTCATCTTTTCACCATAAAATGGTCACGAACTATTTAACCCGTTTGCCTTCTTCAGGATGATGTTTAACTGGAGGGGAAGTACCCACTGTTTAGCGATTGTTAGGGCATCATTCATAAACTTGCTTTGTTAATAATACAAGGTGTTCACAATTTTGTAATGATAAAGTATGAGCGAACCATTTTTGGGAATTTAAAAATGTAACATGTCCTACTAGATTAGTGAAAAAATAAAATACAAAAGAATAAACAATAAATAAACATTTAATGTACAAAGGCTATAGAATAAAATATGAGTCCAGCTATTTAAAAACCACAACTATAAACGTAAAATATGCCACAGGACTTAATATTTTGTTTTCCATTTTCGCATTTTGGAATATGATTTACTAAAATACACAAAATGATTTTCAATCCTAACGCAGTTACTTTTAATACATACTTGAAATATTCTGCTCATGCTGATATTGTTTATTAAAAATATTTAAATCCATTCGTTCAGTGAAATGCAATATTTATAAAAAATATTCAACAAAGTTTCTTGTTCCAATAAAATGCTTCAGTTATCGATCTTAAATAGTTTTTGTCCACAAAAAGATTACAATATGTGTTATACAGCATAGAAAAGCTATTACTTTGAAAAGTATAATCGTTAAATTAATTAATGCACAGGAAATATAGTTTCCTATATTGATAGAGTAAATAATGACAGTAACTTCGATTTCTAAAGTCAAATAAAAATTTCACGTTCAATATGCAAATACTGAAAGAATTAAAAAAAAATTGCCTGCATTTTACTGAATCGCTTCCAAATATGAGATTTCAAAGGCTCAATATTCCGGTTCCAATTCAAAGGGATCGATGGGACAGGGGATTCGGATATTGACGGGCAAATGAGGAACAAATAGCGCCAGCCATACAGATAGCCCGAAAGAGCAAGACCGTCCATTAAAATAATACCAGTAGCGAGGGTCGAAAACAAAGAGCTTCATTCATTGGAATGTTTTTTGTCTGGCAAAAATGTGTTCGCATCACAAAGTGTTCATGGCGCTCGAGTGGTGTGTTTGTATTATTTCATGGATTATTTGAGATGTTTTAAAAGCTTTTTATTATGTTGCGAGTGGGTACTTAGTTATTCGATGGGGATTCAAGCATTTGCTTAATAGGTCACTGTTTTTTTTAGGAGCAGAAGTCATAAAAAAAGATTCAAATAATTTCATGGAAACTTTGTTCATTACCATTTGGGGGAAATGTTTTCACATATGTTTGTATGTTATTCGCTTTGTTACAATTTATTAGCTCATCCACATGAAGCTTTTCGGATTTGACAAATTTTGTGCAGGATTTTAAATGTAAAACAAACGTTAAATTGGATTTTAATTTGAGTATGTAAATTTAAATCATTTTATTTTTAATTTATGTACTTTTGAATGCTTGCTCATGACTTTCATATCGTTCATGAGGTGCAAAATCTATCTAATGCAGTATATAATGTAACAGCATTTCATTCTACAAGTTGATATGAAACTATTACCAATATAAATAGCATCATGGTTACCTGGTGGAATTATTTTTAAAGTTTATATTTATAGTCGTATTATATTTACGATGTTAAAGAAATATATTGAGATTCATTTAATCGATTCAATCGGATGGAGTGATTCGATGGAAGTGAAACTTCTTAAATTAAAAACGAAATTGGAAATAATTATAACAAGGTGCTCGAATAAATATATTTTGGCGCTTCTAATTGTGTACAATATTAACCATAAGCCTTCTTCATGATGGATTATATAGTGTAAAGTTTTGTTTGTATTTCAGCTTACTAATCCTTTAAATTAATTCGGATAAGATAGATTAAACTCTGTCCATTATTTAATTACTCTTCTTAGTTTTTATTTCATAAACGGCGTGATATCTGAATAGTAAAATTTGACTTTTACGTATGCAGAACCGCTGGCTTAAGCGGCGAAAGAAGAAAAATACAAGAGTAAATACCGTCGCCAAAATTGTTTGTATTTTTATTTAATATAAATTAAATATTAAATAAAATAATCAGCACTAAGAAAACAACACGATTATTTTCCAGAATTTTTATTTTTAAAAGAATCACGAATGGAGCATACATCTCCATGCTTCAATAGTAATAAGAGTAATAAGCAGGATATTATATAAATAAAAGCGTAAAGAGAGTTATATCAGTGACATATACATAAAATAATTTATTGCAGAGTAATTATTTATTAATGTTGTCAAACTATAAAAATATTATGGCGATATAACTTATGATATAAAAATATTATAGCGATATAACTTATAAAATATTATGAAGATATAACTTAATAATATCCAATTTGAACCTCACTGATTAATTTTTCATACCAATGTCAAAAAAGTTTAATCATTATTTTATGATAAAACAATATAAAACAAAATAAAAGGCTGTACTTATCATAAATACAACAAAGTTCCTTATAAATTTAAATTTAGAGAGTCATTAGAGTAGTACCTACTGTCAGTTATCTGGCAGAAGTAAATATAAAACTTATTATTTGATCCTGCCAAATAAATGACAATATAAAACTTATGACTCTGTAAATATAAATTTAGTCGTGTGTTTTATCTGTAATTATAAATTGAAGTAGATTGAAAAAAGGTGTGTTTGTGTGCTTTGGAGATAATTTAATTTCAAAAGAAGTTTTATCATATTAAAGAGGATATGTTGAGAATTCAATTACGATGAGTTGTCACTTAATATATTTTTCAGTATTATTCATATAAGTCAATAAATCTTCATACACGGAGATAAATTTAAATCAATCATGACAGCGCATTTTAGTAAATTTCCTACAATTAGCCGATAGGTAATCCCACACAATTTTGTCCGCAGTAAACGTTTATATCAATTCATTAAAGTGACTACATTTAAGCCCTTGCACTGACCATGGTAATAATAAATTAACAACCGTTGAGTTGCAACTTTCAGCGTAATCCCTAAATATTATAAAATTACCATAAAATCGTAATATTTGTCCCGGGGACATTCGTTCTCGCCGAACGCAGTTGTCCCGGCAATTGTGTCTTGTTTCGCGGCCGACGCACCCCGCAATAGATATTTCTCGCGCCCCCTTTCGGTATTTGGGTAGGTACTATTTTTATTGCAGTAATTTATGGGAGAGACTCATCTGCCACAATTACTTTAACTTACCCCATAAATGGTGTACCGCAGGGATCGACGACCTGCGGTTGGTGGTACGGCCCTTTGAAATTTGGGCAATTACAAAAGCGTAACTATATTCTTAATTTTAAGGTCTGAAACTATATCGATATATGTCTGAAAGTTAACTTTATTATTGCTCATTCACGTAATAACAATTTAAAAAATTAGTTTACACTTTTAGTCACTTTCCTATTTTATATTAATAACTAGGACCATAACATTAAAGTTTAGAAAAATATGAGGGAAGCCACTAATTTTTTTTTCAAATTGTTGATTTGATAATTCGATGTTTTAGAAATACTTGCAATTTTCCGGGTTTTTCTCGTTGTAAAACTACTGTCGTACATAAAAAAATTTATATAGGTCTTTGAATTTTCTTCCTTTGGAGTGAATCCACGTGGGTGCTCTGGAGACTAATAAAAATAATGATATTGAAATTAGTAATATGGATATAAAAATACACTATTCAATTAGAAATATTATTCAAAAATAAAATAAATACTTACATCTAGTAAAGAATTATAAAAGTCCTTTTACAAGACATTGAGATTATAATGGAGACCGATGAAAGAAATATATGCCGCCCTTAATCAATTTTCTTAACAAATATATTTAGACATTTATACTCTTAGAAAACTGCAACAGAGGTAAGACTGCGCATTGAAGAATACATGTTTGAAAAAAAATTAGTGTATTTAGTATTCAAGTTTTCCTAATTAAAACGCATTTTTTTAAAATGTTCGTCCACTCATAAATGAATCTTTTACTAAAACGATTGTTGGAGTTAAAGTTAAGATTTTGGCTTCAAATATTTTCTAGGGAACATTTCTTTAAAATATTTTCTAGAGAACATTTTACTTGCCTAACAATGTTCATTACTTCTTACTTTGCTTTCTTTATCACGTAGAAACTACTAAACTTATGCAAACTTTCAGTGAAATAATTTTTATTAAATTTAGATTAAACTTTTTTGATGAAATATTTTTCGAGGTTTCTTCAACAAATTATTAGCATTCGGATAGTACGATCGAATTTATTCATCAGAGAGACAGTTACAGCTATTCGGTTTAAAGTTCCAGCTGATTGTAAGAAATAAAATACTTTTATTCGGGTCAAGGGCACTTTTGACATGTAAACGTTATACAAGTTAGAACATAAATCATTTTGGATTAAATTTAGAAACGTGCTATCTGAGTACGGAAGGGGAGGGGGGTAAGGGTAAGATCCCTGGAAAACACTAGTTTATAAACATATTATGCGTCCTCGAATCATACGCATGCAGGTAAATGGATGCTTAGCATTCACGTGTAAGTACGTATATGACATAAACACTAACGTGCAGACACTGGATTTTTGCATTAAATTAATTAGCAATATCAAATCTATGTTTTTTATTTTAAATATTTATAAATAATATTTTGCTGATGTTTTTATACGACAAAATTAGCAATCATTCATATAACTTAAATGGAAATACTTAAGACTTATTTCAATTTCCTTTTGTATAAAATGAGAATTTTTTTGGCGAGCTCGAATTGAAAAGGTTTATGACCCTCGACTGGCCCATAAATGGTCTAAGCCAATTAAATTCGGAAACGAGAAAGTGTACGTACATTACAAAGGACCACCCGAATGCAAGTGCAATGAAAGGACACTCCATAAATCAGATACAGAGCGGCGAGACTGAGGGGAGAAATTGATTTGTGCGAGCATACGTTCTGAATAAAGTCGAGAATAGAATTTTACAAAGATCGATCTCTTTATGTTTATACCGCCCGTGATTGGAGGTTTAAAGGTGCTATTTATTATATTACAGTCCATTTTAGTAATGTATATAACGTTTGTTGGAGCTTTCAAATCGTGCTGTAATATTATAGTGTTATGTCATTTAACTCGTATGTTAAGTGTTATATTAAAACAAATTATTTGCCTACAATATTAAAGAGATATATCAATATAATAAATGAGCTGCTAACTGTGTCGTTTCCAAAAACTCCTCACTGGCCTATTTAACCAATCTTAGCAAATCATCAAGTCACATGATTTAGATAGGCCGTAGGACTATAGTATCAGGAATAAGGAGTTGGAATCCGGACTTAAATAAAAATGTCTTTGTTTGACACCCTCAATACTAATTTAAAATCAGCAGATCATCTGCAGCATCAGGTTTAAAGCATCAGGTTGAAATTATTATAGTGTTGTATTGTCATGCGAATTTAATCCGAGTGCAAAGTTTCATGCGGATCGGTTAGGCAGAAATAGTTACAGAAAGAGTTACAAAATTTCAATCAACCAAATAGGGAATGTGAAGCTCTGTAAAACCGTTTAAATATTGGGTTCATTCTCATTATCAGGGCTGCAGGAAATTAATGAAAATCTTATAAATGTGTGACTACTTTGGTGGTTACATTTTTGTAAATTTGAGTTTCTTCCTTACAGTTTTTCCTTTCGGTGCTACCAGAGATATCACATTTATGCAACGGGAGATGAAGAAATATTACGTTTTTATATATAAATTAACTTAGATATGCAAATGCAAACCTTTGTTTAACTTCACTGACCAGTGAAGGAATGAATCTGTTAAACAATCCTAGTAACATTCCGGATATCATTGTCGGCTATAATTAGAAACTTATTGCTAAGTGGTCTACATTGGATTTTTGCATATATTACTGAACGATAATGTGATTCCTATTCTTCAACTACGAAAAATCTCGGATTGTTGATCTATTCAAATCTTAATTTTCAACCCCGGTTCAATTCCACGGGCAATCAAATTTTCAGCCGAATATGCTCTTTAAAATATTTTCAAGACTTTTCGAAATGAAATGAACGTTCATCTTACCAGATATTCCGATTGCTTCCTTTATTTAAGAAAATTTCGAATTTTCTAAAGACCCTAATTTCTAAGAAAATATAGTCATATATTTGAGTTCAGGTCTGGGCTCAAATGGGTGAAGATATGAGAGTGGCTTAATTTTCCGCGTGTATAATGTTTCAAATAATTCTAGCAATCCATTAAATCTATCCAAACTTAAAATCCAGATATGGCTGCTTGAATTATGTTCTGAAATACCTTTATCCTCGTCAGTCAGAAAATACAATTTATCCTTTTATAGAACCGCATTTTCAATATAAGCTGCTAAGTAGTGTCGTAAATTAAGCACTGTTATTTTATGAAATGCTCATTCAGTAGAACAATTCGAGAGATTTTAAAATCAATATCTGATAATTATTAATTATGTTTACACTTTTTTTTTCTTCATATAATGTCCTCCTATATGTTTTTATGTCTTTTAGGTTCGAATGATTTTTCTTTTGCGTATTACATAATTTTTTTACATAAATGTCTTTTTGATACATAATACTATGTAAACTGCAAACCATATTCATAGTACGCTTTATAAAGTAAATTATATTAGAAAAAATATTATTAATATTAATAAATTTACAAAATTGCTTATGTATTAAAATATTTATCACTAACAAAAAAAAATTAAATTATGTAAATCGTAAGGTATTGAAATTAAATAATTTAAGTATATTATTGGCAATTTTAAAAGACCTTCTCTGCTTATATTATTTAAAATATTTTCAAAAATGAAAAATTTTTTTCATTTTATTAAAAAAATATCACGATGTACTATGAATCATGTTTCGAAGTTTAAATAGAATCACTCTATAAAAGGATGTACGGTTGCCATTTTCCACCCTATATATAAAAACAGGATATACCCAAATTTGTAGAGAAGTTAAACCTTTAACGACATGTAAAGCATGAAAGCATTTTGGACATTTTGGACATTCGGGGAGATTTTTCACTTCTTAACTAGCGGACTCGGTATCTCATAAAACTTTGCAGCCCATCTTTAGAATGTCAAAACAAAGGATTAGACAAATTTTCAGTTTTTCTTCTTTTATTTTCGGAAGTTTAGCTTTTATTTCGCCTTATTTGAATGTACTATATGACTGCTTAAAGGACTAGTAAAATTGTTTTAAAATGTGTGTATGTGATTTCTACTTCTCAAAATAAAAATATTTTGGAAGGCTATGTTCTTAATTTTCTCTAGATACTATTAACAATGGAAGTTGTGGTAAATTAATAGCCTATATTTAACCTTATTTGAATGTACTATATGACTGCTTAAAGGATTAGTAAAACTGTTTTAAAATTTGCGTATGTGATTTTTACATCTTAAAATACAAATATTTTGCAGTTATGTTTTTAATTTTCTCTACATACTATTAACAATGGAAGTTGAGGTAAATTAATAACCTATATTTTACCATATTTCAATGTACTATATGACTGCTTAAAGGATTAGTAAAACTGTTTTAAAATTTGCCTATGTGATTTTTACATCTTGAAATGAAAATATTTTGTAAAGTTATGTTCTTAATTTTCTCTACATACGGAAGTTAAGGTAAAGTAATTCACGTAAAAAGACAAAAATTTGAGAGAACTTTATTTTTACACTAACTTAATAACTTCCTCATTTATTTACATCTTCGTTATTTCCCATCGGTTTAAAATAACGCAATGTTAATGATTGACCTGTAAAGTTGCATATTCATGCAGATACGGAATCATACGTGGGTCACGGTATGTTGCAACACTAATGACATTAGTTTAAATATGTCTCAGGTTCTTTTGAAAGAATACACCTTTTTATTTGAAACACAAAAATTATAGCCCTTTCGTTGTATTCTACCAATAGGAAAGTGCAATAACAGATACCAATTATTCTTCTCAGAAATTAATGGATAAATATATCAAATGAATGAATGACACAAATCCGTTTCTTTCTCCTAATTTTCAAACGGAAGTTTAACTTTGTGAACCTAATTCCATAGAATTTGAATTGTGTATATTTCGAAGAACTTGACGTTGGTTAAGAAAGTAAATATATTATAAAAAGAGATAAACCTGTAAGAGATTTTCGTGAACCAAAATGCTTTGATTTAAAGATAAAATTCGAAAATCAAACGAAGATTGACATCAAAAACTATATTTCAGCTGTTTGAAATAATTATATAGTTTTATTATATGTATATTCTGTATAGATGAGAATTGAATAATAAATATTAGGAATAATAACATCTAAAAAATATCGTGATAAAATGAGCAATGAAAAATTTTGTACCCATTTCAAGTTGACCCTTTGAAAAATGAGATGAACCTGTAAAAGATTTTCGTGAATCAAAATGCTTTGATTTAAACCTAAAATTCAAAAAGCAAATTAAGAAATACATCAAAAACTATATTTCAGCTGTTTGAAATAATTATATAGTTTTATTATTTATATATTCTGTATAGATGAGAATTGAATAATAAATATTAGGAATAATAACATCCAAAAAATATCGTGAAAAAATGAGCAATGAAAAATTTTGTACGCACATCAATTTGACCCTTTAAAAAAAGAGATAAACCTGTAAGAGATTTTCGTGAATCAAAATTCTTTTGATTTAAAGCTAAAATTCGAAAAGCAAATGAATAATTACATCAAAAACTATAATTCAGCTGTTTGAAATAATTATATAGTTTTATTATATGTATATTCTATATAGACGAGAATTGAATAATAAATATTAGGAATAATAACATCCAAAAAATATCGTGATAAAATGAGCAATGAAAAATTTTGTACGCACATCAATTTGACCCTTTGAAAAATGTTATGTCCTATTCCAACGGACGTAACAAACCTAAGACGAATACTAATGTCCCGCGATCGAACGGTAAAAACAATAGTCGCCTATACATGACAAATACATCCATTATGTCACAATATGAGCATGCCGGCATACGACCGGCATAATTCATTTCATAACAAACGAAACGTGCGGCGCGTAGTTGAGTCTAATGTTTTATGCGAGCGGTGTTATGAAACGATCGGAGATTGATTTATGAAACCTCCTTCCATCGACACTCCAGGTGTCGCAACACTGATCAAGTTGGAGATTAGGCGAGGTGTGGGTGAGCAATGACTGGCGTTTGCGTTTACGAATTTAATCAATTCCGTCGAAACAATGACGCGGGAGACACTCTCCACATCCATTATGTGATGAGCAATTTTTTCGAAGCGCGCACTTTTGTGGGTCGAATAGTAATTGAGTGACATTAAGTTTGTGTCATAATTTGTGCCAAGGCTATGGCATTTTGCTTTTAACATGTGGCGTGTTTGACGTCGATTATCCATAACGTAAATATTATGGACGAAGTACGACCTACGGGATACATTGATATTATATATTGAAAACTACCATGTCATTCGATATAACATTACATCGTCTTATTACTTTAACACATTTTTAATATTGGCATTGAACCAATTCAAATAAATTCATCATATATTTGGAATAACGACTTCCCGTGTCGAACGATCGTCTTTGCAAAAGCACTTGATCGTCAAAATGATGTACAATAAGACAGATCCCCATGTCTATTGTAACACTATTTCCTCCGGATACAGCAGCCGCAAACGGAAACCAGTACAATGTTGCTAATTTACTTTGCAATAGTATCTACTATACTATAACTAGCATTCGATCGTTTGCTGATTCGTGTTAAATTTATTTTTAGTAAGCATGGTTTAATCAAAACATTTGTAATCTTTTTTTAAAAGGGGAATAGACTGAGTTTAACTTCAGGTATTTTTCGTCAGCAGTGTTAGTTTGTATTATTTTATATATATATATATATATATATATATATATATATATATATACACATACATATATATATATATATATATATATATATATATATATGTATATATTATTTTACGATTTATGTAACTAAAATATTAATTTTTTTTAATTTTATTGATATTTTTTAATGTGTGCAACGTAGTTATTTTCCAAGTTTTCTTTATGAATTTTACTGTGAATTGGGATGGAGTAATCACTTAATCACTTGTTAATGAAATTTTCTTGGAAAAAGCTATCGAATTCGTATTCTTGAACAAATGGGTAAGAAGCCTATTTGAAGGATCGTAGAAAGGACTAGTTTAAAAACAACCAAGCTCTATAATTTAATTGAGTAGTAACCGTAGTAATATCAGTAGCAAAAGCGAAACTCAAACCCGATGAAGCTAATTTCCTGGCGCCATCAGGAAATTAGCTTCATCGGGTTCGAATTTGGCCTTGGCTACTGACACTGGTACGGTTACTGATATCGTTAGAGGTTATCCTAGTTAAGCAATTTACTTGAAATTAATTTGAAAGTATGAAAAGACGAATTTGAAAATTCAAATAGTCATTAAAATATTATATATAATTACAATGGAAGAAACTAGAGCAAAAATAGAAAGGAAAATCATTGCCTGAATAATTTTTGATGTTAAAAAATATTTTTAATTATTCTTTTACTGTCTATTTTTGAATCATTCTAAAAATATCAGCGGCCATAATTTGTATTTAGTACAGATTTTTTTGGAAACACGTGTATTTACACACTAAATCCACAGTATATCTCAAATCTCTTTGAACGAACAAACGTGGTCATAATCTAATACAACATTATTTAAATACGAGATAGGTAGATAATATATAATATCTTATCTAAACCTCCAATCTATAGGTTTAAACTTTTAAGCTCAAGTCTGAAATAAAACGAAAAATTTACCGGAACCAGATTTATTGAACCAGATTAGTTTAGTGCCGGGAAAAAATTTCTTTGCTTAAATAATTTTTCCACGCATTTCTTGTGGAAAAATTATAGAATAAATTAAAAACATTTCATACTTTACTTATAAGTAAAAAAAATTAGTAATCAGTACTGTCAATTTCAATAAAAAAATAATAGAAATTACTAATTCAATACAAATAATTTTTTAGAAACTTATCGCTTATAACCGCTTACTTATAAAAAATTCACCGTGTTTTTATGATAAAATCAGTCGAAAGATAAATTCATGGTTAAACGAGAGTTTGCTGGTTGTCAAAGTTTGTTTGGACTAAGCTAAATCGAATTACGTCACTGATATAATGATGATCTACGTTATTTGAGATTAAAAGTCGATATCAAGACTGACGTCCTTTCTCTTACGCAATGCATATCATGTATGCCACACTCGTACGCGATGGTAAATATGGGATGACCTATATCAAAAAATAGACATGCAAATACGTAAACCAAAAAAATCCTCGACAAACATCAAATGAATATGGGTTAAATAATTTTTCTTTGGTGGTAACCAAAATTACAATCTTTGAAGACTTCAAGACTTTGTATATGAGGGACTTTAAGTTTTTCGTTGATTTTGGACAATTGTAAAAATCACAATTACGTGGTGATTATATTTAAATTGCATATTTTAATAACGTATTAAAATTTGAAAATAACCTACCACGCCCCTTGGTTTATATAACAACAAAAAACCTAATTCTCTCTAAATATACATATGAAGACGCTAATACTCGTAGATTTTTTAGAAATCTGTCACTTATAATCGATAAAAAGGACGTAAGTGTACTCGTGGAGCAAATTACATACTAATTTTGCTATATCCAGACGACGTTAACATTTGATTATGTGGGTATCGTAACTTACTTTAACCGGATTTGCCTAGTTTAGTGTGGTGCTAATATTCATTATGTTAGTGTATCAAGTTAATGTTTAATTTATTTATTCAATCTTGATAAAAGACATCAATAAACATTTGGATTTTAGGTTTAATCCTACTTGAACCTGTTTTAAAAATTAATCAAGTGGATATATTATTATTTTTAATGTAGGTAAATTTGTATCTGTTAACTGACGAAATGTTCAAACATGCGAAGAAGTCTTGAGAGAAATAGATTTATTGTTACAAAATTAATAATACAATGTATATTGTAGAAAGTAAGACAGCATAGTAACACCTAATTACATTTTGTTGGTCCGCCAATACTGTCAATGATAACTACACAAAGAACAATTTGAAAAGAAAATAAATAGAATGAAAATTTAAAAATTTATTTCAATTGTCGATCGTAAAAAAGAAAAAAATATATTTTCAATATGGATATAAATTGAAAGTTCATAAGAAACTTAGCTTTTTAGACGTCTTATTCTATTTAGTATTATTTAAATAATTTTATTGAAATTGAAATAATCGGCTTATAACTAGAAAGCATATCCAATCCATAATACTTACACGTTAATATTTTTACGTAATACGGAAATAAGCGTTTATTTCCTTATTGCGTAAAATTTATTAAACGAATTTTCAAGAATTTGTTATAGGTTGAATGCTCTGAGTTCAACATGAAACGAAATACTTTTTCAATTATAGTTTCAACGCAGTGATATATCCCTATTATAATTGTAAAATAATATATAGTCTAATTTTAAATCTGTTTGGTAAGGGCAGTATGAAATCTAATTCCAACGTGGCGAGGAGGGTGACACAATACTAAATTATTATGACAACCTAACAATTATTATTATAACAATTGTTATTATAACAATTGTTATTATAACAATTGTTATTATAACAATTGTTATTATAAGACTATGTACCACTATTAATGTAGCCGATATTTAATATGTTCATTAACCGATGAATCTAAAATAGAATACATTGTCAGAGCTGTTTATACCAGATAATTTTGGGATATCTCAACAAACAGAGAATTTATATAATCATAATACTACTCACAACGTATAATATTAAAACAAGCAAACCAACTGGCAAACTCTAATATAAATCGCAACTATTCACACGTGCCAAGCATCCGTATTCAAGGTGTGCTCACTACTGTAGTTCGCAAAGCTCTGGGACTAATTACAAAATTAGACTCGAAGCCAACATAGCTATCCGCGTTCGTGCCCCGCGTCATTGCGCGTTTTGAAGGCGTTTAGCAAATGCACCATATTGCCTCGATGCGTGCTTACGCTGCGATAGGCTAGGTCTGCAGTATATAGGATCATATACATCCCTGTTCTAGAGTACCATCATTGTAAGAGCCTCGAATTACAAGTGCGTGATAAGAATTCAAAATAAAAAAGTATTATTCAATATGCTCGTAAGGGAACAAAAGAAAATAAAAAAAATATTTAAATTATATTCATATTTATATCATTAATATTTAGTTAATTGAGTATGATTATGCAGCCTAATATTAATTAAAAAATTCATAGGTAAATTTTGAATTCAATGAAACAATTAATTTTATTTTATGTCAGATATTCTGTCTTCTTTTCATGTGGTAAAAGTAGTGTCATTGTTACCCTAGAAGCCCTACTCTCATTTTTTACAATATTAGCAATTACATTATCAATAATATATATTAGACTCACTGTAAACACCAGAGAAAAAAAATCAGGTTTAGAAATATGTAGTAGAGCGTAAAAATATATAAAAAATGCTGCCATGTAGTGGAGAATTATAAAACTATAATTATGACAGATACTAAAAGAAACGCATATTGCTGTTAAATAATTAAGGAGTAATCTATGGATTAACTGCTTAATTACCATGAAGAATGGCGTGGTGATTTTTATTGCAGATATTGACAAAGATTTTAAGGTACTTGTATTAACTGTAAAGTTTCATTAAAATTTATCTAGCTGTTTTTATGTGACATCGCACAGACTCGACCGCATTACCATTTTATTATTTGTGTAGATTATACAAAACTAACTAAACTTTCTCAATACATACTTTCATATTGATTACTTATCTGAACGACAAAAAAATATGTTAAATACACAAAATGCATTAATGAAAAGAATATCAGTTAAAATGCAAAGTCTCGTATCGGCCAAAGTATATCAATTATTTGTCGTTAATAAGCATTACATAAATTATGATTTTTCCATCTATCGTATTATTTAACCTAATATAAGCTCATTGCATTATATATAATATAAGCTTTTTTTACAAAGAATTTTCACAATTAAATGAAACTACGTGATGTAGTATTATTTCTTTCTTTAATTTCTTTACCACGACCTAGGTTTCGTTGTATTACAACATCTTCAGGTGAGCTATTAGTAAAGATTCTCAGTTGGGCTATATCTTAAGACATCAAAGAAAGTAGAAATAATACTACATCACGTAGTTTCATTTAATTGTGAACAATGATTTTCTAAAAAATTGACGCCAAATATATTCAATAAAGAATTTTGTAAGCATACATCTTACATATTGTTATTGGCATTGAAATACATATGTTTATTCACTAGCAATTGGCGTATTTAGGAGCCGTAATAAAGGAAAAACAACTATTTATTTATATATTTGATGTTTAGATTATTATAGTTACAGTCGCGTATGGGAACACTTTTGTTTATTTATTTTCTGTCTGTAATATTTTGTTGCAAAATTACTTTCGAAAGTTATAAAATGAATGGTCACAATAGTAATGAACGATCATAAGCCAATTCTTGTTTTTATTTGCCTATTTTAAGCATATCATGTAATAATGCTAGGACAGAAAGTTTGTCTTGAAAATGTATAAAATATTTGAAAAAAATTCAAATACAGTCGTATATATTTAGGGCCCTGCTCTAATTTTGAGGGATTTTTTTTATAAAATTATGGCGTTATTAGGAAAAGTGATTACCAAATTATTATCCATGGCTCGCCACTATTTTCCCCCGTCGATCTGGCAGTATACGGATATCATGTCGGAAAAAAAGGCTCGTCATTGGAGGCTATCCACGAACCGATTAATTTTTTGGTAACTTTATAAGAAGTAAAACGTTGCTTAAATAGACCACAAGTTATCGATTGAAACAAGTGGTTATCAGAAGAAGCAATGTCTGGTAAATACGGTGGATGGGTAAGACTTCCCATTTCAGCGTTTCCAAGTATATTTTGATGGGCTGCGCAACGTGGGGCCGAGCATTATTACGATGAAGAATAACTTTATTTTGTCTCTGCTCCCATTGTGGCCGTTTTCCCAGTAACACTCAGTTCAATCGCATCAATTGTAGACGGTACCGATCGCCTGTGATGGCTTCGCAAGGTTAGAGTAGTCCATAGTACACTACACCCTGTTGATCCCATCAAATGCAGAGCATGAGCTTCGATCGATGAATATTTGGTTTTGGTGTCGGTGTTGATGGTGTGCCAAGCTTACTTCATGATTTTTTATGTTTGGAATTATCATAGTATGTCCACTTTTATTCACCAGTGACAATACAACGCAGAAAAACTTCCCAATTTTGCCGTTGGAGTAGCTGCTCAAAAGTGAATAATCGCTTTTCCCCGTCTCTTGGTTTTATTGTGTGCAGCGCCCAATTCTCTTGCTTTTGGGCATGTAAGCATCTAGAATTAGTTGAACGATCAACTTCTAATGATTCTGCAAGTCACTTGCGTCTGACATGGGTCTTGAGTAACATCTCCAATTTTTTAAATTCGATCTGTTACGCATGTCCTGGATGTTCTTTGTTTTCCTTGAAGAAATTACCACTTTCAAAGCATCGAAACTAGTACTCACATATTTTAATCGATGGAATATAATTATTATAAGTTGCCGAAGGCAATTGATAACTTTTATATTAGAAAAAACTTTACTTAACTTCGAAAATAAAAGTAAAACTTCCCGTATATGCTGTTTTGTCGGTACATAATTTGATACATTCAATAGTCAAAAAAATATATTGTTTACACTTCGTCAAAATGACATGTATTGAAAACTAAAGAACCACATGATGATGCTCTGATATGAATACACTAAAAATATGCAAGTAAAGCCCTCTCTTAAAAATCTCTTAAAAGTCCTAAATATATATTTATGTTTATAGTTATAACCTTACAACAATTAAATAAATAAAACCGTTAATATAGCTGTAAATTTTTAGACAATGAAGACAAAAAATATAGTTTAAAAATATTCATACTAAATTTTATGTTTTAGTTCATTTTCGTTCGTATTTATAATAGATACGGATGGTATAAAAATCCTGGTTCGTTTAGTTGGTGTATCGTATTCTGAAATGGGATCTCACTACGTTATTGGTTCAGGTGAACTTTAAATTTGCTTAATAACAGATAAAGAAGCAGGCACTTTGAACGTCGGGTTTTTTCCAGGCTTATTTTTTTATTTTCAGAATTCCAAGAGAAGTAATGTAAAAAATTAGAAATATTTGCTTAGTTTTATTGGTATTGTTGCTGTTAAAATATAATTTTAATGTAATTATATAATAGTTCTCATATGTAACATTAATTGACATTACAATAGGTACTTCATGAAATTTCATGACAAGTAGCTAAATTTCCGCAATTTTTTCTAAAGAAAAAGATCAAACATTATTTCCTTGTTAATTTTCCATTTTACTAAAATGTTAAAGCCAATTTTACATATTCATATATCGCAAGTTTAAACGTAATCTGTTCAATAAATTTCGATTATATACCGCTGACAGAGAACCAGACCGATAAATGGACGAAGCTGATTCGCTAATAGGATTTTCGTTTTTGATTAATAACCATTTACAAAACGTGGATTAAAAACACGCAACACAGTTTCACCGCAAATAATTTGTTCAGTTAGTTTTAATTGCGTCACGTATTTCCTTAACTCGATAACTGTGATTGAAAATAAGTAAATTGATTCGTTGGTAGATTTTATTTTGCAATGCGAGATTTTAATGGCCTCATTTGTTGAAAAAAAATTGAAGATTATTTTTTCCTTCATTGTCTCGTAGAAATTTTAATGAAATCAATAATTTTTAACATGTATTAGTGTGGTTTGAATTTCTTTTAATGATTAGCTTAATTATTGATATAATCTTCGTTTAACATGATTAATTTTTAATGAAAATTGCAGTATTTTTACAAGTCTATGTACTTATTTCTTGTTTGTTTATTTTTTGGTATTGTTATATATAATCTTTTTTATTATTTTAATTACCATGTTTATAAATGTATACGTTTGTAGGTATGTGCATTTTTATTTATATAGACTAATTAGTTATAGTATATATTGGATGGATTGGATAAATACACAATACAATTGTTATACTTTCCAATATTTAAAAACTTAATTTATTAGTTCAATAACTTTAAACAGCGTTTGGAAGGAGTTTAATCATGTTTAATTAGTAAAATGAAAAATAGTCAGCGAATTCCCCGTATTTTGCAATATAATTACCCTCAATTGCCCCAACATCAATTGCCTTCAAATAAATGCTGCAATGATATGGCCAGAAAAAAAGGAGCTCATAACAAATCATGATAAAATATGGATACATAACTTCACTCAGAGTTCGAACGAAAGATCAATTGCCTTATTCAGGGTCACCTATTCCAAAGCAAGCGAATTCAACATTTTTTATGCAGTTTTGTTCTCAAATTTACCTCAAGTAACTCTACTAAAAACTCTACCATTTTTCCAAAGAACAAAGAACTAACACTGTTATTGAATAGTACGGTACAATTTTAATTCACAATGCGAAACCAACGATGTATTCAGGAGAGGAACTGTACAATTTTCTGTGTACTTTTTTCTGAGGCAGTTCTCAACGTCATATGGCTGTTTTACTATTAGGAGTGCAGAGGTGGGGGTGTTACCCTACTTTCCATGTATCATCGTTGGTTTATTGTCTATTTAAACTACTTGAAAATTTCGAGAGAGGATTTAATTTGGAAAATGTCATTGTTAAATTTTTGCAAAGATTAGTTGACATTCAGCTAAACAGCTTCAGTAACATCAAAAAGTGTTCCGATTTCTAAAAACTGTCTATTGAAATGACAGGAGAATACATATAAAAAAAGAATATATCTCAAATCTTCGTACTCGAAAAAAAAATTAATTTTCTGTTTGTATTTAAATTCTTCTTGTATTTTATATTTACACATTTACATTTTCCATGAAATTTCCATATTGTTTCCACTCAGCCTATATAAAGTAGCACCTACCAATATTCATAGTCTTTCCACCTACACTTATTAATTAGGTGGTTTATCGATAGCTCGAAATATTCCAATATCGAGGAGACAAAGGACCCCCCTGAACGCCAGTTCGACATTCCTTACTCAGAATTAACGTCCAAATTAATATCGTCTAGAGTAGCCAGCATACTAGTTCTGATTAGGTGCAGTAATTGAAATGTTATTGGTTTTGTTGGTGAATATCTGATGGAATATCTTATAAAGTTAGCAAGCCTCTCCTTGACCAGTAATTTCAAAAGTTAGTTCTATATGCAAAATAATGGTAACATTAATATACCAAAATTTTCGTATAAATTTATGACGATTTTATAATATATATTAGCTACTAACGTACATCCTGGATCTTGAACCTACTCGCATATCTCTGACGCAAATAATGTTTATTATTAAAAAAAGGAAATAAAAAAAATCTTAAAATTTTAGTACAAAAAATGGTGCCATGAACGCATGTAAGCTTACAAATACTAAGTTATAACTAATTTCACGTAAAAGTGAAATGTTTCAGTTTTACTCCAAATGAATGAATTAAGTAGGTAATACATACATAAGTGTTTACGTATATGGACAAAATGTGGAAGTGAGCCATCATATCGTAAATTTGCATGCACACGTGAAGTGTGCATTAGTTGCGTATGATAAATGCTCGGCACTGTATAAAACACGGTATAAAGTTCAAATAAACACTTCAAATAAATGTTAGCACTGCAATAACTTGAGAACTAATTAAAATATCGAGACAATTACTGCAACATTTTTGTACAGGTTTTTAATAGAAGTTTATGTGAATCATTGAATTTTCGTTATCTATACTTTAGTTCGAACTTCATTTTAAAAAGTTGAAGTGATTATAACCGTTAATTTAAATAATATACATAGGCCCCGTGTATAAAAAACGTGTTAAAATATGATATCTGTTCCTGCCTCATAACTCTGTTCTGCATCATTACCACACTATTTAAATGTGAGAAAGTGTATAAAGATATTCGTGTCTCCATATTTCTCACATTCGTGACATGTTAGATGTACGTATGTTTTCTAAGCTATCCGTCTTTTTCACACTTGAAACAGATCGTATTCTTTCTATTACTCAGTGCCGACGCCATTTTGTATACATTAAAAAAACCAAATTATTTCCAAATAATTAGGGTTTATTTAATATCTTGAACTTACGCGTAGGATGTTTGAAATTTGATATTGTTTATGTTTCCCGAAAAATTATATGTTGACACATTACGCACTATCTGGTGTGGACGTTTTTTGTGGGCTTATTGTAAGGTTTGGGGCCTATCTATATTATATATCAATAGATGTAAGAGATATATGTATATATATATATATATATATATATATATATATGTGTGTGTGTGTGTGTGTATGTGTGTGCGTTTATGGTTGTAAGAAATGTATGAACATAGCGAATATTGGAGGACTTTCTTTAATTTTTTAAAAATTTTATTCACGTATAATAAACATAATATTTCATTTAATGCATAATGCTGGGAAACTTATTAACCCTCTTCCCCCTTTAAACTCATTTAATTATAAAACATTATAAAAAGTGTTAAATTTCCAATCTCTTAAATTATATAAAATTTCAGTTTTTTAGCTTACACGATATAGACTTGAACTGACGGGTGTCGCTATGAGACTATAAGTGTATATACCGAAATTGGCATAGAACATTAAAATTAAGATTTTTAAAACGTTTTAAGTTTAAAACATTCGTTTACGTCTTCTTAAATGACATCAGTGGTTTCAAATAAAAATATTTTTTTTTTATTATCTAGCTAAATATACCAAACAAATGTATTGGTATAAAGTATTAATGTTAAAATTTGCAACGCAGAAATATATCCGAATAGATATGGTGGTAGAAAAAGGACGGATGATATTAGAATATTGTTCGAACGTCGATTAGCGAAAACTTGGACAGACTATTCTAATAGGCTCATTGAGAATTCACACGAAATATCTATCAATGCTTCTACTCGAACTAAAGTAGCTCATTTATCGACTTAACCAACCGTGGCCCTATATGTTATGTTGTTTCGATACAAAATTGCGAAACGCAGACACAAAGAACACCAGCAACTAAATATCCCATTGTCCCAAATCGCGTCGCATCCAAATCGCAAAAACCGCTTTCGGCGAACTACAATCGCCTCCGAAACAAAATTCCACCAATCCATTGTGCCTATTTACGCCGCTGTGCCCGCTAAATACCGCTGAAATGATATGAAGCATATATAATGTGCGGCGGGAAGCCGTATTCGATTCGTATAACAATCGCGCTGTGCCGGGATATTGTGCAGCAGTGCAGTGGAGTGTGAAGTTGTTGGGTGCGACGCACGGTGGCTGTTTACTGCAGATCTACCGCTCACCACAAAACTAATGATTGGCACGTACTCGCACTTGCCGATGGCGCGGTGCTTAGGTTGCTGCGGTGTAACGCAAGGCTGGATCTGATTAACGGTCGTCGGTTTAGGTAATACTTGTGACGCGTGCAAATACGCAGATAGGAGAGGATTTGATTAATCTTCCCTTTAATACAATTTGTACATTTTTTCAAACGGATATTAAATTTGGAATTGGAGTTTTCTTCAATTCTATTACTAGTATTTGTTAAACCTTTTTAAGATAATTAAAAACATTAGTGAGCTCAGTTCACATCTCAAGTGGATGGAAATCATGTCCGTATTCCATCATTTTATCTTAGTTCGAAAGTCTGTTCATATTTATGCCTTAGCAGCTTATAGTCTTGCACATATTACCTTTTGGATAGTCTTGCCCGTATTATCTTTTTTTACGCCTCTTAATGTTCTTTCGTTGTTAGCAAAATTTGGAATAAGTTTAATTCATACATTTAAAATATACTGTATGCTTTCGAGTTACAAAAAAAATTATCCTTAATTGCTTCTTTTATCTTTCTTTAATTGCTTTGTTCCTTAATTGATTATTAATGATCAATTTTATCAATTCTCGTTTTTTTCCTAATAATACGTATTTCATTAATTTATCTGAATTTCCAGTGAAATGACATCTTGACATTGCTTTATTAAGGAGCTTACTCTAAAGCGATTTATAGTCGACTAATGTCCACCAATTTTTGGTCAACACACATCAGTTGGATTTTATGTCTTGAATAAGTGTCAATGAAGGTTTGCTCATACATTTTTTTTCTATTATTTCTTACCACTTTCATTTTTAGGAGATGGCCAGCCTTGATTTTTCTTTAATTTTATTAATATTTTATATTGAATATATTTAGCGTTAATTTTGTAGAAATTCATTATTCACAATTAAATGAAACTACGTGATATAGTATTATTTCCACTTTCTTTAAGTTCTTTATCACAACTTAGGTTTGTTAATAGCCCGTCTCAAGATGTTGTAATTCAACGAAACCTAGGTCGTTGTAAAGAATTTAAAGAAACTAGAAATAATACTACATCACGTAGTTTCATTTAATATTTTATATTATCAAGTCTTAAAAGTATCCACATAATTATTAGTAAGTTTGTGCTAATTTAAATGGAATTGAAAAATAAATTATAATTCATACATTTTAATAACCTTTACTTTTAACATTTTTACGTTTATTCTATAATACATATTATATTTATGTAATAATATATAATAAATTTGCCTAAAGTAATTTTTCGTATAATGAATTGCAAAACTACTACTATAACATAAAATGTTAAATATTCCTTCGATTTTGGTTAGGGAAATAGTGCGTGAAATAAAAATTTATAGTAAAGGATTCCTTTTGTTCTCTATATATCCGACTTTGGCAATTACTTTATGGTTGGATTAATTTCATCTCTGACCGGAAGAAGATACCTCGTGGAAACTTGCTATTATCCTATAGATATGTAATAACACAACACTAACATATGGCTAGTTTTGGCCTGTGTTTTTGCTCGAACGGAAATGGGAAAAATTAGAGATATCACCTAAATGACCATTTGTAAGATTAAGACCATATAAACAACACTTTTGTTGCTGCGCTTAAATCTAACGGGGTTATTATAACACTTATAGCAAAACATTAAACATTTTTTGTAATAATTTTTAAAAAAAAAATAGAAATTCGTCATTTTAGAAAAAAAATAAAATTCTCGGTACTGTCAGACGTTCGCGATGTAGGCTGTGATCAACAACCCTACCGATTCCCTCACCTTCCACCTTTTCACTGCTGTTAGGTTAGGTTAGGTTAGATGCTATTATAGACTTTAAACAATCTAACCTAACAGCAGTGAAGTAGGCGTATGAAAATTCGTAGAATGTTATTTATACATATATGGTGTATAGTACACCTATGTTGCATATAGTACACCTATGTTATTTATTTAGCAGTGTGACATTTTGTACTCTACAATTTTCATTTTCATTCGTCGTCAGGTAAAATATACATATGTGCATTCTACTTCCTAATTCCCTTCATTAGAATCATTTGAAGAGGGTCCCTAATAAAAAAAAATAATCTGCTGAATTGGAGCATTGACTATATTGAATGAATGATTACATTGCATAATTAATATCCCTCTTTGTATCAATATCCTCCGGTCAACTTTACACCAAAGCTATTTAAGCTTTGGTTGTTTATCCGTTAAGACGTAACAAACAAGTAAGAGAATTAGGATCTACTGTGTAACTTATAATATGAAAAATTAAAAATATTTGTTTAACTTTTTTTACACAGTCTATATTTTAGTCACAGACTATTTTTTAGAAATTTATAGGGCAGGATCTATATAAATCTAGTAAATTTTTAGTAACTTCGTTTTGATACTCTGTTTAAAATATCTTAATAAATTTACTTTTAAAACGAAGTCTGTTTTATACATATAATTAAGATAATAAAATGTTTTAAATAGCGTTTTACTTGATGATATAAAACAGTTTAATTTTGTCTTTGGAACTTTACTTTTTGGCAAGAAAACTTCACAAACCTTTAAATCGGAAGCCTACCATGCCGCCGCATATAACGCCTTCTTCACAATGAACGAATTTGTAAAGAAAATCATTAAATATTTAATTAAGCCGAGTGTGATCGTTATAATGTACGAAGTCAACCCGGTCTGGAGTAATTCGGCAGCTCTCTGCGGGGGGCGGCGATATCCATTGTGCTCGACGCGCTCCGAGATAAACCAGTCGGCTCCATTCGATCCACTGCACGAAATTATATATATTTTAATATTTCTTATAATAATAACCGCATTGTAATAATGTACTCTTCACACTTAATTCGAGTTTCATTAATATTCATTTTATTGGAATTGTGTAAGGTGTGATGTGGCGGCCACTGACGGCTGACGTGGTAAATTAGTGCAAGGTAAAGATTACGTAATTGTAGAGCGTTTGTCGGTGAATCCGGCTTTATGATTTGGTTTATCCAATAGAGTTAAAGCAATAATTTTATTGTGAGACTGTCACCACAATAAATTTCGTTTAGAAATAGAGCTTTAAGCTAGTTCGGAGCTTTAAGCTCGTATTCTTGGATCATACTACAATACGTTTAGTTTAAGTATACGCGCCGTTTTTGGTGATCACGCGTGGGGTCTAGAACTATCCTCAACAAAGTTTAATTATATTTATAAATAATTATTGAAAATTACTTACATATTCAAACATTTAAAAAAATATTTAAAAAAATATTAATTTCTTTGGATTCACAGGACAAACAATAATTTATTGATTTTGAATGAGGTTCGCAAACATTTCTTTTGCATGTTTTACGTAATATAGCTATCTAAACTACTGCAAACATATGGCTTTACAAGACTCATTGCAATGGGTTTTATATATTCTCTACATATCGTTTTTTTTATTTGGATTAGAGCCGTCTCAAAGAACATTTACAAGAGAAATATTCAGTACAACTGCCAAGATTGCATAAGGTCATTTTCTTGTCCTACGTGAACACGAGTAACACCTTCTTTAGTGCTACTGTAAATTTCTATAATTTCAGGTTCCTTCGATTGTTGATTTACAGGCACTTCATGATGCATAGAAGATAGTAAAACTACACTTTTATACGAATGACACCAAAGTCTTGTTTCGTACAAATCCAAATAATGATGATTCAATGAGTCTTCTTTTATCAGGCAAATACTCACAAGGAATTTCAGGTTTGTTTTTTTGCGCAGAACCCACGTATGTTAGTTCCCGCGTTAACAATTCATCCACTAACTTAACAAATGTAAACCAACTGTCTCCGGTGATATTTCTATTAGTACTCCAAAATGACTCCGTAAATTTTAGTGCATTCTGAGTTGGGACTGCGAAAGGGATACTATTTTGGGTAAGAGGTTTTCCAGAGTACATAAAAGAGTTATGCAAGTACTGTATCTTTGAATCGCAAATACACTGAGATTTCAAGCCATATTTTTCAGGTTTACTTTTGATAAACATTCTGAATGAGCACCTGCCACAAAATTTCACCAACATTGTAACACATAAATATTCTGAACAAGAATAGGTCGCGTTATAATTGCCAATAAACTTTTCAAAAAATTCCCTTATCAAGGCCAGTTTGTCTGTAGATTTTCCGTCTTCTCGTGTGCTGATGCCTCAAAGGTTATATTGTAATGAATGAATAAAAATCTGTTTATTCCCATTACACCAGAAACATCTCTCCTGTAAAATCAGACGCCCATTGAATTAACATCTTCATGAATTAATTTGAATATTGAAGGTATTCTTGTAACTATTAAATTTTTAGCATAAAAGACCGTAATAATGAAATTGAATATTTAGCTTTAAGTTTTTTATTAGTACTGTTCATGATAGCCTTAATCACATCTATCTATCAACTCTCTACTGGCGACATTTCATTTTTATGGCAACAGATCCTTTCAAGCCCGCGCATTCATTGTACAATATTGTACTACTGAGTGTGAGAAGAATAGGGGAAGATTTATTCCATTTATATTTGTTCTTACCATAGAAATAGTTTCCGGGCCTTTCTTTTTCTTCCTCTTTACTAGTAGAAGAATTTTCGCTCTGCTCGATCTTCGAACCTGAAAACTGTTAACTGTGGATGGATTCTTGGTCACCAATATAGCAAAAATTATCTTCTGTATTTTTAAAATTTAAAAATTCTCTTCTATATTTTTACTTTCTGAGTCAGTAGAATCTGAAATGAGACGTGAAATATCATTATCACGAAGGTAGCGATTCATTGTTGTAATTATACTGAAATAAAATCACTTTATTAGGTTGTTGTAAATAAATAATACGGAAAAGCATGCGCAGGGTCCACAGGGACCCACCAACGTAAAATATTTACACTGTGCCTCCCCCCCCTACCCCGCGGTACACTGAGCATACCTAACATGACGAGTACACAAAGAACTCCCGCGGTACACTGATCATACCTAAGATGGCGAGACTCTAGTTAGCCAACATAAGAAAATATAAGCCGAAAATTGTTCATGGGGTCTACGTAGACCCCGCCCGTGTAATTGAAGGTTAAACCATCATGAGATAAGGAAACCTTAATCTATTTTTCATACAAAACTTTACTAATGCAGTAAAGGTTAACATTTTGGTACGACCCTCGTACCAAAATGTTTTCCCGGTTGATTATACTTTTACGTGTTTAATTAACTTTTCATTCTTCAAACTTATATTTTCTTTCTAGATTTCGAGGACGTATTCTTATGATTTACGAAAATAGACGGAAGCGGAAATAAAGGCAACAAGACGCTTTCACTAGAAGTAGAATATTGTATACACACGGCTACATGGATCAAAAACATTCGATCTATAATACGTGGATTATTTACATAGAGATATTAGGTACAAAGAAGTTTCTTTGAATGATATTGAGTACCACAGTTAGTTAACAAAACATCATTTTTATAAGGGTTTTTATTTGTTACTCATAATTTATCCAGAGAAAACCGAATATCCATTTGAGACTGTACTCGATGTTAACCTATTGTGTGTATAATAGATCCAAAATTTTATCTAGGGATATTTACTTTGAATATAATGGTAAGAATGAAAAAAAGGTACGAACTCAAAAAAAATTGTACAGTTCAGAAAATATTAGAAAACCATAAATTCCACTCCATTCCTCAGTATTATTGATACATCGAAGCAATAAAATCGATACCTCTATCGATTTTATTGCTTGATGTATCTTCACCCATTGTTAACATTTTTTTTAGTATTTGAACAAGCCATATTCAAAAATGTTTCAGAAATGTTATAGAAAATTTGTTTGATTCTATACTTCCATAAATACTATGTCAAAAAGAACGATTCATTCATAATTTTTTAGAATAAAAACCCTTTTTATCTCATATCATGTTTATTTTTAATCTGTTTTCATTTTCATCTACTAATAAACTTTAATTTTATACACAATTAAAGGAAACTACGTGATATATTATTATTTCTACTTTCTTTAAGTTCTTTACCACGACCTAGGTTTAGTTGTATTACAACATCTTTAGGCGGGCTATTAGCAAAGATCTTTGTTTTTGAAATTAACGTTAAATATATTCAATATCCAATTTTATAATTTGCATACAAATTTTTTAACATAATTTTTTTCTTATTTCTTAAATGTTGGACAATTGTCTTTAATATGCTGCTACAATATAACACGTCTAAATAATTTCATTTACGTTAGAACATTTCATAACACACGGCTTAAAGAAGTGTATCAAGTAACATTTAGCTATAATAATCTAGGAATTCAATAAATTATCATTAAGATAACTAATAACTTTGAATCTTATGAATAAAGCTGACATAAGAAAGGCGGATCATAATCAAAACCACGCCTCTTTGAAGCAAAAAACCCGTTGACAACGGACAAATAAATTATTGCAGACCAATAAAAATATTTAATTTTATTATCTATGAAGAGTTTAATATTTCCCATACCTTCTTCGTTACTTTTTTTGAGGATAAACCTACACGGAGTTTGGTAATGGGTGTGTCTTGTAGTGATAATAAATGACAATGTTATTATTTAACACATATAGCAAGACACTTTATAGTTTTGCATAAAGATTTTACATCAAACAATAATAAAAATAATCGTACGACTAAGCTTTCGTGTTTAATTTTTTTATTACAAGAACGTGTACAACTTTTTGCGATATCATTATCGTATTTAGAAATTTATTGCCGGTATAACGACGCGAATGTTAAATGCCCCATCCGGTCAGATATAATTGTAGGTGATGTAATGTTTACCAACATTTATATCTAAAATACTTGCAGAGAAAAATTTGTATGGGATGCATAAAGCAAACTCCAGAAAAATAAAAAAGTAACACAATGCTTAAACATAATAAATAATACACCTTTTATCCTCATGCTAATTACTTTGCCTCGCGTCTGGCGTGTTTCAGGAGTCGGGGAATATTTTTTGAATTACGACCTACAACGAATATGATATATTGTTAGCAAACAAAGTCCTTGCCTCGCATTTACTTTACGTTTTTACGAATGGACATACAACGTTTCTAAACCTGTTCCTTTTCATTTAAAAAATAAAAGCCCGCATTATTAATTCCACCTGAACGGAATCAAACAATGAGTATCGGGATACGTCGAGGACTGTGTGTAAACAGGATTCCTTTGGGGCGGCGGAACAGACCGCAGTGTACCGCCGTATGTTGCGGGGATATACAATTCATAAAAATATTTCAACAAATTAGTCATAGTGATATTAGTCACAGGGTGTCTATGACGTTTGTAATGTGTATATGGATGTATGTGAAGATAAAATAGTGGCTTCTAACCAGTTTTGGACCGGTTTTGTTTTTGTCAAGTTATGATATATGACTGTATCGGTTAATATTTTTAGATTATGAACTTAGCGTAGTGTATATTTATAGTTTAAGTGACAGTCATATGGTGTTTAAACGCGGATCTAAAGACACCACCCACTTTCTTACTACTTAGGAATAACACAATACATGTATGTATTTATATACGAAGACGTTTTATTAAATAGATATATTCTTATAAATGGAACAATAATTGGCTATAGGTTGTACTCATGCTCAGACTATAAGGATAGATATAGCGAGTCAAACATAGCGTGTATTGTAAAAGAGTCAGTTGTAATGAATACAAGGAAACTGAACTTGGCGAAGACTATTCGAGGGTTACTTTTAGAGCGCTATAAGCGAGCGTGTTTAGATAAAATATACTTCAAATTTTTCTTTTCGCGTTTATTACAGTTGTAACAATGTTTCGAATTGTTATTATTTTTTGTATGATATATTCGTTATGTTATATATACCTCATATACTGAATATTATAACATAGTATGTAATTACTTTCTGGAGCCATTTTATTTCCATTTTAATTATTTATTTGAAATTATACCACGAAAAATATTAACGTAGTAAACATAACAAGTTCTAATTATTGTTTAAAAATATATTTAATTATTTTCGTTCAGTAAGTTTTATGTATGGAATGAAAAAAAAAATTTAAATTTAAATTTGCCATCGGGTAAAAAATGCAATTAATTGAATATAAAATAAATAAATAAACAGATAGATTTCGCATTATTTTTTTCAGGCATTCGACATCAGAGTTCATCATGGGTGTATCTTAAATTGGCAGTTGGTTTGAGGTAACACTATTACAGTTACTTATAAGTATCATATGATTTATTTATCTGAAGCAAGAATTTAAAAAAAATTAAAGGGAACTGTGCACATTTATTGGGGACTAAACATTCTCTTTCTAGTATATGCTTGAAAGATCCTAAGGACTCTGATAGATAATATGATAGCTATCAATATGGAAATATAAACGTGTTAATAAATTAAAAATATTTATTACAAATAAATTAATATCCGCCATCTAGTGGTGAATTATAAAATTACACATTTGTGATGCTTCATTATAAAAGAAACAGATGTCGCTGTCAAAGAGTTAAGAAGTAATCTGTTAATTATCTAAGTAACAGTAGAGTTGCGAAATAACTGATAATTTCTATTTCATATTTTGAACAATCTTTTCAGATATAGAAGTGTAAAATTTCAATGAAACCATTTTGTTATGTATATATACAGCTAAATATTTTACTAGGATGTTAACGATAAATTTTATGTTTCTAGTATACCCTTTCATTCGGGCCTTGGATATTTTTGAAATATTATTTACACACAATTTTGTCAAGCATTTAATTAACATTGAAGTGTTCCGTAGAATATGGAATGTTTTATTGTAGCACAGCAATATATGGGAATACTTTTTTTGCTTATAAATTACTTAAAATAATTTAATAAATTGATTTGGATAGTTGACCCTAAAGGCATATAAACATTTATTACGGTCAATTAATGTGCGAACCATATTGAAAATCATCCAACTTTACAATTTAGGAGTTTTTTAATTATTATATCTTGCAAGTTAATCTCTTATTAATTCAATAGCTTAACCGAAGAAAGATCGATCGTCATAAACTGTTTTTTAAAAGATAAATTTAGGATAATTTGACATTATTTTTGTGATTTCCATAATTTTATTAAATAAAAATTTATTTTTGAGTAGAAGAAGAAACAATAACAAACTCTCACTTGTTCTTCTTTACTGACAAGGACGATTTATAAGACACCCAAAATTCTTTGAATTCTATGATTTCCTTGTGCATATTTTTTTCTATTTTTAAGGTACCTTTCTTTATTAATAAATGGGGGTTAATAAAAATTAGCTGCCCCATTGTCTAGAATATCGTTAGAAAGGTATTTTAAAATTAAATTTAGTTCTAATTTACCGGTTTTTATTTTTAAGATTCGTTTGCGAAATATTAAGGTTTACATTGATGTGCAATGAGACCCGTCCTCTAATTTTTCAACAATTTTGCAAAATTCAAAATGGTTTTTGGTGAGAATTTTCAAATTAAATTATTTCCTACAACTTGCTCAACAATTATGTCCTCAACTACTGAATTATATGTTGTGCAACGCTCACCAGAACTTCGAGTTCGAGTTGCAATATAAAAATTACTTTTATTTTATTTTAATGAAATTATTATAAACTATATGTTGTTAGACTATTTTATTTAGGTGTATCTATTGCTATAACGTCAAAAAAGTTTTATAGTTTTTATATTTCACTCCTCTCCTGAGATTCCTTCCGACCTTATTAGTTTTTACTTTGCAAGATTTACTGCTTTTCTCAGTATGAATTAACATAATAATGCAACAAATACGGCCGTCCATACATTATTTCATATACTCGTATAAAATGTTTCGAAGCGAGGAGTTAACAAATTACGTATGAAATCCATGAACTTTATTACTTGCGTTCGTAAACCAATCCATGCACATTCATAAAATTATCATAAGTGCGATGTTTAACTACGTCATAAAATAAAATTTTCTTAATATAATAAGTGATTTATGTATGCGATTCCAAACACCATCAACGTCTATAAACTAAGATGCTCTCTCGGAGCCGCTCTCCGTTGACTTAGAAAACTCTATAATAGGACACACGCATAATATCTCTTTACACAAGTGCGGTGATTCCTATTCACGTGAAAGATAAACGTAACCGTTATTGAAATTCAAATTGAATCGTTTTATTTGAATGTTGAATGTTGTGTCCGTTCCGTTTCTGGGAATCAAGCGCATATGGTGTTTGAGTTTAGTACCAGCCACTTAGCGTATTTGACTTGTAAAATGTTTTATTTATTTCGACCCTATGCATAAATATGTCCTTAATCTGATCTAGTCTCGTGTCAATATTTTTTCTAAAGCTGCACTACTGTGTAGCTTTAAGAAGTTTTACTCATTCGAACAAGTAGTAAAATTTAATTACAAAAGAAATTAATCAAATTGAAATTGAATGATTTTATTTGAATGTTGTGTCCGTTCCGTTTCTGAGAATCAAGCGCATAGGTGTTTGAGTTTAGTACCAGCCACTTAGCGTATTTGACAATTTTTTTTATGTGGTCGTAGATCTTGGTATTGATAATAATTTCAATTTATTCCCCTAGCCGTACCTAGAAAAAGGGTTTTGACGCGCAGTAAGTCAGTTAGACAGGCAAAAAAGCCATCCTATAAGGGTTTCTTTTTTTATTCTGAAGTACAGATGTTTAAAATCATGTCAAGCACGAGTAGGACTCGCGTTACAAGGGTTCACTTATAAAAATCTAAGGGTACATAATATATCTATAGAAAACTATTTAACACAACACAACGTAATTTGTTATATAATATAACTTTCACATGCGTTAAAACATAATCGCTTTAATTTTCCGACAGCTTTTGGTAGACGTTTAAAAATCATATTATTTCATCATTTTAAGTTGAGTAGTTTCGGAAATAAGGGGGAGGTGACATATTTTTTCATACATTTTTATAGTATTGTATATCTCTGAATACATCTTACTTAAAATTAAAAAAAAAATGTTTTCAAGTCCCCAGGATTAGCCCTTTTCAAAGATGTCCTACATTATATGCAGAAATTTTAAAAAAATTAGAGTTAAATTACTATGTTTCTTATTCTACTCAAAAATAAATTTTTATTTAATAAAATGATGTAAATCACAAAAATGACCGACATGTCAAATTATCCCAAATTTCTCAATAACTGTTCATTAATACCGGTCTTTCTTCGGTTAAGTTATTGAACTAATAAGAGATTGACTCGTAAAATTTAATAATAAAAAACTCATAATTTGTTTTCTTTCCCCTACCGGAAGAGATGGTTTTCAATATAGTTCGCACATTAATTGACCTGAATAAATTTTTATATGCCTATCCAAATCCATTTATTAAATCATTTTAAGTAATTTATAAGCAAACAAACGTATTCCCATATATTTCTGTGCCACAATCAAACATCAGGTATTTTACGGAACACTTCAATATTAATTAAATGCTTGTCAAAATTGTGTATAAATAATATTTTACAAATATTTTTGATAGCTATTGAGGTAATATATTTTTTTAATATAAGAGTTTCAAATTTTTATGATAAACGGTTTCTGAGAAAAACGGCTATGACCAACAGGCAGACAGAGATGTGAGTGACCTTACGAGGATTCCGTTTTTCCTTTTAGGGTACGAAACCTGAGAAGATAGGGAAATGTTTTAAAATTTTGTCTCATAATCAGAGTATGATTAGTCTTCATAACTCGCAGAGTTAATGACTAAATCGTATATGATTTAATAACAGTTCTTGAACAAAAATATATACACAGACTCCGCTTTTAATGCGATTTAACTATTAGGACGCCCGTAAGCTTTGGAGTGCACAATATCTTTCCGATTAAAGTAGTCAGGTAGTCTGATTTAATCCCATAAAGCTCTAAGATGGGTTTACCCAAAATATGCTGGAATATTTTTATATAAACCCGCATGCAATGCATCCATGTGAACTAATGTAACGTGACATATTCGCCGGTTTTAATTTCGTTTTATTCCTTTGATTCGGCTCCTTATTCATGAAGTGAAACTTTTATCGTTCACATGTATAAAATAGAATTTTGTTTTGTATATTTTTAATTAATTAATTATATAAAAAGGGTAGTGGTGAAAGTCCTAATCGAAATTACAAGCAGTGAATTTTTTACAGATAAGTAATGTTTCATATTATTTTGTGTACTTTTTTCAGCAGATTCCCACAATAACTAAATTTTAAAAACTCCATTTGTTTTTACAACAATTTATAGCATAGTTTATTCTATGACACGTTTACACTGTTAAAATTGTTTGTGTAAAAACAGTTTATTACTTTCAATTATTATGTGTACAGGAATAATAAAAAGAAATACTATTTCGCTTAGATTTTACGTTGCAAAAAAAACAAAAAAGTAAAGGAAATGAAAGATCTAATTCTGATCAGAGTAGCTGCTCTAAAATATTTATATATATATATATATATATATATATATATATATATATATATATGTATATATATATATATATATATATATATATATATGTATATATATATATATATATATATATATATATATTTATATATATTTATATGTCTTAAACTGTAGCATCGAAAGGAGAGTTGATAAGCGCATTTTAAATAGCCTAACGAAGAAATCGTTTACCAGAACGGATGTACTTTATTTACGTGAGCTGCAATAACTTATTAACCCCGAAAAAACATTTGTTGGATAAATTTTGACATTCAAAATGGCATTAATGATCTTCGAGTTGGCCGGTTACGTTTCCAAAATTTAAAATAGTATTTCCAAAATTGTATATATGTTTGCGATTTCATTGTCAACATCGAAAATTAACATTCATGCAGAATTGGATACTTTTTTATTATAAATCCTTTTTAATAATTTGTATATAGTTTTATCAAAATTAATATTTAAAATTGCATTATATATAAGTAGTTTAGAACTAAAGGGAAAAATAAACATATTATTAATTATCATATATTTTCATTTACATTTTAAGAAGCCATCTATCTTATAATTTTTTATTAAAATTATGTAATTCTGATTTTAATTATATGTTAAAATGAATTTTTTTAAATTTTAGATTTTCTACAAGATATTTGAAAATATTTTCGAAATAACCTAATCGTTTCGGTTAATATCAACAAAAGCTTATACAATTAAGTCTATTTCATAGGTACGACAGAGATAACTGTTTGGTTAAAACGAAAAATACGGAATGTAGATTAAAAAATTACAGCAAATTTTTGGT
Organism: Druceiella hillmani; assembly: GCA_039881145.1. Taxonomy (NCBI): domain Eukaryota; kingdom Metazoa; phylum Arthropoda; class Insecta; order Lepidoptera; family Hepialidae; genus Druceiella; species Druceiella hillmani. The sequence goes on along the minus strand of JAYKKI010000048.1, from coordinate 4,329,373 downwards.
CTAAAATATCAACAATAGATGGCAAACGTAAAAGCCTAATACTTTAAAAAAAAAGAATTTTTGAAATCGGTTCACAAATGCCCGAGTAACGAGTTAATATAAAAAAGAGTCGATTTGAGAACCTTTTTTTTGAAACTCTATCTGTGAAATCAATAAAAATTATCTTTTTCATGATTAACTTATGAAGAAATAATTTTCACAAAATAAAAACATTTTAAGAAACATTTTCATTATTATCTCTCCTCTCGTAAAATAATTTATCATCTGTAGTTACATTAGAGATAAAAAAAATTTATGTTATCCATGATACATTTAATATGAATCCATCTGGGTGTGCTTATATACAAAAAATCGTGCACAGATAAACATACATAACGATTAACACTTATTCCTAACGTTATTGAATAATAGTAGAAATACGCACAATATAACTTAAGTTAGTAGGAAAAGATTGTTCCTGTAGCATAAATCCGTCAAATTTATATAATATTTTGTTATAAGTTTGAAAGAAATAAAATTAGAAAGAAAATTACAGTTTTACTGTACTTACAGTCAGAAAGCCTAAGTGTGTTCTGAACTGACAGTCAGAAAGCCTAAGTGTTTCTTCCAAATTTTGTTGGCATTTTTTATTGACGCCACTAAGTTACATAATTCATTGGATACAAGTTTCAGAAATGCACCGTCCACATGCTTTTTCAATAGTCATTTCTAATAACCTCACTCTCACTATTATCCCTCGGTTCACATCCCATTTTCTTTTTGCGTCGCCCCTTTCTTACTTCTTGGACACGTCAAATTTGGGCTATTCCTTTTATAAATATGCATTGATATACACATATTCCTTCTTATTTATACTTAAATATTTAAAAAAAATTTTGTTTATTTGACGTAAATCATTACTTTCTAGCGCAATAAATATTTAATAATATCTAACATTATTAAGTAAGGAGAAAAATATATGATATTTAGTTAAACAGATTGTCGATAGATGGCGCTCTTTACAATATAAACACTTTTGAGAAATAATATATAGAGATAAACTGTGGTCGGTTACGTAGTAGCTAAAATCTTTTGCAGTCTCTTTTAGAGTTCTTTATTAGAAACTGCTGGACGTAGACACTTGCAATTTGACATAGTTAAACACGCATATAATAGCTAACGCCCAAAAATATTGGTAGGGAAATTGTAAACGGGGCAAAATGAGTTCTCGATATTTTTAAATTTCTACATATAGTTTTAGGTACCGTTAATAAGTAAGTGTTAATAATAAGGGGTTTGAATATATTTTTCTCATAATTTTAGGTAGTATATATATATATATATATATATATATATATATATATTACTAGATTTTATAATTTTTTCAATGATAAAATCTAGTAATCTAGTAAATCTAGTAAAAAGACTTTAGACGTAGTAGATTTAAAAGTAATAATAAAACTAATTCTAACAAAGCTAATTCCACAATAATAATAAAGCAAATTCAACGAGATGAATTCGTCGTTGGAGATAATCTTTAATAAAAAAATACATTTTTGCTGAGTTAAAATACCGTTTTTAAGCTATTGAACTGCGTAAAAAGATATGTTTTAAAAATGCGACAATATAAATTTTTTTGTGTCAATAACCAATACCCACACAATACTCGGCATCTCGTATTTATTTTCCACAATCGTTATATGCATACAAAAAAAAGTTATCCGAAAACACGCCGAGCACAATGCTGACATGATTCGAAATGTCCATTAAAGAAACGGTGTGATGTCGCAAGGTGCGCGCGCGCTGCCCCGCGTGGTCTGGCCGTACGTTAGTGTACACGAACGTACGGCGAGTCGTGCTACAAAAAGACCCATTATATAAAGCCAAATTGAACAAACGCGTCGCTGGTATACCCCGCCTGGACAAGGGTGATAAATTCAAATGAAAGCCGTCGAGATAACGCAGTCAGACTCGACCTCCTTTTCGACACTAATAAAATCTTGTTCGGGGCGAAAACACCTCCAGTACCCATCGCCCTATCTATGTTGGACTTATAATAATGAGGAGAGCAAAATGCAGTTTTGTAACATTTCAGCGTGCAATCGTGAGCGCTTCGGGCACTTATCGGACACCGCTGACTGTGTTGTGCGGCTAAAGGTGAACAAGGGTGAACATTATTAAATTTACGATACGAAAATTGTCTGATACACGCTGTATCGCGTGACGTCGAACGAATGTGAGAGAAAAAGAGATTTCTATATTATGGTAAATTTTTATCATTCTGAATAATCAAACTGAGTTTTTTTATTCTTTTAATATTTCTGATTTTAAAATATCAATTTAAAGTGGTTAGATTTGACAAACACAAAATATCGCTTTCGATAGAAAGATTTTTTTTTAAATCCACGCATAGAACGCAATCTTTGTATTCTTAATTAAGGTTTTCAAAGTTTTCAATATATTTATAGCTAAAATAAAAGAAAAACTTAAATCATATTAAACCACATTAATAAAAAAATAGTTAAAAAAACCTGTATTTCATACTCACCGGGTTACACTTTACAGTATTACAAAAGGCTTAAATTCCATAATTCATTCCTTTATTCCTGATAGGCTTAAATTCCATAACCATGATAAGTTGCAGCATATTATAGCTTATAGGCTCTATAAGCTATAATATGCTGCAACTTATCATGGTTATGGAATTTAAGCCTATCAGGAATAGAGGAATACATTATGATACAAATATACTATTCTGTAATGTCAGCAAGTGTGCCTAAAAGAAAAAGTTCGATTGCAGGCGCCAACATGGTAATTTTGAACCTCGCCATGATATGCGAACCTGAATGTCCTGAAGCCGATTCTATCCAAAATCTGACTATAAAGGAAATATGGTTCCAAACAAAGAAATAATAGGATGGACTGCTGGATTTTAATAAAATATAGTGTTATAGTTTAGAAAATATATTTATACTATTTCATATCATATCTTAATTAATTGTTTATTTTAATCTTATTTTACTTAAGTAGACAGTAGTTTAGTAGTTCTTTACGTCTCAATAACAATTTGTGAATTGGTATTGAGACGTAAAGAATTACTTGTCATATTTAATAGTTGTTTTTGTGTTTGTAAATATTATTCAAGACAGGTAAGCATGCAAACATACACACACGCTTTTTTATATTTGACAGTGTTAATATTTGAAACAAAGTAACCGTTCAGAATTTGATAAATATTTCATGAGATTAGGAACAAAAAATATTAAATTATAAACTTTTCCATAGTTCATTATTTATGACGCAGAAAATGGAGTACAATATTTTAGACAATAGTCAATTTAAATGAAATCTTTTAACAATACAGTTATCTGCTGTTAGTCACGTGGCATATTTTGACGAGATAATTGAGTGAATTACTGCATTATTATATGAAATATTATTAAAATGCAGATAGGATATTTCTGATATAAGGAAGTTTATTTATTTCACTTTTTCTTATTCATGTTAAAAAGCGCGTAAAACATCATTTACTATTTTAATTATCGTTTGTATAGTTCAATAATATGCGTTATTAGACATGTGCTAATTTCGATTGGTGTAAACACAAGAATATAAAATAAAAATTGGAAAGTTTATATTTATAAAGTTTTACACTACGAGACTTCCTTTTATTCAAGGTAATTATTTCTACATTCAAAAGATAGTTAAGCAATCTGTAGTCGTTAAGAAGTAATACCGTGAATTAAAGGTTACAGATTGGTGACCTTTCGTTTGAATTGAAGGTGAAAAAAAAGGTAAAACAATTAACCATAAGTCAATATTAACAAATCACGTCTAAGATACATCACCAAACGGTGATCTAGACGTAAAAGTTTAATTAATACAAATAGTATTCGATTTAATTTACCACCGTCCGTTATAAATAAAACGTGATTCCCATGGACAGTTACGCGGAGTGACCGCCGTGTAATCAAGTGGTGCGTTAATGTTGGATTTAACGAGCGACTCATATCTCTTTTCGCCCACCCGCCTTGGTGTCTGGAATCCAGTAGCATTTCGTCAAGTCTCTACTAAGTTTTACGTATTAAGTGCTGATGTTTAGTCGGTTGGCAAATGTTTTAAATGTATCCTTTTTTAAATGGAAGAATTGAGTTTTGGAAACTGTTATTGCAAGTTAAGTAAACTCAATAATATTAATTGCATTGTAGCCTATAAAAATGTCGGAGAGAGAAGTATTGAGCAATTTTTTGGAATAATGTGAGAAAAGGTACGATCAAGACTAAAGGCAAATTAAAAAATTATTGACGAATAAAAAGAAATTCAAATTGTTGTAAAAATTAAAAGAAATGGAATGCAGTGGCAGCAGTGGTTTAGCCAGTGTTCTAAAATGTCAAAGGAAGCCAGGGTCAAAGGAAGACGAGGTAAGGTGTAACAAGAAGAATATCAGGATTGATAAGAAAATTAATTTAATTTAGCAATAAAAATAATGTTCATATGGAACATAATTGTTTAAGTCCAAGGTTAGAAATTTATTAATAAAAAAATTAATGTATTTTTAAAGACAATGTGTTTCACAATATTTGTTTAAACTATTTTCTTTATTTTTAATGTTTTAAAGTAATCTAATAATTGGAAATATTATTAAACTTTATTTTGCTACGAAATGGCTTGGATATTTTCGCTAATTTATAAATATATCAAATGCAATGAGTAGAATGTAGAAAGTGGAAAATCAGTCATGAAGCAATGTAATATTTGTACATAAAAATAATTTGTACTTGGCGCAGTCTACCAATATAAATTTGGAAACTTTATAAACTTTCCCTAAACGAGTTTTAGTAATTCACAAATTACGGTATTTTTGTATGTCATGCAATATCTCAAAAAATCTTGCTTCTGTTCTTGTGGCATTTTTTAAATTTCAATCTTTATGTTATAAGTATATTTACATTTTGGGAAAAGCAAAAATAAAAATCTACTTATAACAAACTTAACGTACTAAAATCAAGAATAACTATGAAAAGAAACAACCATTAGTGCAGCGTGCTATCGCAGTGTTATGGTACTCATTATGGAATCCATCAAGAAATTTAATTTGACATTTCGACATCTTGATTATAGACCAAATTCAATTATAATTTTAACTCTCAGGGTCATAATCAAAATGAAACAAAAAAATGATGTCATAGTTTTTTCTCCTGTTCGTTGAGTATAATAACATGTGATTACATCTTAAAATAAAAGCTGTCAAGCACGAGTAGAACTCGCGATCCGAGGGTTACGTACACATTTCGGCACTCAATCAATTAAGCGTGCATAATATTTCTATTATACTATTTGCAAACATTAATTTTTCGAAACGTAATTACACGAGTAATTATATTGCAGTGTATTATATACTATGCCTTTCTTTCACAGGCGTAAAAAATGTTGCATATTTGTAAAATTATAAGATCTAAGATAGATAGCTTTTATTTAATTTTCTAGTCAGATTTTACCAACCCTTTTTTTCATGATTTTTGCTTCAGTAGTTTTGGAAATAATGGAGGCAGATTGCCATATTTATGCATATTTTATAGAATATATTTTTAAATGTGCAATTCAAAATTGAGAAAAAAAATTTGTATGTATTCCCTAAAACAAATATTTTAAAATGTTGCGTCACATGATATATAAAATGAGATAAAATATTTTTTAAGACCTTTATTTACCTCACCTTTAATTGTCATATTTTAAAAGTTGGTGGTTTAATATATGGAATATTTTAGAAGTTGGTGGTTTAATATATGTGAAAAATGTTTGAGGTGTAATGTCTACTTTCAAGTTTCTATGTCGCATCGTTTTTCCCAAAATCGGTTTTGAAAATAGAAAAAATTAAATATATGCCTTTTATATCTTTCAATGGCGTAAAAATATGAGGAATATTTAAAAAACTATGAGACAGATAATCATCACTATAGTTTTACTACAACCCTTGCGTGGGCTTCTAGAAACCAATGTTTTTCATAATTTTATGTTGTATAGTTTCGAAAATAAAGAGGAGGGGGACATGTGGTTTTGCATATTTTTCAGTATATCTCTATAGATATAATACCGAAAAATTAGGAAAATAATATTTCCGAAACTGTTAGTACTAGTTTTTTCAAACGACACTATATATAGAAATGAAAAAAAAATCGCGTAGTTAATTTGTCCGCCCTATAATTTCTACATGAATATTTTTGAGTTTTAGCCATTTCGATATGAGTTTTAGCCACTGCGATATAAGCTTTAGCCATTGCGATGTGAGCGAATGTTTTATTACTGTGCCAAATTAAATTTTTTTTTACATCAAGCGGTTTCTAAGAAAAACGGCTGTGACAAACGAACGCACCGACGAATAAGGGATCATATAAGGGTTCCGTTTTCCCATATATAAGGTACGGAACCCTAAAGACGATTGTTTAAGACAAAGAATTTTATATGAATTTTAGAAACTATCATATTTTATATGATGACCTGAGCATTTCATTTACAATGAACGTGGTTTACTTAAAGAAAATTTACTATAACGTAGCATCGCTTTAACGATTTAAATAAATTCGATAGAGTTCACATCTCTCCTAAGCTCCATAATCTTTTCGATTCCAACTTTACAGCTTAAGATGTGCCCGCTCCTGGTAGACACGTGGAGTTACTACAAAGATTGGAAGCGGCACGTGCACTGGAATTATGCATATTAAGTATTATTTAATCATTTGGATTTAATTTACTATATGTCTACAAGTTTTATTGTTAAATATTGCACCGGAAAAGTCACGTTGCTTATTCCAAATTTGACTTAAATAATTACAATTTAGACAACATTCATTAAGCATACGTAAAAATATTCTGTAGGAAAGGAGATTCACATTTTTTAATAAAAAGAAAATATATCGTATTGCTACAAAACTTTCCTAAAACATTTCGTTTTAAATATTCATATCCCAAAGCTCAGCTTATTTGAGACTTATAAATATCTAGTACAAAAATTCTTACAATATTTTGTAAATATCTAATATTAACAAAAATATTGCCTTCTAGGAATCTTGGATTTATATTTTTCGTATTGTGCCTTATTATAGAATTTATGTAATTAATAATATTTATTTAAATTAATACTATATTCAGGGTCTTTAAGAAAAATGTGGATATCTGTAATTAAAGTAATTAAAATAGCGTTAGATCATAATGGCGGTGACGTCTACCTAATATTATTTTCCAATAATTAATTTTTTACTTTCTTATTAGTCATTAAATTTTTCGATTATCTGAAGCGATTATAATATTATTACAACTTTTAATATTTTATATTATAAGTCGTAAAGGTAATTCGTTTAACCCATTATTTAATAACCTGCCAAAACTCTTTTGTTGCCAAAAATATTCCATTACTACCTTAACAGAAAAGAATAGAATCAACAGCAAATTACTTGAAAGTAATTTAATTTGAAATGCCTTTAAGTTTAATAAACTGGCCTATAAATAAAAGGCTTTTATTTCATTAGGCATTTGTTTGATTTACATTTAGAAACGATGAAATTTTTCATGTTTATGTCAAAATTAAAATTAAACTATAATTTTAACTTAATTCCCCTTATACAAAGTATCCTTTTCCATTTAATTTGAAAAAAACTAATGTATAATAGCAAAAGAAAACGTATTCTAAATGGCCGAAGCAACTATTACGTGATTCCTTCTCCACGACTGCTCCTTACTCGTTAACAGTTCCAAGAAAATCGATATTTTTATACGCCCACGTTATAAGTTTGCTTTTATTGTCGTTTCTACAATTTTTCATGTTTAGTTCTTGAGTCGTCGCATTAACATGACAATGGAGAACGTGAACGGCCACACTTTGATTTCGTTGCGTTTAACGTCGTTGGACTGTAAATATGCCTTAAGATATGTATTAATATTTTACATAAGTTATGATTAATCTGTGCTATATATCAAAGTATGTATAGATAATCTGGTATTTAGTACTAGGCTAATACAGGCCGTTTAGCTTCGTTATCTTCGGAAAGAGTATATTACCTATTCTTGGATAAACAAAATTGATAAAAGTGTATCGGATTACTTGTGGTTAGTTTATTCTAATTGATTAGTATGTGAATATTTGACAATGAAATTGCATTTAAAAATTCAAATAAAACGTTATTCTTAGTTAATAAATGGTGTTATTGATTACTTTTTAATGAAATAAAAAAAAAATTAAATATATATATTTATATGATTTATTCGTTTTGCTAAACGTTATACCACTGCAGGGAAATAACTAGCATTGAGAGATTTTCACTTCGAATATTACACTTCTCTTTTTTCCTGGAAAACTTTTGTTCTCAAGACATTGAACATTAATCTTTATCAAGAATTTTCCAGGCTAAGCCAATCACAATTATGCTGTATTTCCTAAATTATATAGTATGCTATGTATGTGTGATTTATACTCACAAGTATTTCAAACATCGATCATTACTCATTCGTTATCTATATATTAATACGTGATGAGAAAATTTTATATCCCATTTTAAGCATATTGCGTGCAAGGAGTGTGAGATTTGGCATAGTTAAAGATTATATGGGGAACGAGTGCAACAAGCTAAAATTGATATATATACTGAATGCATGCAATAAGCTAAAATTTATATATATATATATATATATATATATATATATATATATATATATATATATATATATATATATATATTACTGAATGCATTGCATGTAAACGAATAGCGTTCAGGCTTAAAAATTCAATAAACTACGGTCAAATTTCGACCACAGGACGACCACTTGTAAGCAATTAAACCAGCTTGAGAAATATGATGGCGCAATATTTTTAAATTAATATTCTTATCCACGTGCTGTCATTTTAGCCTTCACAATATTTTTAAAACTTTTATTGAGTTTTTTGAGTTAACCACGTGCTTCATTTGGTAATAATTTATTAAAGTCTTTTGATCATTTTATATCCCACTTAGAAAGGAATTTACGACGGATTTCGATAAAAATTTAGAATTTCAAGCCTAGCCCTACTCATTTTAGGGACCATGTTTCGAAAGTTTGTTCATTGGAGTGATTAAACGTAATACCTATCAGTGCTGAGCAAGCTTACTTTATATCGAGTATTTATTTGAGCTGTAGCACTTATTTGAGTTAAATTATATATATATATATATATATATATATATATATATATATATATATATATATATATATATATATATATATAAGCATTAGAAAGTACTCTAAGTGATGAATAACGAATAGGACAAAATCATTAGACTGGTAGATTAGTCTCATCAAATAATGAACATGTGTTGTATTTTACCTTGCAATAAGTTACAGCTAGTTGTTGACAAAATAAAGTACGGACGAAATGCCGAGAAAAAGATGAGATTATTCTTGAAGATTAGTGCCATATTATACAATGTATTTAAAGGATGGTAGGAAAATTTCTAAAACATAATGTTCTAATCGCTGAATAATGTATTAAATAGCACAAATTAATCAAAACTTGAACCTAAAATGTTAACATATTTCTTACGGATAAATATATTACTGAACAGTTTTTTTTTTACTGAAGGTTCCTCATTATTTAATACTAGTGTTGTTAATCGCTCTCAAGAACATACAAGTGAACGATTATTATAAGCCAATAATATTTAGTGCTTATGAATATGATACCTTTGCAACAATGAAATTGACAAAACGTCAGTAATTGATTGGAAAAGCGAAATTATGGTATTGTGAGCCTCAAACGAAAGGAATTTACGCTTGAATGGTTTTATTTTTATTCATTGCATATTTTATTTAGCAAATTGTAGCACATTTTTTCGGGTCAAAAGTTAACCGACACCAGAATAAAAGTTAAAGAACTAGTACTGAATTTCATGTAATTTCATATATCCTAGGACACTTTCAGGATCAACGCAAATCTAAGGACACCTTACTAGTTGAAATAATTTTAGTAGTTTAGTCTGTACGAGGGAACAAACTTACTTATGTACATAGCACTAAATTTATATAACCTTGGATACCCTTTGGATCAAGACGAATCAAAGACACCTTGTTTGTTTGAAATTATTTTAGTAGTTTGGTTTGTAGGAGGAAACAAATTTACTGACATAAATGCATACATATATTACAGACATAACGTGTGAAATTCATAACACTTTCTCCTTTGTAGTCCAGAAAAATAATCTGTAAATCGTACTCAGCTACTCGACCGATATTTGAAGAATTTTTCGTATATGTAATATGAAAATGAATGCAGCGTACTTATTTATTCGGAACTTGATTAATTTTTTTTTGTGAAAACAAAATTATTATTAAATGCCCTTCGATTTTCCCTAGATGCGAAGCCGCAGGTCAAAGCTGGTAAACCATAAACAAAACTTTAAAAAAATGAGAAAATAAACTATTACCCTAACACATTTGTACGGTAGTTTTTAGGTAAACCCTATATAAACGATCTACATCTATTCCGCTGAAAATAAATGTTTAAGTCAGCTTCGCGTAAACTTTAAGAAAGAAAAAGTATACAGTGCCAAATAATATTGAAATTGCAAAAGTTCATACTCGAACAGCAATAACTTTCAACTTTCCATTAATCGAATGTTCAAGAGACAAATCGAATCCATTATAATCCCAACTGACGAGTCTATAAACCCGACTCCGCGCAGCGAGCAGACTGCGACCGACAACGAAATTAATTTCACCGTATAATACGCTAATACTGTTTCCTATTCTTGGCTTTATTTATAAGAATAAACACTTAAACGTTAACAAATGTCAGTCATTTATAAAGCAGATAAGTCGGCGATATTGTTGTATTCAATTTGTTGGCAGCCCGCTCGCAGCGAGGCCGGGTGATGTATCTACCGTAGTTTTGTTTACTTGCGCTTAGATGCCCGGAACTTTGTCTCGGAGAGGAGCCGAGCTCATAATGAAAATGGAATTATTATTGAAACGAGTTGATACTATCTCGACTGGCGGTTTTATGGGTGTGTCGCGTGGTATAGTAATTTTGGTATAGATATTGTCCCAATCTCCGTAAGCGTGAGGAATCAATGTGATACAATGGGTTATTCAGATAGACAATTTTAGTTACTATGCTTTTAATGCTCTATAACGACATCGTTACACTGGAGCACTTATGGTCTTATGAACGTTTTTTATTTAACTTTCGTATTATTTGTGATAATATTAAAAAATCTGAAAACCAAAACTTTGGGGACGCGGAACTATTTTTAAATCAAACAAAAACTCATTTTCAGCAAATCTGGTGGTTTCACCGAGTGGAATTCGAACTGTGAGTGTCCCGTAGACATTTAGGCATTTATAAACATCTAATAGTACATTACGTTCCTATTAAAATATTAACAAAATTTTATTTTTTAGGGAGAAATATTTTAATATTTTTTCATGTGATATAACTAAAAATTAACGATTTCGGATTTTTCTCCTTTACTTGTGCTGCTAAGCCTTAGTTTTTTTCAAATGTCAGGATTCTAGATCAACGGAAAGTAGCTCATGGGTTTGATTTATTTGCGGGTGATTTGCCATTCATATGCAATATGACCCTATTTTTAGGATTCTTCTTGATTGCATTGATTTTAAAGCTTGAATTACTGCTTAAAGGGACTTAAGACCTAAGTATTTTTTAATATTAATTTCTACTCATACCTCTACGCGTTCCTGACAAAAAGGGTTTTGACAGACCGACAGACGGACAACGGAGTGATGCTATAAGGGTTCCTTTTTCCTTTTTGGGGTACGGAACCCTTAAAAAGAAAACTTTTCCATCAAGAGAATAAATAATGAAGGAGAATATTTTTAAAATTTAAATATGTCTCGATAACACAGATTAAACCTTGTAAATAACAGCTTCACCTCATTTCAAAAATAATAATCGAAAATATCTGAAAATGTAGATTTATCTTATATACATAGAATGTCATATTCTATGTATATAGAAAAGACATAGAATATGGATTTAGAATAATGCCAAACTAATAAAACTAACACTGTTCTAAATTTCACTAGTTTATTTGTTATAACTAATTTAGTTCTTATACTATTTGAAGTGATGTTACGACTATAATATGAGTAATCGGAAAACATATAGATATTTAAACGCCTCCTTTTGAAATATGTTAAAATTTGTTAATTTTTTTTTATAATTTATGTATTTTTATTTTAAATTTCACTAGTTTATTTGTTATAACTAATTTAGTTCTTATACTATTTGAAGTGACGTTACGACTATGGGTAATCGGAAAACATATAGATATTTAAACGCCTCGTTTTGAAATATATTAAAATTTGTTAATTTTTTTTTCATAATTTATGTATTTTTTAAATATCCACTTAAGTTGAGGTACAAAAGCCAATTATTTTATATAATTTTATTATATATGTTTTTTATATATATATATTTTTGTTTATATAATTTTTAACGAAAAGCGAAACAAAAGCTAGTGCGGAAAGTTTGTGATGGTTAAAATGATTTTTCATTCAACGCGTCGGTGTACAAGCATTATTAAGTTACATATTATCGTTTTTTATTAATAATATTGCCACAGTTAGAACTAACTTCCCATTAATGTTAATACGTTATGTACACGCTTCAGAACAATGTAATATTTAATTTACATATTACAGAATACCGGTGTGAAATTTTGTGCTAATAGTCGCCTGTGATAAAAAAGCGGCCAAATACGTATTGGAGTCCCGCACGAAGGTTTCCGTAGCACCAAAAAATATTAAACTTATAAGTTTGTATTTTTAAGTCATTGTGAAACACAATTAAATGAAACTACGTGATGTAGTATTATTTCTATTTTCTTTAATTTCTTTACCACGACCTAGGTTTCGTTGTATTACAACATCTTCAGGTGGGATATTAGCAATCTTTGCTAATATCCCATCTGAAGATGTAATACAACGAAACCTAGGTCGTGGTAAAGAAATTAAAGTAGAAATAATACTACATCACGTAGTTTCATTTAATTGTGAATAATGAATTTCTACAAAATTAACGCCAAATATATTCAATATTCAACATTGTGAAAAACAAAGTTATTGCTGCCGTCGGTACCAAAAATATCCCATATCTCAAAAACTACACAAAATATCTTAAACAAACCAATTTTCATTAAAAAATTATTTTAAGTTTTATTACCTTACTTTTTTTAGAATTTTGCACACGTTAGTTGAAAAGTTAGAGAGGAGGTATTCTTTTTGACACTTTAGAAGCGCATAACTCACCAAATATGGGCTTATATAAAAAAGTTATTTTGGAACTTATTTATAATTTCTTAAAACCTATCTATCCATATCCCACATGCCTACGTGCTTTGCATTTTTTTCATCCCTTGGTGACATGTGTGAAATGCCACCCCTAATATTATTTTTTTCATAATTCCACTATTTCACTGTATAACTGTCCATAAAAGACACCTACCGTCCAAATTTTATCTATATAGTGCCGACATTCTCCTATTAAAATGGCTGTAACATGACAGAAGTACAGACAGACGGACAAGAAATTACAAGAGTACAGTTTTTGTCATTTGACTACGGAACCCTAAAACTATACTTTTCCTTTGCACAAGATACTAAAAATTGTTTACAACATTCTAATGAGTTTATATACTAAGTTTTACTCAATTATCGATTAGTAACTGACGTCATACGCTGACATTATCGGAGCAATGAACTAAAGTCGTGTATCAACATCACATCACGTATATCAACAATGCCCTAATCTTTCCAGCTTAACTTCCTAAAATATTCCCAATTCTTAATATAACCATGATGAAACATATGCCGCCTTTATTCTAACATCGTCTAATATAGTTGTCTTACTCAACGTCGTCAGCATAATCCTTCATATTATCTTTCTTCTTAAGTATCCTTACTTTGTGCACCTCTATTAATAACGAAATTCGGTTAAAGTTCATTAATCAATCTGTCTATTACATGACATTCGACGTCCGTACTATACGATAGGGTGGGCTTACGAACTAATCACCTAGAACATGGTGGGATAATGAGTTTAGAACCCTCGACAAGTTCTTTAAAATAGCAAAGTTTATTGAAAAATCCTAAAGATTTATGGTTACTGACGAATGTTCATAATATCCGTACTACTGTCGCATATTTAGTGTGCTTGCTGTGAGCTGAAGTTTTGCTGCTCAGTTACAAAATGCTGAAATAAGAAAGCTCTACTTGAAAATTTGTTAATTAAATAAGTAGCTTTGTTAAAGCGATTGTATATTTTGTGTAGTTTAATTATTTTCTCGTCTTACTTATTATGTTAATTACGTTATAATACACTTTCGGTTACTGACGAATGTTCATAATATCCGTACCACTGTCGCATATTTAGTGTGCTTGCTGTGAGCTGAAGTTTTGCTGCTCAGTTACAAAATGCTGAAATAAGAAAGCTCTACTTGAAAATTTGTTAATTAAATAAGTAGCTTTGTTAAAGCGATTGTATATTTTGTGTAGTTTAATTATTTTCTCGTCTTACTTATTATGTTAATTACGTTATAATACACTTTCGGTTACTGACGAATGTTCATAATATCCGTACCACTGTCGCATATTTAGTGTGCTTGCTGTGAGCTGAAGTTTTGCTGCTCAGTTACAAAATGCTGAAATAAGAAAGCCCTACTTGCAAATTTGTTAATTAAATAAGTAGCTTTGTTAAAGCGATTGTATATTTTGTGTAGTTTAATTATTTTCTCGTCTTACTTATTATGTTAATTACGTTATAATACACTTTCGGTTACTGACGAATGTTCATAATATCCGTACTACTGTCGCATATTTAGTGTGCTTGCTGTGAGCTGAAGTTTTGCTGCTCAGTTACAAAATGCTGAAATAAGAAAGCTCTACTTGCAAATTTGTTAATTAAATAAGTAGCTTTGTTAAAGCGATTGTATATTTTGTGTAGTTTAATTATTTTCTCGTTTTACTTGTTATGTTAATTACGTTATAATACACTTTCGGTAACCAAAAATATGGATGAATTAAAAAAAAATATTTAAGAATATTTTATTCAAAAATATTGTTATTAATATAACAAATAACTTACTACGCATATTTTTGTGGATCATTAAAAGCGTGTTCCTCCAATCTGTATTTTTTTCTCTCATTGATGATCTCATGCGGATCTCAGTAATTTATATCACATTTGCCAACTATGACAAATATAATGATGCAATACATTATAAAATCATGGTCACAGGAAGTAATAACTCGAGAGTTAAACTGGTATTTTATTCTAAAATCCATGCAGCTAAGTGCACCGGAGATAACTTAAATCATCATTATTTTATGACTGATCCAAATTGATCTCGTAAATTTCGTCATAAAACTAGAAATTTATTTGCAGCGTTGCAATAAAATTAAAAAATAACTGCGTCAAATCCACTTATCAATTTGTTCGGTTTGTAATTAATCCAGCCGATCGTGTGGAACGGCTGTGCGGTTGACAAAATGAGAATTTACCGTTGTCCAGTAATGGTTAAATATTCTTTTATTAAATGCTATTAACAAATTTACTGGTTTGCAATCATGATTTATTTTAAAATAATTTTTATCTTTGAAACCACTGCCCCCATAACTACATAATATATAAATTCAGGCCATCATGCAATACGTCGAAGTTTTAATTGATTTAACTCGTATCTTGCACCATCTATTTATCATGAGACACTTCACGCAACGTTCTTTATGCTATGACTATTTCCTGTATTCAAAGTATGTTAACCGTATTCTTTAGTTCAAAATGAACAGCTATTATTGTATTATGTTTTATTTTATAACATTTCACTTTCAAGAATTTATAAATTACTAGTTTGTCGGATTTATCTTAATCATTTACATTTTGAAATAATTTTGCAGTCAGTCAAACTATTTCATTTGCAACTGACTCAAAAAAGGCATTTTCATTTCAGTTCGTAAATATATACACGTTTAAGTTCACAAAGTATAGCTTTAGAATGGTGCTATAATTTTGATTTTTTTTAAATGCAATGTACAAACATTGCATTTAAAAAAATATTAAGTTCAACGTCTATAAAATGTCTGAATTGGTACTAGAGGCGTATGACTGATAATAACAAAGAGATCGACTTTTAAAATGATTTCTGTGCTCTAAGCGTTCGTATCTTTTGAATTACATTATAAATAGAAATAAATGTAATATCACATTCTTACAAAAAAATATACCGAAAAAGCAATGAGATTTTGTGTATTTGAAGGAAACTCTTTTCTTATCACATCTTCTTTTGTTTCCGGTGGATTTATGGGGGGGTGATTAATTTTAAGTTGTTTTTAATAGTTTTATTATAAAAATAATATTCTATAAAAACAACGTTAACAGTTCTGAAGAAATTTCAGTGCATGTTAGTATGTACCTGTAACTAAAACCAACTTTATATTTAAAATAAAATGTATCAGAATCAAGATTCAACTCATGTAGCTTCTTCTATGCTATAACTCTACTACTTCACGAACAATATTTCCAACGTGTAGCCGAATCTGTTTTTCTATGTCAAAGTGACAAATTAGAGGCGTCGACTGTTGGAGATATTGCACGGTTCGTGCTCACATGGAGCGATACCTAATTACAATAACAGAAGCACGCAAACGAATTGGGTGCATATGACAGACATGATGACTGTGAAGTTCCTTATTTATATACTCGAGTTAGTTGGCACTGTTAGTTGAGAGTAGAATGCTAGCAGTCGAGAGTGCAGTTAATTAATAATGTCAATCGTTTCTCAAGCGTTCCCGCTTCTGGAATATGATTATATAAAACTCCATATATATAATTAGTTTCCAGTTAGTTTTTCTTTACGTAAAGTATTTTATTTTACTTTTGTAACTTAATTTTAATTAAATAAATGTGAAAACTTAATAACCGTAAGTGTAAATAGCTCCGATTATATCTGAATGTAGGCGTTACAAATAGATTATGGAATTGAGAATTAAGAGATATTCACCTTTTTAATTATTTAATTATATTTCACCAGTAATTGATCGTAATAAAGTTCTAAATTAAAATATATCTACCGAGAGTAGCTAACCACTAAGGCAATGTTATATTTAGTTTAAATTCCTAAACTTGTCTAAACTCGGATATATTTTGTGCAATACATTTATGAGAAGAAAAAATGTATATATTTAAAATATCTTTGCCCCCCCCCCCCCCGCTTCGCTTGCGTGGTATTAGGTAAATATAAAAAAGCTCTTTTAAATTAGAATAAATAATTTTGAAACGCCCCTCCTTTGCCTTAAAATGTGCCGGGCGTGAAATTATTTATCGATTTATCGCTTAATATTTGTTCTCTGTTGATCATGGGTATATGAAAGTCGCGGAATTTTTCTATAATTTTGAAACGCATTTATTTATATACCAATCAGCCAATCAGAACACCAGTCCAGCCTCGCTCGACGAGCCGCCGGGAATCGACCCGAACCCCGAGATGCACCGTGCTGTCAAAGGTCGTATCCTTTGTAATCAATCCAATACATCACGGCGACATATATTCACCGTTCTGCTACAGTATGTGAAAGGGTAACTGTAAATAAGCTGTCTTTAATTCTAGTACTGACGATTAAAACTTTTTCTGAAAAATGTGATGTAGTCTCTATTCAATATATAATCTCTGTTCATGTAATTATTCATGAAATAATCAAGGATTAAAAATATTATCAAGGATTATTGTGACTTCGACACAAAAATCCTTGATAATATTTCTAATCTTTATCTAAATTTAAAAGAAACAGACCGTGCGCACGTACCTAAACTTATTACCTGTACGCAGCCTGCTCCTGATAATGAATAAATAATATTTTTAAAAAATTGAGTATCGGCGACTTATCGGCGATCAATTAATTTTCTATAATTCATCAAAATAATCCTAAGTTTGTTCCAGTTATAATAGAACTGGAACAAACTTATAATTATTTTGATGAATTCACATTGTAGAATGATTAGTTTAAGGGTTCAGCTCAGTTCAATTCAGGTATAGCTCAGAAATAAAAACGAAACCGTTATAAGATTACTCACGTGTCCGTCTATCCGTCTGTAACAATCGTTTTTATTAGAAATTGCTCAACGTAGAAATAAAAAAAATAGCATAGTTATAAGTATGTAGGAAATGTTTGTTCTAATTAAATATTCTATTTTTTGTTTATCTTGCATATATAGGTATAAGAGTGTCATAAGATTTTTTTTGAAGTCTACGTAAAAGTTGTAGGAAAACTATAACAAAGTTTCTAGATGCCATAGATTTTTCAAATATTCACGATAATCTGTATCTTCTCTTATTTAATTATATAAGGTATTAATATATATTTGGTAAAAGTCTATATTTGTGATGACTGATGACAAATAAAGTAATTTCACCTTAAACGAGGTACGGAATTAAATTAATTGGTATTTCATTGACAATCAATTTATGTTTAATTAGTAATTTATACATTTTTAATAGTTTACAAACAAAGTTTCTTATAGATATCGAAAAAAAAAGAATTTAGCTTAAAGACACAGTTTTTAAAATAAAATAACTTGAGAAAATGTTTCATAGATTAATGAGAAATTTGTTTATTTCAATTTGCTCATTGTTTAAGTGAGTAAATATAAATAAAATTGTCAATTAATTGTCAATTAATTTTATGCCAGCCAGCAGACCACAAAATGTCAATTAATTATAGGCCAGCAGTTAGGATTAGCTCTGGTTAAGTCTCACCATATTATTAATAGAATCAAGATAATCACAATTATTCCTCCATGTAATAAAAGTATATTGTTAAGTCTTTCTCTGAAAATAAACTAACATTGCCTCCACAAGACCGACTGGGTGGATCATAAGGACCATTCATTTAATAGGTGTTGATGGTACTAAGGCTTTAGAACTAAATCGCACCCAATAGCCGCCAATGCCGCGGGGCAGAATATACTTACAGAAATGTGTCTCGTTACAATTACCCAAATTAACTTTACCCATCACACTTAGCCAGCGCGACGGACCGCATTTTGTTTTGATAACTCCGACAGTACGCACGTCGGTAAGCAGTTTCACTTAATGACCGTGCTCAGAAATGATGCAGCCACTGGGTCTGTACTTACCCGCAATTACACGTGTAATGAGTCTCTGTTATTGTATATAATAACCCTTGACAATCGTGCGTAATTGTCAGCGCCGGTTGCGACGTTTGCGCCACCTGCTGGTACTCGGTAGAGTTTCTTTTTCAGAGTCCATGCTGGGAGTACGTGTGGTGCTATGTTGTTTTCTTGTATTCTGAATATTCTGATGATAATAAGCGCCGTTTGTCTTAGATCTTGAAATGAAATGTTGTTCTATGTATTAAATTGAAGTACATTCGTATGTAGACAAATACAAAAGTATTTTAAATGTTAATAGTACTTAAACATATTTAAACACTTAAATAATAAGCAAACTTCATACGTTTAAAAAGTTTTGAGGGTTTCGTAGCCACACTAGTAACTTTAGAGTTTCACCATCTGTTTATCCGTGTGTAGGTCACGGCCGTTTTACTCGCACCCTAATGCTGCTACGAAGTTAAAATTGGGAACGGTTAAACATATTTATGCCGCCTACAAAGTTATGAAATAAAAATGTTTCAAAATATGTGTTAACGTAAAATGAAGGTGCTTTTTGTCTTCGTATATTCCATATTGAAGAATACCATTAAACAGGGTTTCTAAAATATTGGGGGTGTATGAAGAACACTCGAACTTTTCGATACAGGGACCAGTTTACAAAATGTTAAGCTTCAAAGTGGACATTTTTGTTTGAGTTACATGTACCCCTATGAGCTAAACCGTTATTATAGAATAACTGAAAAGTATTCAAAACAATAGTATATTTAACAAAATTCAAATGGTAATTACCACAGCTAAATAGGTTCTACTTGTTTGCGGGTAATACTCGACCAAATTACCATATGTAGTTAGGTTTTGTAGAAAGTTCAAAGAAGGTCCAAATAAGTGTAAACTGTGAAAGATATTTTACATAATATGCTTATATATTTACACAGTGAGAAATTACATTTGTAAAAAGCTTAAAAAAATAACTAAATACGCTTAAATAGTACGCACCTAAGCGTTTACGGAATCCTCGTAGAGTGAGTTATACTCGTAATAAACAAGCATAAAACATACATGTTTAATACGAGTATAACTCACTCTACGAGGGTAAAAATAAGCTTTATTCTATTATTTATTACACTTCAAAGATTTTCATATCATTACGTGTTTCCTCATTCCCTAGGGAACGAATGTCCTAATAGATTTGTTTTAAATATTACTTTTAAATTATTGTCATTTCACATTCGTTTACTGAATTAATCATTAAACACAATGGTTAATATTTTTAGTAAGTTTCATGTAAATTATGTTTGACAATCGTAATTAGATTTCATAACCTTCATAGTTTAGTGTACTTCTTTTAAATGTTAAAGTTTGTGAAGCTGAGGAATGTAATGGGTCTCGTAAAATTTGTCATTGTTTATTCTTTTTTTGTAATATTAATTATTTTATTGTCACAAAAAAATTATCTGAATCATTCTAGTAAACTGTATATCGTTGGATTGGCGCCAATATTGTTTTATCTGGAGGTTAGCAGCTGTACTCGTATTAAGACCATCGTTTGGTATCTATGAGCTCACCCTCCCGGTATTCAGCCACTTGAACGAATAAACATGACTCTTACTATGAGTTATTTTTGAAGTGTTTCCGACTTCAGAATTTGGGGGTGTCACCGAAATGGAATGCTTGGAATATTAATAAAGCAGTTATTTTATTTAGCCTGTTTTAGACTTGGGGAGAATAAAACCAATAATGAAGAAAAAAATATTAATAGGTATTTAAAAATGCAAGTTTTCTGTCATGGCTAAAGAAACCTAATATATTAATAGCGAAGATTTCATAACTATATTCCTAAAAGGGTTTAATAACGTTTTATATAAAGGAATATAAATCTGCTTCTTAAGAATTTTTCATATGTTGTATGAATATTGCAATTATTCTTAATCATTAGTTATTATTTTGTATTTGTGTATTGTATTTATGGTACATTTTATCACGATATATTTCAGTATACTCTCACATACATTTTTAGTAAAAAACATTTGTTTCCGTCGTCTGTTTTGCTTTCAGGAAAATTTCATATCATTAGTGTGTCACACACTCACCGGACAGAAATAAATATATTCACAATCTAACTATTCAATGAGATATTTAGACTCTTAACCATTAGATTTTATACAAATAGCCAATGAATGTTTTTGTACATAAAATAAAATGGCAAAAAAATATTCTAATAATACTGCAAATTAAAGATATTTTTGACAAAATTAGTTAGGGGGACTTAAAATAGGTTATAGGTAATAAATCGATCCTTTCTGCCATTGTGGGAAAATTAAAGCAATTTCAATATCAAAAATTAAAAAAAAATTGTGTAATTAAAAAAAATGTAATGAAAATGGAATTCGTGATAAAGAATTTGGATCATATCCACATTCAAATGGAGACTATTTTTCTCGATCTATAACATATTTTTTGATAGAATAATTAATAATATTATTATAATATTTGAAATAGTAATATTAATAGTTCCTATCTGTTTCTATACATATTACGTATAATAATAATAGATGGATTTTGATAGTTATTTTTTTTTAAATTTTACTAAAAAAGGGTTTACAACATTTAGAACAAGAAAATTTAACAAAATATTAACTTTCAAGGAAAATTGAAATAGAAACTTAATTGTTCACACAAGTTTAGTTACAGGAAAAATTTAGTCTAAAAATAACGCTACGTATAATATTGTTTTCACTTCCCCACAGCCACATATTAAATTTAGTAAGTCAGTAATAAAATTTTAGATAGCTAAAATATGGAACAATTTTTTTATATTTTTTTAATAAAAGGGGAGGTTTACTTACATCATTATTAGTATATTTCATATTGCACTTTTTGGATTAATTCAAACGTTACGAGTCTTTACATTTGCTTCACTTACATATATACTATTTTCTTTTTATCCCAATTTTTTTATTATATCTTTATGCCAATAGTACGTATGTACTTATATTACTACAGATGTTGGCTGAAATTATATTTTTATGATATTTAATTCCTATTCCCCAGGATTTCCACTGCACTATTCTGAACTTTTTTATAAACCTCACATAATTCTCTCTAAATTTAGCAATTAGAGTATATGATTTGTTTAATAAATTAAATTTTATAAATTAATGTATTCCCTATTTTTGCAAAATTTAATTTACAAAAGTTACTAAAAATATAAGTGAAAAAATATTCTTGATAACAAAAAGGGAAAAAGATCAACTTTACAGGAAATAGTTTCAAAATTAGTTACAGTCAATATAAGTACAATATATTAAAATTATTGCTGAACATCATGTTCACGTATATTGTGGAAATTTATGAATCCTTACATAAATAAATTTCACTGTTGGTAAGTAACTATACCGTTAAGTAAGCTTTTTTAAAAAAATACTTAGGTTTTTCTAATATAATGGGGTCAAAATAAGTATTACATATATTTTTAATGATGTGAGTTCAAGGGCTAAAAATAAACTGAAGTACAAAACGCCGTTATTTAATCTATATTTCTCTGTCTAGATAGCCAGATATATTTTAAAGATTATTTGAAAGATATTTAATCAATCGCATGTAATGAAAATTCTCAAGGTGTTTTAAGGTTTGTTTTGGTGTGACATTATAAAGCGGAGCAATATCACAAATTGTGGTTCTATAATAATTAGCGTTACAAATGAACTCGTTAAGTAGGAACATACTCGTACTACAAGAGTTTGATACAAATTTGGGTATATATAAATATTTGAATATAGATAATAGCCTAATAAAAAAATTAAAAATATTAATAGTTTGTATTACGAACTATATATATTACGTAGTACAACTTTCATAAGCGTAAAAATAAAAAAAATATAACCTCAATATTATTTGGAAAATTATATTTTAAAGTATAAGAAAATGCGGGCATTTTTCCAAACTGAGATCGATGCCACTTGCACACACACACACACGTATATATATAAATATATATATATATATATATATATATATATATATATATATATATATATGTATATATGTATATATATATACATATATATATATATATATATATATATATATATATATATATATATATATATATATATAGGGTGATTCATAAAAGACCAAAATTTTTTTTTTCACATTTTCTTCACTCTCAACCCCTTAATTTTATCTATTCTAGTAGGAAACTTAACAAGATTTTTTATTTTTTTTTAAATCTATATTTAAGGGTCGCTACCCACTTTTGAAATTGGAAAAAAAGCATTTATTTTTAAGAGTTTATTAATATCAGAAATGAGTGTTACGCATAAATAACAATAACTATCGTTCCCCTAAATTATTAAGCAAAAAGAAAAAAAAATTATTAAAAAAAAATTAGGAAAAAAACGTATTACTATTTGGGTTTTTCTGCCTATAATTCTTAACTAACAACACTAAGTATTGCTTCTTCTCTTCCTCATTGGTATGTAATTTATTGTACTCTTCCATCTATGCAACACACCTCTCAGCTATATCGTTAACGAATCTTATATGTTGTACAATTTCTTAAACCGATTTGAAGCTTTCTTTCTCTTCCCATAGCTCAGGAAGTTTCTGAATGAACTCGCAAGAAATTCCAGTGACTTTGAAAAAAATCATAGTAGTTGTTAATATGAAATCTTCGATGTTTCTGTTTACGATTGCATTAGATTCCAAGGATGCCTTTTTCAGAATGTTTTCCGTTCCTTCAGATTTCAGATCATATCACGTTGCCTTTCGATAGAAACTCATTTGTCAAAAAAAGCTAAAGCAATTAGCTCTTCGGAAAGATACCAAAGATGACCCAACATTTTTTTGATGGCAACTTTGGCTACAACTATGTTATATTTTTCCAAACCAACCAAATCTTTTAATATATATGAGTCATTCACTGAAGCCATATGAGCCACTGGCGCTGTAAATCTGTATTTTGTGTAAACAACTACAACAAATATACAAATATCTGTGACGCCCTTAGCTTGCTTAATTAAGATTTTAAACTGATGCTTAAACAAAAACATTTTAAGTGCATATATGGCTTTTGCCATCCATCGCGCGTGGTGCATTCCAGCAGGGGCTTTGAATAAGATACCGCTTTCAGGAATCCCTCCCAAAAAGATAATTATCAAATGAAGGAGCTCTTTGTAATAGCCACGAGGCTGAAATTGTTCTAGTTGATTCTTAGCAAAAGCGATGATATCTTTCGCGAAAATTTGAACGCAATTCCATGTAGATGGTTCGGACTTTGCGGTTTTGAAGTCTTTTTGGTTTATGTTTGGCCAGTAGCTTTTAAATCTTTTAAAAATCATAATTTCAGGGCCACTGAAAGGCCCTACAGCTGTTAAAATAATACTTTCGAGTAAAATTTTTAGTATGTGATGCCACCATGCAAACCAAATCATTTCCTTTTGCATTTTCTGTTCTAGAAGAACACGTGCTCCGTTGATTCGCCCTGTATTAGATGCTGTTGTATCAAAACACATACATTTTATTTTATCATATAAATTCCATGATAAAATAGTCTCGAAAATAGCAGAAGCCATTGTATAATAACAGAAAATAGCAGAAGCCATTGGAATAACGCTAAAATAATCACATTTAAAATCAAACACAATCACTTTGAATCGCAACGATGGCGTCACTGGATAAGTGTATAAAAGAGCAATGGATTATTTATATTAACTAAATTGTGAGTATCTATAGAGAACACTAAGGTACCCACGAAGTGAGTAAACAAATAACTGTTTACGTCAGCAACTAAATACCGTCATCAAAGTTGTATAAGTAAACCATAGCCGACATCACAATAAGTGCAAATTTTAAGTAATTCTTAAAACCCTTGTGAGGCGGTAGCGACCCTTAAATATTAATTAAAAAATCCGAAATTTAAAACAAATTATTATTTTGGTAGATAGAATGATATTATTGTATATATAATAATTAAAACTCGAATTTTATGAATCACCCTAATATATATATATATATATATATATATATATATATATATATGTATATATATATATATATATATATATATATATATATATATATATATATTGATATTTTTAGTTTCAATATATCAAACCATCAAAATAATCCCAACTCAATAATATATGAAATGTAGATTCAATCATCAGTTTGATTACGGTCAAGGACTATGTTTTGAAAATTTAACCAATTTTAGCAAAATTTAATTTTTTTTGCCTTTATTTTCCCTCACATATTTTTCCATTTAAAAATCTTTCTCTATCCAAGTTACAAAACTCCAGATAAATGAATCCTGATTTCAAAAATTGTTGCTCTATAAATTAAAAAGTCTTAAAATATTAGTTACATTAATACTAATTCCGGCTACCTTTAATATGATTTTATTAAATTTCTATAAAAATAAATCTTTTAATATCTAAAAAGCTTTCAAGATTTTTTTATTTTGTTGTAAAATGCTTTATTTTTACGCATTTTAAAAATGATACCAAATAATATACTAATTGCATGAGCAACCAAAAATAAGAAGCAGGAAACCGAAGAAGTTGATGAGATAAAGTATATCCGGTGTTCGTTAGCTGATAATGAAATAGTTCGGCTAATAAATTTTAACATTCCAAGTCAAGAAGGGCATTCCTTTGTTTTCTACAGATAAGTTCGCATAAATTGTAGTTACCGGTACAATTAAAATACCATTTTACAGTACAATAACATGTTAACGACGACGGTAGTTGTCCACTCGTATTTTTATCTAATAGTCAAAACCATTATCGGCCATTAGCATGCATCTGTAAGGGAGGCACGACTCACGGTCTTATGTCATTCACCTAAGACTTATCTCTTATTTTATTGTTTTATTTTTGAGTATGACTTGTCGGAAGTTCAAAGACACGGAAAATATTTGGGTGCATGAAAGTAAGATTGTTTTGGGGAGAGCCATACCGCACATATTTAAGCGAGTAGACGCTGTTTTGGTTTCTATACGGTTAATACTAAGTATCTTTCTTTCATTTTTTCGGAACTTTATTGAATATTTTATAAATGAATTATATACATGCGTATTTATTTGCTTGTTAACCCTTTTATGTCAGTTTTTAAAACATTATTTATACTGGAATTTCCAAAGTAAATTTCTTAAAGCCGACATAATTAATTTTTTTTTGTTTTAAGTCTAAATGTAAATATTAATTTAATTATTGCATCTATAATACAATACGTATATAAAGAGGACTTATTGTTACAAAAGCAATAAAGAGGATTATTTCTACGAGAGCAATAACTTTCACTTAATCGTGTTGAAGGAATTTAAATAAATAGTAATGAAGTGAATTTGAAATTTGTGGTAATCATTGACACTAAAATAAGTCTTTATAGAAAAAAATTAGCGGAAACAGGTGAAAGGTACTTAAAAGAGGGGTGTTCTATCACAACTTCATGAATTCTGTCTCTGCGACGCCCTAAAATTCTCTTTTAGCTCCTCGTCTGACGTTTTATCTAACATCTGATATCACTAATATGATTTTTCGTTGTGATCATTGTCCTCTTTATTAATATTTTCTTCCATCTGTCTTATATTATTTTCGTCCTTTAATATTTATATAAAAGTTAAATTTAAATTAAGTGAAAATAAAAGTGACCATCGTAATTATAATATCTTATTAGCCAACAGATGGTAAGCCACTTTAAAATCTATGATGGTGGTAAAAACAAGTATTTGAAATAATACCGTTTGATATGCGAAAAAAATATACACATTGGGATTTTTAAAATTTTCTGAATGTTCTACTGCATTTTCAGAGGTAGTCACCACTTCTTCGGCGTCCATCAAGTGCATTTTGTCGCAATTTGTATGTTATTCTTGGGAATAAAATATATATCGCTCGGTGCGAGGTCGACAATGTGTGGCAGATGATTAACTATTTCTACACCTAACATATTCAAATATTCTGGCTGAGTATGAAGAGGCGATGCCGTGATGAAGGAGGATTCTCATGTGAGTAAATAATTGCTGGTACAGAAGTTTGCGGTAACTGTCCTTTTTATTTTCCTGTTTAATAGTTGCATAATAATTCACCCATCCGAAGAACGAGGCAACCATTCTTCTCCAGCACTACGTTCCATCTTCACCACTGTAGGCAACTCTTTAGAAGGAAACACCCAGTGCGTAGACCTTAATTTCGGGTTTTTAACAGTATACCTAGTTTTTTTCACCTGTAGGAATTTAGAATATAGCATTTTAGTAATCTCTATCGAATTTTTCTAACACGTCACGATGCCAATCAACGTAACGGTGTTTTTAAGCTTTTAAGCTTGGTCAGATCATGAAGTGTTCATCTAGCACAAAGCTTCCTGACACCTAAATAATCATGTAGAATTTTCTGCACTTGATTTATACAAAGGCCTAAATTTTCCTGAATCTGCTGCATTTTGTATATTGCTGCTACATATATTACTGAGTTGGGATTATTTTGATCTCTCTTATCAGTCTTCACCACGAACCTTACAGTATTGATATTATCATTAGTTCTCACGCAAATCATTAATGATATTTGTGCGACCACACTGGAACTCGTTAAACCAGTTCTAAGTCGTAGCGCGAGATGGGATTTTATTATAAACTGCCAATAGAATTCGATCGTTACATTGTTGTTGATTGAGACCACAACGAAAGTCATAAAAAATCATGGAACGAAAAATTTACGCAATTGCAAATTGCTGCCAATTTTTAAAAATTAATCATAAATTGAAGTAAAGCATATAGATGACTTTGGTAAATAAATTTATAGTTCGATTTTGATTTTTTGTATTACCAGTATCGTAAATGGCCACAAGTTCTCAGTTCTTCCATTGACGTAAGCTACAAAGGACTAGGTTTTCGTGATATCTTGATATGAAATATAGATTTTTTATCTAATTTCTTATACTGCATACATACATATAAACACCGTTATTTGGCTTCTCTTAAAATCTCTTCTGTTAAAAAATAGCCTTACCTATTTTTATTCATTTAGTGAATTAAGTAAAAATGAACATCGATATAAAAATATAACATACAGCTCAAATATTTTAATGATTATATCTTTTTATGATATATAAAAATGTAACATATAGCTCAAATCTTTTAATGATTATATTCGGTTATTATAAATATAGAGATAAAAGATCTTTTTTAAGTAAGTGTAACACTTACTAGTATAACACTTAACACTTACAGTCAATTAGTTTCTTTTTATATTTAAATTTAGTACTTAAATTTAAGTGTGTTAATTTTTAAATATTATTTTCGGTGCGTTCGCATATAAACTTTCGAAAAGGTTTCTTTTATATAATCCAGGATATGAAACAAGTATATAAAACAAAACTCTAAGCGAGTTTTACATAATACATAAGTAGGGACACGTCTACATTTTAGTCGTGTAGAACTAGATAGTTAAGATAGTGAGACGTATTAGCATTAGCAAACTTTATAACACTTTTTTTACTGCTATCACAGATTTTAAAGCTCTTTGTTTTTTATTTGCTAATCTAAACTTAAATTTTATTTCATATATATATATCTGAATTTCCAACAGTTAACCTAGAGAACTATAATTTTGTTCTTAGCTTCATGTCCAACAGGCAGTCGGTGTAAGTGACTTTGTCAGTAGACAAAGATACTGCAA
The DNA here is from genome assembly GCA_039881145.1 of Druceiella hillmani. Taxonomy (NCBI): domain Eukaryota; kingdom Metazoa; phylum Arthropoda; class Insecta; order Lepidoptera; family Hepialidae; genus Druceiella; species Druceiella hillmani. The sequence goes on along the minus strand of JAYKKI010000048.1, from coordinate 4,300,543 downwards.
ATATATATATATATATACATATATATATATATATATATATATATATATATATATATATATATATATATATATTATAGGACGAGAATGATGAAAGAAAGATGGAATAAAATATTAATAAATAGAACAATGACCTCAGAAAAAAGATATATTAGTTATATCAGATGTAAGACAAGACGTCAGACAAACAAGCGGGATGAAGAAACAAAATCTGAGGAACTAAAACAGAAAGTAGTCGTAGGCATAGAATTCATGAAGTTTTGAACATCAAGAATAGCATACGTGGGTAGAGCGGTAAGTTTCTTTTACCTTTTATCACTATTTCAGTATAATTTACCTGTTTTTGCTAGTTTTTTTTGTAAGGACTTCTTTTAGTGTTCATGACTACTACAGACTTCAAATTCACTTCGTCGTTGATTATTTAAATTCCTTTGACACAATTAACTGAAAGTGAAGTAAAGTCGTTGAAATAATCCTGTTTATATACGTATTGCATTATAGACGCAATAAAAATTATACGAAAAATATTATATATTAATGCATTATAGACGCAATCAAAATTATACGAAAAATATTATATATTAATGCATTATAGAAGCAATCAAAATTATACGAAAAATATTATATATTAATGCATTATAGACGCAATCAAAATTATACGAAAAATATTTAATTCTATGGTCTAAACCAGCAGCGTTTAATATTTGGCCCAGTACCGATCATCGAGGAATTTGACAATATTACAAGTATTTTATTACGCCTAGTTTTATGACGTTGCATTAAAGTTGGATAGACATATGCCGTCGCAGACATTTCGGTAGGACTACTTAAGGCGAAAATATTTTCACACATATTTTCACATTATATATAATATAGTGTAACAGAAAGGTAACGTAGAATAAGCTAAGACATCGCCCGGACGTTTGGTTTTTTTCGCGGCTTAATCTTCTTAGATCGAATAATTTATACAAAATATTTATAAACTGTACATTTAAAACTTTTGTGGAAACCAAAACAAAATTCCTTTAGTATTTACAGAAGTTAGCTCGTATAGAAAAACAGACATATTCGTCGAGGTGCGTTGCTCTGTACTTCATAATGATAAGCAAAAAATAAACGAGAATTATAATCTTGAATCTATTTGAATGCATAACTGATCACTAATGACGATTAGTTGTCTTAAGATCGGAAAGTTGGTTTGTTATTTTCGAGGATATGAAACAAAACTCTATGCGAGCTTAGGAATGATATCCACTACGTGCTTTATTAACTGCTCATCGATACTCCATAATTTATGAGCTTCCTCTATTTATAGGATGCAAGCTATCAGCCACCTGCTTTACGATCCCACGCACATAGTACGCGCGTATTTATAAAACGGAATAACATTACCAATCTTTCCAATATCGTACAATATAATGATAATAGTATCAAGTTGCTTTCAGGTCACGTTCATTATTGGTCATTTCAGTATATCTCCGTTAGTCGAACGTGGAATATCGAAGGAAATACGAGAATCTTTTATCAGAAAATGGCTGTACTTGGAGATTAACTGAATTTCGCTTCTTAAACTTCCCGGTAGAAGCGTGTTCTGGTGCGCTTGCAAGTGTATTATGCAAAGCGGCTGGGAAATAGATAGGTGTTCCTTCCGAGCTTTCGCTGCATTTTCTCGCAGTTTAAGTTTTGTGTATGTCGAAACTTGTTAATCTACAATGCATTCAAATATAGTGAAAATTATCGTTAAATTATATATTTATATTTTCTAGTTATATATAGTTTTGAAGTCTAATTTAAACTGATATAATTTAAAAGTGAATTTAGCGACATGGAACGAAAACAATTGTTAAATTTCAACAACTTTCCATTCATTATTTTATTTTTGATTGAAAACTTTTATTTATTCCATAAATTTGAAAATATTATTCTTGAAATGGCATATTATGATTAAAGTATGTGAATGAGACCAAAATAATATATAATTTAATTAAATTTTATTAACAATACGGTACCCTTGTGAATACAATATTCGAATAATTTTGTAAAAAACTAATTGAGTACTTGCGAGAGAAACCAAAATATTGTAAACTAAGTTATTGGTTCGTATACTCGTTTTGAAACGATTTTGCTTTTCATTATTTTAATGATTAAAACGATGCCCAAATAAAAGACATGGAATATTGAAATAAATCACGAAAATAACTCAATGCATTTATAACTTTTAGATGCATGCGAAAAAAACTTTTGCAAGTAAATTACAATTAAAGGTCATCAAAACCTGAATTATTCCTTTTAAAATATTTTGAATTTCCATCGAATTATAATTGGCTATTCTTTTAAAATGAAAGTGAGGTACAATTTTAATTTTTTTTTATGAAATGTTAAGCTTTAAAGTAACATGGAAATTGTCTTTTCAACTGTAATTTTCTAGCACTTGATTAGAACTTTCCAATAAATTTTCAGTTACTTTACACCAATAACTTCAAGATATATAAACAACTAGGGAATCCTACTTTGTGTGTGTTTATCTAGTTGTACTTTGACGTAATCTCTGAAATATACAGGTTAAATACCAAGAATGAAAGGACGTACTCTACTATTCAAAGATATTTATTTCATTTCACATATTTTCATGCAAGCTTTCACAAAAGCTCAATAACTTTTATGGAACCTATATTCTGCATATACATATATCGCAATGATTATACTTTAAGCACATTTAATTTAGTGTCATATTGCTTTATTACCATCCAAATTAATTAGGGTAATATTTGAATAGAAGCATCATATGATATCGGTCCGTGGGCAGCTGAATTGCGGTCCATTGACCGCAGTCGCATTAGTCTTTCGCGAGCGTTTGATGCATCTGCAAGTTGTAGCGATTTGAGTAGATATTCAAAAATGCCAGCATGTGTGATAAGACACCATGAGAAGTGTCAAAAAGCGATGGAGGAAAATTTTGGACTTAAATTACTTATTGATTGTAATTTAAAAAAAAATTATATTTATTGATATAATGGCCATTTTGAATTCTCATACTGTCACTCAACCCTTCCCATATTTGCCAATTAGCGCTCAAAGGTTAAGATATTCAGTGCAAAAAGGTAAACACTACATTTTCTTTCGCTTCTCCTCTCTGAATGATAAATAAAAACCTTACCGGAAATAACCGAAAAATTACGACGATTGCCGAAGGATTAGCCGTAGCACAATTCGATATTGTTTGATATGTCTAATCTATACAAATAAAATCTCAGTGTCGAAGATTGCCTTATATGTTTTTTACCACTAAGTTACCAGAAAATAATTTCTACAGGAATTAATTATTTTTTAAGTACTTCTGTTTTTATTTTTTATTAATTTTCTCAGAGACGATTAGCAAAACCGTAATGTGAATGTGTGTTATTATATTTCTGTAAAAACAACGTAGCAAAATGTAACTCATAAAATAAGAAAAAATTATAAAAAGAAGACTTTATCTTGGTGTGAGTAAAATAGTATCCAAAAAAACCACGTCATTTTATCTTTACCATTTCATTTTATCTTTACCACGAGACATTACCTAATACCATTCAAAGACATAAAATAGCATTAATATCTTAAAAAATATGAACTTTAGAATAATAATGCTAGTTTTATGGTAAATATCCATCAACACATTTTTCATAATTTTATCTTTATCGTTTTTGGTAAAGTATTGCATATTCTGGCGATATTTTTCACATAGTTTCTCCAACTATATTAAATATTAAATAAAATGCCGATAATGCTGATGCTGAGATTGCTTTGAGACAAAATGTTACAGTTGAAGAAATTTGAGTTTATAATTACGTGCCTAAATCCAAGCAGGAATTCATGTAGTGGCATAAAAAGAGTAGCCCATCCCCTAAGGTGTCGCAATTGGCCGGAAAAATCATAAGGCGGTTTTCCGGGATCTAGAGGGTATGCTATTCATTAACTTCAAAAATAAGCGTGTTTATATAACGGGAGAGTAATAAGTTGGTCATCTAATGGAGTAGCTTAAAGAAGTATTGAAGGAGAAAAAGTGAGAAATGAGCGAAAGGTGTGATAATACACCTATAGAAAAGAGCCATATTTTAATGGTTGCTCCACACAATTGTGGCTTTCAAATATTGAAACATCCACCTTACAGCTCAGACTTGAACCCTTGTAACTATTATTTGTCATGAAAAATAAAAAAACTTATTTTGAAGATAAAGAGAAAACATTTTTTTTTGTGTGTAAATAAATTAACCGATAGATCTGATAAATGTATTATGGTTAAAGGATAATATATTGAAAAGAAAAATTTCACCTCTTTTTTATCTTCCTTCCACCCTATTACCCGAGCTTTTTGATTGTAAAATTGAAAAAAATATTCAGTTATTCTATTTGTACATCTAAAATTTTGGTATGAATATCTTCGTATACTATCTATTGAGATATATGAGAATCAATATGCTTTTTCATTTGGATAAATTGTAACATTCTTTGTCAAAAGGTTTCATAGAAAAACGCCTGGTATAGGTGGTCAAACGGACGCATACGTGATAGAAGCGTTTTGTGTTATGTTATGCTTCGAATTTAAGGTTTGATTTTTGATCGATCGTTCTAAATGAATTCTGAAAGAATGATTTCAGGACGACACATTTCATTCTCTCAGCCATATGTAGTCATCATTTAAAATTATCTACTGTTCTTTCCTTTTTTTATATATTTAAAAAGTTTAGTTTCTTCGACAATATACTTTCTAAATATATAATTCTTATATTTGCTCTATAGCTACATTGTATTTTTGCATTAGACGCTTGGTTCCTTAACAATAATCATTTCATAATACACTTATCAGCCATTTTACGTATTGGAATGAAGCCGTAACAAATACTTTTTACTGGATGTTACCTAATATTTAGTCAGAGTAAGTAGTTCGAACACATGAAATATTTTATTGGAAAAGAAAGTGGATCACAACGATCTGATACGGATGTTACACAATAAGTGACTGCAGAAGATTATTGAGTCATGAGAAATGTCGATTTTATGTTTGAGACATACGTAGCTTTGGCCTTAATTATGTAAGCAGTGCAGTTCTCTTCCGTGTGGTATGAAACAATTATTTATTCTAGGAATTGTAGTGAGGTATTTATTGGTATTATCTAGTTGAAATAAGTGAAAGTTTTGAAAATATTTGGCGTTAATTTTGTAGATATTCATTATAACTTCATTTTTTTCACAAATAAATGTAATTATGTGATGTAGTATTATTTTTACTCTTTTAAAATTCTTAACCACGACGTTGGTTTCATCTTACGACAACATCTTCAGGTGGACAATTTGTAATGACACACAAAGATTAAGACAAAGGTGAAATAAGTGAAAGTAGTTGTAGATGGTGATAGATTGTGACGGGATGTTGATATTTACAAATAGAAGGTGGCCTTAGAGGGTTTTGATTATCTTTTAAATTAACAGCACGAAGTAGAGTATTTTGCAGAAGACGACAAAATGCCTATAGATAAGGATGCAAAAAATTAATAAAAATAATTATAGGAATAAATGAAATAAAGACAGGAAATAATTTGTCCTTGAAAGTATAATACTAATTAATTAATTAAATGTACAATTTATTTAAAAGTTTTTTAAATTGGTTTAAAAAAACTATAGCTATAGATACAGGTAGTTAAAGTAGTTAAAGTAAAATTTTGATCTTTATAGTGAAGGTAAAATATAATTTCCATTTGCTTTCAATGGTCATATTTGTGACTCTACAATGAAAATGTTTTCCACAAAATATGGACATTTGCATTTACAAATATAACAATTAAATGTAAATGAAATAAGGTAAAATTGAAATCATATTTTAAATATTACCACTGTAATATAAAATTTATTGTGTGAACTGGTAAACTTTAGAAAAAGGAAATGCTTCTACTTTTTAATGGTGACTTCAGTTTCATCAGAAATATTGATTCAAACATTTTGTTTTTATTTACTACTATTTTGTTTTTATCTACTACTATTGTCTTTTTAAAATTCATTATTGTTTTATGTTTTATATAATGAGGCTATACTGCTAGTTCTTAGAATATGCCATTTATAATAACTAGATTAACTAGAATTTAGACAATTTGGTTTTCACAAATTATTTGAAAATTTGACAATTTTGTAATAAATTGTTCTAGTTTAACACTTGTTTTTTTACAAATTGGCAGCAATTTGAAAATTGTGTACATCACGTCAAGGTGAACTTAATAGGTGAAAATTTATGTTCGATAATTTTTAAAGACTTTCTTTGTGGTCTCAATCAAATAACCCTTTCATTAGATTTAATATGAAACCGCATCCTGCGACATTGTTTACAACTAGTTCAACGTACAATCTCAGTAATATTCATGAAAGGCAACTCTCAACAGCAAGAAATGAATATAATATAAATACTGTGCAATTCGTGACTAAGACCGATAAGAGAGTGACCTATCAGCAGATTTAGCTAAGTTCAGGTATGGGTATGAAGAGAAAACTTTGTTCTGAGGATGGACGAGTATTTAGCAACAATCGCACTGAACAATAAGGAAAAAGAAAACAGTTGCTGCAGACTGATATACCAGCAATTATTTACCTGCTGCTTTAAAAGGTACTTCAAGAGTTGCCTAACGCCTTTGAAGTAGATTTTTCCTTCATAAAGACAACGTCCTTGCATATTCAGCTAGACGAATAACCCAATATTTAAGGTATTTATCAGGTGTATAATTTATGGGTTATATACCTCGCCATACAGACCCGATATTATACTATGCAATTTATATTTATTCCCTAGAATAGAAGATAAAGTGCGAGGAATATGATTTTCGGATACTAAAGAGGCGATGCTCGCTTTGAAAACCGTGGAAGAGACTTACAGGAAAGAATGGGCAAATTTCTAATTTCACTGGTTCTATAGAATTAAATGATACACAAAGCGCTACGGATACCATTTTGAAAAGTAATAAATAAATTACAAAATTGTTACTTTTGATGTGAAACATCTACAGGCGCAGGTATAAACCGGATCGTTGTCGTGGCGACGCTTGTCGTGGCGACGGGTCGCCACGCTATACTAAGATATATATATAGTCTATATGTAGTAGAGTGTACGGTATGGCGACGTGTCGCCATGCGCAACCGACTACGCGACCCCCTCTTCACTCAGTTCGACGCTGTTGTTTACTACGGTACACATAACCTGTGCTTTGTTATTTTTGTATTAATTGTAAATAAATGTTTTTTAAATAAAGTCACCATTTTCTGTAAGAAATTGGTAATACTTTATTTTTTCATTATGCTATATTTAGTTCCTGTAATAATCTTGTCTTTTATGCATGTTACTTGCACGAACACCATGTTTCACATCTGCCAGGCGTCCCGTGACGGCTGATTTTCTTTTTTTTAAATTGTTAGTTTAATATTCTAAAAACATTCAGTGTCGCCTCTCGTAATCCTTTTGTCATGTATGTTAAGAGCAAAATGAAAATAAAGTAATTTAAAAATTGTAACAAACCAAATATTTAAAAAAAAGTTACTTTATTTTATCGTGAGCAATATCTTGTATAGTATATATACAGCTTGAACAGAATATTAATGACATCTTAGCGATAAGAAGTCTGATATTTTTTTGAAAATGTTAATAAAAATCTGGTAAATCTCTCATTTTTTTTCAAAATGCCTACGTTATACTAAACGTTTTAATTATGTACTTGAAAAGATAAAAAAATTACAAAGGTTATAAAGCAATTAACATCGATAAGAGAGCTTAAAAGCGCTGCGCGAGCTGAAAATTTCCATTACATGAATTCACTAAGGTATGCAAATTAATATGAGATCATCTTTAACCAACACGTTAAACTATCACATGACGGTATTGAATCAAACACCACAAACCTAACCGACTAAAATCATTTAAACAAATTCTCCCGACATCTCTATTCAAACTCCAATCCATTCAAACATCTCGAGCCATCGATAAACAATCACATATACACACACAGACACATCTCTTAATTTAATTTCAAACCTTCAATATCACTTAGAAGTTGAAACTCAAATAAAGCCCATCGCCCGATGCAGTGGAAATCTCGCCTTCAATCTCCAAGTAAATGACAGGGTGCTTTCAAGGAAGGCAACTCCGAGGCGATGATTCAAGCGACCCATTGTCGAGTAATGAGTCAGCTATTCAGGTTAATTGCTTCTTGTTAAATTCATTGCTATTGTAATGTGTTAAAGTGGCAATAAACGTTTTGGAACTAACAACACCTTATGGGTATATCATGAGTGTTTACGAGTACTCGGCGCAGTGAGTTTAATGGCTTGCGGGCTGAATGTAACTGTTGATTTTGTTAATTGTTTTTAAATCATACGAGTATCTTATGTTTATGAATAACGGTAACTACGTGCAGGAATACGTTACATATTGCTTAAAACATTTTTTTATTTCAATTTATGTTTTACAAGATTGCTTTTTTTTAATTGTAATTATGTTCCATTAGACGAATGATCATATGGCCATGCATATATTGTTAAATGTTTTAGTAACGTGGTTTTGTACTTAGTGATGTGAATGTAGTTTTCATATAATGTACCTTTGTGGCATAAGTCTGAAATTGTATAACCTGAGATTAATCGATATTTAGAAAGTAAGTCCTTAGCAAATATTACGCGATGTTAAGATTAAAAATTAATATCAGGAATCAAGACTCAAAAACATTTCCATAAAGTTTAAATGGTTTGAAAAATGGTTTTTGTTGCATAAATTATTTATGTAATACACAAACGCATTTTTCTTATACATTTAAGTAATGACGTCGTGTTATTATTTCTTGACCGTATTTTTAATGATAGTTTAATTTCAAGTTTTAAGCCATCTTGAATTTTATCTTTTGCCTTTTATTGTTTAATTTAATACAATCGGCGTGGAAAAAATTCAATCAAATTATTTTAATTTTTTATAATTTCATTTTGCATAGTTTTTTGTAGCTCTCATCGTACATGACTACTTTGAGAAATATTTTTCACTTCATTAATCTTGTGTCACACATGAAGTACGTAAGTCGGATACTTTATTTAGAACACAGTACTTATTCAAATGTGTATACGTTTCGATTATTAAAAAAAATTAATAAACTTTCGGATGACTAAATTGTGAAAGTTCAACTTCAATTAATGTAAGGGTAAACAAGAAAAAGGTATTGCAAAATTAATGAACCACTTAAATGAGCTAATGACGAGACTAATTTATAAAACTAAAATATATTTTCGGTATTTTCCTGTGGGATTTTAAGTTAAATAAACGACACCTATTACATGACATAAAATTCCTTTTTTTTAAATAATACTCTCAAAATTTATTAAATATGTAATAGAACTAAATTATCCTCGGTTTAGATTTCGCAACATTTATTCCTAAAATTTTACATCTTCCAGATACTTCTTTACAGTATGGCAGGCGTATATAGAAATGTCGTTCAAACTGACACTACAGACTAAATGGCAGAACCTATATTAAAGAGAATATTTTCCTATATTATACCTGTATTTCACCCAACCCTTCTTAGGTTTATTTACGAATATTCTAATCAGCGAATTGTTTCTTCAAATTTTACTTCATATCTTTATATTTTCAAGGTATATTTTTCATAATAAGTTATAATTAAAAAAATACAATTCAACGGAAGAAAGCATTTAATGAGAACAATTTGCAAGTTGTTTCGGTAAAAGACGTCCCATAAATTTATTATAATTAAGTTATTAACGTGAATGTATTTACCAGATTCATTAGCACAAATTTAAATTAAAATACGTACAAAACAAAAAGAGCAAAACGCCATGCCGGATGCGAAAAGCGAGCTAGACCTCGAAGCGGTCACAAATAAACTCACATACACATATATTACTTTACAAACCAAAATTGTCTCATTTCACCTAAAATTACTTGTCCGAGATTGCTTTAAAGGCTCTCGGGAGCTTTGGCATGACGGCGCCTGTATTTATAAGCCGCAATGAACAATTTTCCTTTTCCACGTTTACGCAAGGAAGAGCGGCGCTCTCGGCTGCTAACCGTGCGTTAAATTAGAAGAGCCGCTGGTGTGCTGAAACATATAAGGGTGCAGCCTCATTAAGCAATATGGGTTCAGATATGAGAGCTGGTGCCTATGTTAGAGTTAGTCGTATTGGATAATAAAATCAAGAAGTTAATCGCGTATTTTGAAATTAATAGACATGACTAGAGTTTTTAAAAAAAAATAAATAATCTAAAATTACTATTAATTTATTTGTATTAAGTTTTTAAATATTTTTTGGCAAAAATGAACATAATTTTGCGAGGACAAATTTGTATCTAATTAATTTGACAAATGTTTTAAATTTTCGGGATTAATTAAGATTATGAAAAGGTCTGTATTTCAGTATTAAATAAGATTATGTAGTAATTTAATAGATTAATACTAATTGCGGGAAGTTGCAGTGGACACTAATTTGATTCCAGGTTAAGAAATATTTTAGTAACGAATTGAATATT